>BLBF01000022.1:55346894-55365395 GCA_015471245.1 Laticauda colubrina | reverse complement strand
GGGGGGGGGGGGGGGGGGGGCCGCGAGAAGGGAGAGCAGGGTGGCTGAGGCAGTCACTCAAGAGAGTGAGCGAGTTCTTTAAAGATGGCCGGAACGGCGGCGGCGAACGCGACCCCTGTGTATTGCGTGTGCCGGGAACCCTACGATGTGAACCGCTTCATGATCGAGTGCGACATATGCAAGGACTGGTTCCATGGCAGGTAAAGGGGCTGGTTGGCAGCCACGCGTCCTTTTATTTTCGAGGGAGACGACAAAAACAAAAAACAAAAACACTGTCCCTTCCACTTTCTCGTGAGGGGGAGACCTTCGGTGTGCGCTGAGGGGGGAAGAAAACAACGATCAACGGAAGACAATGAAGAAAGAGGCGGCTCGGGGCTTTTCAGCTAACCAGGAAGCAGTGGCGTTTAAGCAGCGGTCGCCCCCCTGTTCTCTTGTCTCTCTTTCCCCCCCCCCCCCCCCCCCCCCCCCGGTGTAGAGTTATATAAGGACTCCGGAACTGAGGTTAGCGAAGAGCTTTCGGTGGGGCTTTCGGTGGAGTTTGAGAGGGTGCGGAAAAGTTAGGTGCCCTAATTCAGTTTCACGTAAAAACACTGGGGAGCCGTGGCTGTGTTCTCGTGTCTTTTGTGCGTGAGTAACGAGTAGCGAGGTTAGGGTTAGTGCCTCCGTCCTCCGCTACCTAGGTGTGTGGGCTTCGAGGGCGACTTCTGAGCTCATGGTGCCCGAGTTTCTTGGGCTTTCTGGGATCTTTCTGACGCGGGACCTTGTCCTCCGCGGAGGCGCGTGTCTTTTTTGCGTGGGCGCGTCCCGCGGGAGGGAGAAGCGCCCTCCCAAATGCGAGCGCCGCGGCGCTTCAAAAGGCTGGGTCGCTTCTGCCCGGAGAACGGAGCGCGGGGTAGTGGCGGTATCTACGGACCTTGAAACAAAGGAACAAGTTTCAGGGCTGCCGAGCTGGTGACGCGGGGGACTTCTTGTGTCTCCTTTCGGCTTTGATCTTCCGACTGGAACCCGTCGCTGGCGGCCGTCGGCGTTGAAGTTTTGGCAGGAGAGGCAGTTTTTCGGAGAGTATTTAGCCGAGGAAGCCCTCGCTGCTTGTCGCGGCTTTCAGGGGAAGTGCTCTTTGATTGACAGCACGACATTTAAATACCCCCCATTTAACAAAAACAAGAGTCACGATGGAACTGGCGAGACGGTCTCAATCTCCCTCTGCTGGCATTCGGTGGGAAATTAATTTTAAAGGGGCAGAGCCCGAATTTTACATGCAGCCAGAGTGGGAGAGGAGGTCCTGGAACACCTTAAAAATAAATAAATAAAGCGGGCACCGAACAGGTCTTGCAGCGGTGCTTAAGGCTCCAGTCTTTATTGCGGTTGCATTGTTCACGCTTTGCTACCGTTCTGACGAGCCCTAGTTCAGAATGCACCCGGCTTGCTCCTGCAAATGCGGCTTCCCTGCTGGGTTATGCGTTTGTCTGCGACGGTAGAAAGGTGCAATTCTACCATTTACTTGAATGTCGTAGTGTTCAGGCTTCTGAAATAGGTATGCGTGAGATGGTATTGTAAATTAATGGTTGCTGTATTGAGAAAATAAGTACAGTAAGACTTTTTTTTTTAAGAAGGGGGTTAGTTCTTGCAGAAAAATCATTCTTTAGTGTTTTTCTATAAATTCATTATGGACAATGTAATACAATAATTGGCATACATCCCATATGTATTTGAATGTAGAGACAGCTACTTGGGTTGTGTGCAGTTAAACTAAAATATTACCTGCAAGTTTTAGTTGAATCAATGGAGTTTAATTCTGCATAAACATATATAGGAGCATATTCTAAGTAACTTGTATATATTTTATTATATGCTTTCACACATAATTAGTTCCTGACATTAGAATAGTTGGCAACTAGACCAATAAGAAAATTGCTATTAGTTTAAATTTATTTAACAAGAACTAACAATGTTGCATCTCTGCTAAATTTGTATTTCCAAATTTGTAATAAACATCTAACATGTTTTTATATACTTCATGATGTTTTCTTTCACTGTAATAGACTCCTAGGCATATTATCTGGAAACAAGTGTAATTGTAAACAATTATTTTCTAGTCAATGTATTTAAATTCACCAAAAGAGCGTATGACCTTTCTATATATGTCTTGTATTTATTGTACTTATTGCAATTGTTTGCATAATGATCATTAATCATTTCATGTGTTTGTCTACATTGTCTTTAACTGCTCTAAATTTTAACATTTTACTTAGCACTACAACATGCAAAATGTTAGATTAGGCTAGGAATTGTACCTTTATTCCTTAACAAAGATATTTTATCTCCCTCCTGCTGTGTTATCTGCAGTAGCTTGTATACAAGACAGAGGAAGACATATGCCTACTTTAAAAAATCAGTAGATAAAAATATTTAAATATATAGCAATTTACAAATTATTGATTTATTTAAATTACATTAATTGACATATTTTTGCAGATGGATCCCATGGTCATTTATTTAATATATTATTCTCTGGCTACTGTGTTATATAATCTATGCATAACATGCCACACAATTTTTGAGACTGCTTATTTAATCAAAAAGTGTGTTGAATAGTGTATTTACAAAGTTCTTATGTTAGTATCATGTTTAAAATGGCCCATCTAAGTGTAAATGAGTTTTGCTATTCCTGCAAGACATTTATGCATAATTTGATTTGTGAGCTACCCAGAGTTTGGTTCAAGATGGGCAGCTGTATAAATATTTTAAATAAATCAGATGAATAAATCATGAAGTATCAAATATTTAGTTCATAATGTATTACTGACAGTAATTCATCAAATCCACAAGTATTTTAAGTGTCTCACTTTAAGCAACAATTTTATCCATTTCATGATCTCCATGACCCAATACTGCATCCCACTATGCTATTTTTTAAAAGAAAACTCCAACATGTACACTGGGCTTCAAGCATGCATGTTACTTGATAAATTCATATATGTACAGGTAGAAGTTTGAATTGTCTCACTTATTGTAGTATTTATATATTTATGAGATTTTTATCCTCTAGAAGTTGTGAATGCTCCAACATTGGAAGTTTTTAAGAAGAGATTGGATAACCATTTGTCCAAAGTGGTGTAGGATAAGCAGGGGTTGGATTAGAAGACCTCCAAGGTCCCTTTCAACTCTGTTATTCTAATTCTAATTCTACATTTATTACTTTAAGTCAAGGCACCTTGACTGTTCTGTTCTTAATAGTTCTGGTTCTAATATTTCTTTAATCATGCAGTACTTTTTGTCTATGTTTTCTGCAATTAGCAGGTAGTCTAGATTTTTTTCTAGAAAATTAAAACTGGGAAGTTTTTAATTTAGTAGGCTGCACAACTTCTTAATATGGCATCTTACAATCAGATTATTTATTTATTCCACATTAAATGTATAGAAAATGGTAACATAAAAGATTTCAGTAAGAACTTGCATTTTGGGGTAGTGGAACAAAACTTCTTACATTGAAACATAATCCACTGTATATGCCTACTTAAGTGTCAGTTATTGTCCGTAAGTATATTAGCACATTACTTCACCATGCAACTGAAAATGGATTCTGACAAAATAGAAGGGCTTTATTAGATATACCCTTATTCCAGAATGTGAACAGATAATCTGTTCCTATGAATTGTCACATTTGTATTTTAGCATGTACCTAGATATGTCTTTGTTGTTGGCCACAGTGCTAGGAAACTTATTTCTAGTTTGCTAGCAATGTGCTTTTCTTCAGTTGGGATACTATCAGGTGCAAGTAACCAGGAAGAGTTAGTTCAAAGTACTTCAAGTTTATTACATGCTGTATCTATATACAATAATCTGATCTAATAATCAAGATAAGTTGAGCCTACATAAGAGTCAACAGAATTCAAGGGGGATTGGATTTAAGTCTCTTGTAGGAGTATAGAGACTCCAAATTGATGGTGTGTTTAACCTCACCCTTGGGCTCAGCCTGGTCATCTTCTACAGATAACTGATGTCAGTGATCCTGCTTTAACAATATTACGTCTGAGTAACGACAGTAATATATTAGTTATTGCCTTTGAAAACAGATATGCTTTTAGTGACTATAAAGCTTGGTTAATAATCTGGGTACAAGGCCAGAGATCTTGTTTAATCTGTACCTAACACTTGTAAGACTTTGAATGGTTTGGTTTGGATAGTTGTTGAACCAATTTCGTTTTCATTACTGTGGGCAACATAGGCATGATGGTAGTTTTAATTGAACAGTTTTGGAAGCACCACATTAAGAAAATATGAGTTACTCTTAAATGCACTTTGAAATTCATAGAATTTGGGAATGACTCCAAAATTCATTTAATCTTGTTAGTGTGGAAAGTTCAGTATTTCTATTGTCTAGTCATGTGGCCCTCCAGCCTGGTAATAAACTCAGTAAATATTACAGGTAGTCCTTCACTTGCTACCGTGATGGGGCTCAAAATCTTGGTCGATGAGTGAATCAGTTTTTAAGCAAGACACCATGGGACTGCTTTGCTCAACCATCACAATTTGAGCGCTTTCAGTTGTGGTCATTAAGTGGCTTGTTGGGGAGAGGGCAAAGAAGATTGACTTGACAAAAAGTCATAAATGTGAACAGGTTGCTAAGTGTCTGAAATGTGATTCTGTGACCAGGGGGCTCACAGCACAATGTTTTATAAAGTGATTATGAGCGATAAAACACCACTTCCAAGCCTTCGTGTCTGCTACCAAATTGTTTAGTGACCAGTCATAAATCAAAGTGAACCTGTATCACTTTCTAAGTTAGTTGGTTTTTTCTATAGTTATCAGCTTGTATTATCAGTAAGTTTTTCCTGAAGATAATTTGAAAAATGTCTTATGAACAAGTTTAAAATAAACTTGCTAATATAATTATGTATGATAGCCTTTTTATACTTGAAGGTCATTTTCATATCATATTTTATGCATCTTCAGTCTTTCATGTTGGACACCATTAATGAACATTGTTTATCAGCTCAGGCACAAAAAATATAATCTACTCTATATTTTACTAGCTTATTATCTAAAATATCAGAGAAAGCTTGTTGAAAATCCTAATCATATGCCCAGAAAATTATTGATTCCTTAAAAAGACAGTGAGAGATGGAGAAGGACATAAAAGCTTTCTTCACAATAATGTCAGTGGTTCATCTCATTTAGTGTTATGTGGATTGACTAGATCTTGATTCTCAAATATTTCAGACAGGTGTCTTTCTTGATTATATATGGAGATGCCAAAGATTGAGCCTGGAATTTTAAAATGAAAGTTTATGTTCTATTACAGAGCTGTAAGGATGGAATGCTCGGCAGTAATCTGGCTTGATTATTAAACAGCTGTACATAGTCAGATACTATGACTATAAATTTTGATTAGATGCTTTTATTTCTCATTGTGAGGCCTATATGTCTTTGATAGATGCCAGCCCATTTTTTAAATTATGTCAGGCTGTTAAACAATAGGCTGTCTCAATATCACTTGCCCCTCTTCCCAGCTCTTTTGGAATTGGAGTTGACATACATATTATTTGCATTCCTGTCTCATTATTTTCCCTCTTATATCCTTCTCAAAGTATTTCTACATTGCCTTTATTTCATCTCCACTTTTATTCTACTTAAGGTTGCAAGAAATATGTTAATTGAGAGTAATATCAATACTGCAGATATTAAAAAAATCTCATACCACTAAAAAGCTCATGTTTGTATATTGTATTTATTAAATTAAACACTACATTTGCCTCACTTGTGAAATAGAATCATGTTCTGTAATTGAAAACATTTTATCATATTTTTCAATCAATTTTCAATAAAATTTTGATTAGATGCTTTTATTTCCCATTTAGCAGAACTCAAAAGGATCAAATTTCTGTACCAACGTCCCCTAAAATAATAGAGAAAGCTATTGTAGCCAAAATAATCTAGGCAAGGCAGTTAAACTTGTTAATTTTACCACATCTATGATATTTTATTGTCTTCTACACCAGCAGTCCCCAATCTTTTTGGCTCTGTGGACTGGCAGCAACAGTGCCAGTGGGGTTGAGGGGAGGATATGGTTTTGTGAGTGCAACCTAATCCCCTGCATGAACAAATAAAGTTTCGTGCACTTGCATAGACTGGTTCCCAAAGGTCCATGGACTAGACCCGTCCACAGCCCAGAAATTGGAAACCCTGTTCTACACAACTGAAAATGATTGAGATGGTATAAAAATTAACAAAATTTTGTAATGGGGTCCTTATAAAAACTACTATGAACTGTATTAAATAAAGTCCCTCAATGTTGAATGGATAATCAGGAATAATAGGCACTCCTTTCAATTGTTGTTAAATCATTGTTTTAATGTAATTGGTAATAAAACCGCTCTTGTTCTTGTTTATCACATTCAAGGAGAAAAGAAATGGGTGGAAGAGGAAAATGGTTCAGAACCAATTCTTAATTCTCTTTGTATTCCAAATAATTAAGGCAATCTGTTGCAAGATTTGTGGGATCCCTAGTGCTTTCTGGGCTTGGTTGTTTTCTTGCAAACATTTCATTACCAAACTAAGTAACATCACTGCTAGTAGGGGGTAAGGTTTGCTGTCATTTTATATACTATTGGCTTTCCTTGTCAGTGGTGGTGGGAGTGGTCTTGGAGGTTCCTTGATTGGGCTGTTGTTTATTGTTACCTTGTTTGTCCAAGTTGGTAACTCCTAGATTAGGGTATTGTTTGCTTCTTGATCATTAGTCTAATGTTAATCTTGGTATTAATCTATGCTCAGCTGGGCATTGATTGCTGGTGAGGGGGCATTTTGGCTTTTTTATTATCTTTTTTGAATGGTGTGTACACACACACACATGTATGTATGTTTGTCTCTATGTTCCTGTTGATGGCTAATTGATCTCAGTGCCAGATTTCCAGGAGTTCTTTAGCATTTTTGGAAATGGCTTGGTCTAGGATGTTAACAGTTTCAGTTAAAACTATGGTTCAATCTGTCCATGTATTGTGATATAAAGGAGTTTTCATCATGTGTTCTGACTGCTAGTTGGTGTCCATGGATACGCTCTGCTAGTGTTGTGCCTATTTGCCCTACATAGTAGCTGTTGCAGTCCTTACACTTTATGTTGCAGATGAGTCCTGTTTTTCTTTTTGAGCTGCAGAGTTTTTGGTTTATTTAGGATGCTTTTGTTGGTTTGTGTGCTATGGTGATGCCATGAGGTTGTAATCGTCTGTTGGTTGTATCATTTATGGCAGTGTTATCCTTTCCACAGCTTGTGTTGGTTATAGAACAAATCAATCCAGAGTTCTCACATAAGGCGCACATGACCAAGCTCAAATTATCATATTGGACCCAGATTGTTAGGATATGCTGACTCTATAAACTGCTTAGAGCAGACTGTAAAGCACTGTGAAGCGGTATGTAAGTCTAATGCTATTGCTGTGATGCAAAGACTTATCTATAATGCTCATGGAAAAGGAAAGAAAATAAGAGAGTAACTTGCAGCAAGTGAATGGACTAAATTGCACTTGCTCCTCAGGTTACAATGACAATTGCAACTGGGACTGCCATTACTACGTGATGCACTTGTAAAATGTCATGTCATGTGACTGCTTCACTTAGTGATGGCGATTCCAACAGTCCCAATTGCCGTCATAACCCCAGGACCACATTGCTGCTTAAGTGGGAATAGGTGGGAGTCCCAGGAAAGGAGCAAGAAGATGTCTGTGTGCCATTGGGTGTCTGTGTCTGTGTGTGTGTGTGTGTGTTGCCAATAGATACTAAGGAATGGAGATGAGCTGGCAAAGCTAGGATGGGCCCAGGAGAATGCAGGCAGGCACACACTACAGAGTGCCAGGGAGAGGAGAGTGCTATGGGATACAAGATCCCTGGGAACCTGTAAGAACAATTCATGGAAGTGTTTACAACTTTCCCTACTGGTTTCTTCATTGATGTGGCTGGAGAGAAGCTGAAAGGGAAGGTTGCAAATGGTGATCATGTAACTGGGCCACTACAACTATCATAAGTGTGAGCCAGTTGCCGGGCTCCTGAATTGTAACCATACGACTATGAGAGTGCTGTGGCAGATGGAACTTTGAGAACCAGCACTTAACTTTTTTTTATTGTTGCACTACTTATACAAAGCAGGAAAGGGAAAAAAAAAGTAAAAAAAACCATAAACAAGAAGAGAAAAGGAAACAAATGTATTGGTTATTAAAATAACCAATAAAATAATCTCAGTTTTTAAATATATCATTAAATCTTGACCACATGGACTATTATTGATCAATCTTCCCATTACATCAATAGAAGACCCTGTTTATAAATGGAAACTGATCACATATCATTTTAGATCTACGGCTGTAAAATTGGACTACGCTATTTTCCAAACACTGATAAACATTTTTCTATGCTGCGGGCCACTCTCAGTAAATAATGTAGAAATTTAAAAAGTTGCTGATGCATCTGGATCAAACTGTGAAATCAAGAGATAATGTAATTGAGTATACTCCACTTTTTCATTTTAGATAACCCAAATTCATTTTGTAGGAACTCAAATGTTTAAAAACTAGATTGATGATAACTGATCTATATGATATTAATAACTCTATTATAGGAAACATGAACTACACAATGTTCCATTAGTACAAAGTGATTCTTTCTGTTTCCTGACAATTTCCTTGTGTTCTTATTGAATGAGCAAGGTTAGAATCTTCTCTGATAATTTTCAGTATGCTTGTGCTCTAGTCTTTTATTTCCTTCTTAGGTTTTTATTGTCTGTTCTGAATGCTGTATAAAGGTGCTTCAGTTGATGGTTGATTTGAGTTTAGTCAGATTCTGTAATTTTGATCAGAAATAACCAGAACACATCCTCTCCAGCAGCCTGCACACAGATAAGCAGGGATTAACACCAGACAAACAAGCAAGAAACAATATTGTAATCAAGGAAGTATCAAGCAAAAATAACTACCAAGCAGGGCAAAGATACCCCCCCCCAAGAGATCTCAAGAGTTCTTAAGGAGAGTGCTAATGACTAGATGACAGCAAAGAAATACAATCCTTTCGTCCCTTCCCCCACCATCCCATCTCAATTGTCAGTACCTATCTTTCAAGCCCCTCCCCCAACCACTATCCCAAGCTTTTTGGACAGAGAGCAAAATGTTTTGTTCTTTTTCCTCAAGGGAAAAACAGTCCAGTTGCTTTTGAAAAAGCACCTTTGAGACAAGTATGACCTAGATGCCAGCCTGCCTGGGCTCCCTAGCTAACCCTAACCCTAACCCTGCCCACAACATTCTCTCCCCTCCCCCTCCCCGGGCACACGCACAGTCTGCCCTGCTCTTTGCCTGGGACTACTCCCCTCTCTTCCTGTTTAATGAGCTACATGTGGTCCTGGGGTTATATGATGGCAATCATGACTGCTAGGATTGCCACTGTTAAGTAATGCAATCACATGATGTTGCACTTAACATCCTCATCATCTAGTTGGGACCTTGTTTTAATCTAGCAAGACTCTTACATACTTGCATTTCATGCTTGCAATACTTCAACATTCATATAAAAAGCAACAGCTGTAAAGTCTAAAAGGAAAGCACATCTTAATCCATAAGAACAGTACCCCCATTTATGCTAACTGAAGTTATAGTTATGGCAAAATAAGTTTCAAAAGTTTTTCAAACAGAGTAGCTTAGGGGGGGAAAACAGAGTAAGAAAGAGAAAAAAATACAAATGATGTTAGAGCCGTCTCTGTACTTACTAGTCACACTGATGAACTAACAAAAGAAACTTTAAATATGCAGATAAAGTCATACTAGGTTATCATACAGATTGCATAAGTAGCACTTCCACAATCTGCAGGGAAAATAAAAGCAAATAGTTTTTTGTAAATTCTCGGGTTTGGAAAGATACATTTCACCTATTTTTTTCTTACCTGTTCCCTTGTATCAAGCAAAATCTGTTAGCTCACTATAAGGAAATATTTTTGTCGTTTAAATAAAAGAGTTTAATGTAGTATCTGGTTTATTTTATATGGAAGATAGTTCACCAAGGCTTGACAGTTCACTTGGGTTCAATCCTGTCTTTTAAATTTATATTCAACTGAGCAGTTTTGCCCTGTCTGATTTATTCCCAACATCTGCATGTGATGCTTTAAATGTTGTCACTTGGTGGTGCTGTAGTAAATATGTTTCCACTTAAGCATTATTTCCGTTCCCTATATATTGTACAATACTATTCCAAAAATGGTCCAGTGTTCTTTATTTCAAGCTTTATTAAAGGCAAACTGACTTTGCTTTCAAAGGTCTAGGCATTATCTGAGCTACTCTTTAGTAAACAACATTCAGAGAGTGATCACTGAAGTGTATTGTCAATTTAGCAGATTGTCTCAGTTTGATCTTGTTTGAGAGATTCTCAATAGCCCCTTGGGCGAACATAGATTTAGAATACTGTATTGTACTAATTCTGTACATTGAAATAGAAGAGTGAAGTTGTGTTATAAAATATGAAATAGTGGAAAATATTCCTTTGATGGGTGAAGTAGAAGTTTTTTAATGATTAAAAAACTGACCAGGATAAATATGGATTTTTAAAATAAATACATATATTATTAAACTTATCAAACTGTAAAATACAAGTGAAAATAAGGATAGTGGGAAAGTGGGAAAAGGGGAAGAGAGAAGTGTAGGGTGAAGAGGAAACAAGAAAGAAAGCATTAGCTTTCAACTCTTCAGTGCAGTAGAATAATGGCAATAAGACTCCAGCTTCAACTTTTTACTTTTGCGTGCTTGATGTATGCCAGTTATTTTTATAATAATAAGCTGCTCAGCAAATGCCAAAGTCAGACTTTAATTTTTTCTGTCTCAAGCATAACATCTAGATAGACAAGTTTTTCAAATAGAAATGAAATTGGATGTATTATTTTCTGTTAATCTTGCCAGTTCCATCAGTTTATCTAGCCACCTTCCATTGTGGGAATTAGGATATTTATCCTATGAGCTGTTCAGAGCATCCAGTAATGGGAGGTGCTTAGTCTCCGCATTCCAGGCTGTGCTTGATTTGTGGAACGCTCTTCCTCCACCACGTGACTCCTCAGCGTTCCCCAGTTTTTTGCTCAGCCTCGTGCGAGACAAGCAATGTTTTGGATACTCCCTTGACTGAAACAGGAATATTAGCAGGTTTGATTGCAATTCGGTTTTCCTTTGGTTTTTTCCTTTGTCTTTAGCCTTCAATCCTTATCAGTCTCAGAGTCCAGTTTAAGGGAAGCGCTGTTCGCGCCCCCCCAAAAAAAAGAGGTGGTGGGAGGCTTTTGGAGCTGCTCTGCTCCACCTCCCCACACAGAAATTTTTTTTACCTCGGCCAGTTTTGATTGCCGCTGTGTCTTTATTCCGTTTGTTTGCTAGCGGCTTGATATTTCATTTTAAAAGTCGTATTGCCTTTATCCCCCCTCCGAACGCCGTTTTCTTCAGTGGGGAAGTTAATTAGGATTAATTCCCCTTTCTTCTCCACCGTTCTGTTGTTTGAGGCTTCGTTTGAGGCTTAGTTTGCAAGGCGGGAAGCTGCTGCAGAGAAGCGCGCGAAAAGACTTTAACTGCTGGAGGCCATCTTGAGTGCCACCTCATGGCTGCGCGCCTTGTCTGTCTTCCCTGAGCTGTGTGAGGTATTTTCTGCTCGAAGCAACAGAATTCCTTCAGGATTCTGAGAGCTGTTTTACCCTCGTTTTGGCTACCTGCACTCGATAATTAATTCGCTTTTAAAATTGTTGGCTTAACCCTCACAGCCTTATTCTCAGTGGCACAGCAGCAAGCACGTAGGCCAGTGTCTGCCTGTGCAGGGAAGCTGCTGAAGGCCCTTACAATCATCAATCCGGGCCTTAGGCGTTCACTATTTGGCTAATTGGATTACTCATTAATATTGGTTGTTCTATTATTAATATTGGAATATACATAATCACTACTCATAGGAGCAATTACAGAGCAATTATAGCAATAATATTATAATAATTATTACAATCATAATAATCACTCATGGTAACAAACTACTTAACAGTATAATATTTTAATTTTCAATAAAATATTACTGAGATATGATGATACATACATACATACATACATACATACATACATACATACATACATATATTAATGCAGTTCAGCTTCCTTCAGGTATTATCCCACGTCATTGTAGTGCTTTCAAAGTTGTGGCAACGTTTCAGCAGAATCTCATCTGCCATCATCAGGCTTCTGTATGGAGTTTGTATGTGGGTCAGGCTATCACAGCCTGATGATGGCAGATGGCTATCCTCGCAGTGATAGCGGCCCACCTCAGGAACATCCCGGTACGCCTTCCAGCGTTATCTTGACGATATTTTGCTTTTATCTCCTTCCGCTCATCTGGCAGTCATAGACACTCAGAACACATTACTATCCCTACTAGAGCATGGCTGCTTAATAAATTGGAAGAAGAGTCAATTAACTCCATCGACTCGGATAATCCATTTAGGGGCGATCATCGTGAAAGGCAAGGTTTATCTGTCACCAGATAGACTAAATAGCATTCAAAAATTGGTTAAGGAGTTCAGGTTGCTTAAGAAGGTGTCCTTAATGGACCTATCAAAATTGTTGGGCAAAATGATCCTCATGTATTTCTATTTTCCTTGGGGCTGCCTTCACACTAGATCCCTCCAGTGGTTTCTGCCACCGTACCAGCGATCTGGCCGAAGCAACTCCAAACACAAAGTCAGGGTTCCACCCAAGGTTCTTATATCTCTCCTCTGGTGGTCCAAACCGATTATCAACAGAGGCTGTCTCTTCAAGGAGCCACAAAGGCTCACCATCAACACAGATGCCAGTCTGTTTGGATGGGGAGCTCACGTTCAGTCGCTCTCAACCCAAGGCAGATGGTCTGACACAGTACAGTCGTGCAGCATAAACTGGCTGGAATTTCATGCAATACACCTGGCCCTTCGCAACTTCTTCCCCCAGGTAATGCGGTCAGCACATACTGATACTGACAGACAATGTAACAGTCAAAGCTCACATAAACAAGCAGGGGAGCACACAATCGAAGCAGCTAATGCAGGAAGCGGAGCGCCTGTGTTGCTGGGCAGAGAACAACATACTTTCCATCAAGGCAGAACACATTTAGGGTCTTTCAAATGCACAGGCAGACTGGCTAAGCAGGGCCAGCATAGATCAATCAGAGTGGCGCTTCCACCCATCTCTGTTTCAAGAAGCGGCATGGACATTTGGTCAGCCAGTGGTAGACCTATTTGCTTCCCCTCTCAACTCTCAGCTCCCGAGATTTTTTCCAGGTACCCATCCCAAGGGGCGGAGAATTTCAACTCGCTCTGCTGTAGTTGGCCCCGGGTCTCCTGTATGTATTCCCTCCACTTCTGCTGGTTCCCAGGGTCATCCAGAAGTTATTAGACAAGAGAGCGGAATTACTTCTAGTAGCAACTTACTGGCCAAATGGCCATGGTTCGCAGACCTCCGCAGTCTCTTGGTAGCTCCCCCCTGGAGAATTCAGTCAGAATCTCATTAACTCAGGGGCCCCTTCAACATCTGGACTCTCAGTGGTTACAATTGATCGTCTGGAGGTTGAGCGGAGTGGTTTGAAGGGCGGAAAGCTCTCCAATAGGGTTATCGACACTATCCTAGCTGCCAGACGCCCCTCAACAATTCGCATTTACAACGCCACATGGTCCACCTTCTGCAAAAGAGTGTAGTAAGTTTCAAATTGATCCTGCCTCTCCCTCTGTCTCTCAGACTCTAGAGTTTTTACAGGAGGGACTTGATAAAGGGTTGTCACTCAAAGCAGGTGGCGGCCTTGACATCAGTTCTCACTTGCGAGGGCCTCAGTTCTCTTTCATATCATCCATACAGAAGATTTTCCCTTGAGGAGCCTCCAATTATACACCCTCTAGCAGTGCACTGTTATCCCATCTGGGACCTTATCAAGGTCCTTGTGGCTCTGACTAAAGGACCTTTTGAACCTTTGAAAACAACAAGTCTCCACTTCTGACGTACAAAGTAGTTTCCCTTGTAGCGATCACTTTCGCTCGTCGTTTTTCGGTAATTGCAGCCTTGTCCATCAGACAAGATCTCTGCATTTTCAAGCTGATCGAGTGGTTCTTCGCCCCAATCTCATATTTATGCCCAAGGTCAATTCGGCCTTTCATAGAGCACAAGAGCTTATTCTTCCAAATTTTTGCCCCAGTCCATCACAGGGGATGGAAAGACAATGGCATAAGTTTGATGTGAGGCGTGCACTGTGAATCTATATCAAGCGTACAACAGTTTTTTAGGAAATTGGAGGCTTTATTTGTGTTCTTTCAGCCCAATACTCAAGGTTGCATAGGTCTCACCATCTACGATAGGCCATTGGATAAGGGCTGCAATAACAAAAACATATCAGACCCAATCTCTGCAGGTGCCTAAGGGCATAACAGCTCATTCAACAAGGAGTGCAGCAACTTCGGCAGCATGGGCCACACAGGCATCAATAACTGAAATCTGTCGGGCCACGGCTTGGGCTTCCCCATCGCCCTTGTAATTGTAATTAGACATTACAAAATTGATGTGTTTGCTTCTGCTGAGGCTTCCTTCGGTAGAAGAGTTCTGCAAAGGGTCCACAGAGACCAGGAGGAGATTCCAGACCAGACGGAGTCCCTCCCATAGGATAGGCCAAGCTTTGGTATGTCCCACTACTGGATGCTCTGAACAGCTCATAGGAGAAACGATGTTGGTACTTACCTCATACGCCCGTTCTCTTTGAGCTGTGAAGAGCATCCAGCCCCATCCTTTTTTTCCCTCTGGTGGGGTCCTGTTTTGGCCAATGAACTTTTTTGTATGTGAGGATGAGAGCGCTTTTTTCTCTTGTCTTCACCAAAACTGGGGAGTCACGTGGTGGAGGAGGAGCATTCCACAAATCAAGTTCAGCCTGTGAATGTGGAGACTAAGCACCTCCCACTACTGGATACTCTTCACAGCTCAAAGAGAACGGGCGTATTCGGTAAGTACTAACGCCCTTTTTCCACAAAGTATTCTTACTGCTGCCAACATGTATAACAACAAAGTTCCAATTTTTTTTCAAGTTTTTTATCCATTAAACCTAAAAGAAAAGTCTCTGGTTTGATTTTTATAATCATTTTGAGAATTTCTATGTTAAAATATGAATCTTACCCAAGTATCCCTTTGCCTTATGGGAAGTCCATGAAATGTGATAAAAGTTTCTTCTTTACATTTACATTTACATTTACATTTCCAACATACAATTGAAATACCTTTATACATTTTTGACAAATAATTAGGTGTTAAATACCAACAGTTTCATTTTATAAAAATTATTGTAAATTATATTAAATGTAATTTTTAAACCCTTCATCCATATGTTTTATTATTGTTCAAGTATTACATTATACCCAAAGATTTTGCCCATTGAATCATACAGTGCTTCACATGTTCAATTTCATTTTTTAAAAATCCCTTTGCCCACATCATGTTTCATTACTTTTGATGTATCATAAAAGCCTCACATTAATTTGTGTTCATAGCAATTGTTTTCCTAGATTAGGTCCTGAAAGAAGTTATATTAATTTATTTATTGGAGAAATGTGTATACTGCACAATATTAAAACTGGCAATTTGCAGTACAGTATGAGAATCATAACAACCCAATAATAGATATAGATAATAGGTATAATTAGTATATATTTTCTAGATTTAGTAGTGGTAGCATTGAATTGGCTGTCTTTCTTTCTACTTAGTAGCTTGAACTTTCCTTCAGCTGAAATTGGTGATACTGATATTGGTCAGTTATCACCTTCAAACTACTTAAATTGTACAGCACAAATTAGTATATATACTTCATTTCAAACAGTTTCCTATTCCTGTAATGTGATTCTGTACAAGTATTGCAGATTTGTGGTTTTTAATTTCTAGGGTAATTCACATTATTATGATTTATTGGGTTTATCTACATATGTTCTTCAGGAAGCACAGTCAGGGGTTTTTGGTCTTTGCAAAAACCATATATCAAAAAAAATATGTGCAAACACCCCTCCTCCCTCAATAAAACTAATGATTTCATAGAAGAAAGAGTCGGGCAAGAAATAAATTATTTATTAAATGTTCTGTCACATTATACTTTCCTGACTAAGGTTTACTTTTTATCAGTACTCAGATAATTTTTTCATCTTATCCCAGTATCTAGAGGCTCTGAGATTCTGGATCAGAAATTGAAAGTTTCAGCTGAACCTTGACAAGGCTTGGATGACTCTGGATTTCGAGGCACACTGATTCGAGGGCAATACCATATTTGTTTGTTTATTTGTTTATTTCATAAGGCATAACAGAATATGGTGTTAGTGCATAAAATTCACAAAAACAACATATAAAATGTGTATGAAAATATAAAATCAAGAAAGTGAATTATTTTAAAATGCATAATAAAAATGATGAATAAAATTAAATTACGTATGGGCAGTTATAGAGTGGCTAAGCTTACGGCTGGATATCTAGATAATTTAGTCATTGGACAACAGTGCCCTCTAGATGATGTAGTTCTTGAAGGGATCAGTATAATGAAAAGTTTGTGTGATGTTCCTACAGTCACAGTTAGTCAAGCCAGCTCCCATTTATATTCCCAATATTGGCACCTGCCATGGTTAGATTGGATCTGTTGTCTAGTTTTTCCTTGGAGGATCAAAGCTGGAGGGGCATTGTACTGGATCAGACACAAATTAAACAGATCTGTTAGAAGTTGTCCATTCCTGGTGCCATACTCTCAATATCCAAAGCCTTCTCTGACTAATTGCTTAGAAGTTTCCACCACAGGTCCCAAGATTTGAATCTTGAGTATTTGATCATGACAGTCCTTGTGTCTAGATAATAATTGATTTGCCACACGTTTCTGTCACTCCCCGTTTAAGGCTGTTTGTCTTCTAAGGTGTGGGATTCATGTGTTAGATCATAAGGTAATCATTTGGAAGATGTCAGTTCAAGAGTTCCTGGTATGAGCCTGATAGTATGATTAAGCTGGGTGTCCACTGCTTTTGTGTGAACACTATTTAACCATGCAGTGTTAGGATAATATTCAACCACTGAATATACCAAAGCAAGAACTGATATCCTGCAAACTGTAACACTTGCAGAAAATTTATGTAAGGTCTTGTTCCTGGTTTTTATTTTATCCATTGTTTCTCTTAAGTGTTCCCTAGAGGTTAAGGACCAATCAAAAGTCACTCCTGAATACTTTGGATTACGATTAAACTTCAGCAACTGGTTCCTAAATTCCACTTTTGGTATATAGTTAGCTTGTCTGTTGTTCAAGTGAAAACAGGCAACTTTGCTTTTGTTAATGTTGGGTTTCAGCTTCCGGATTTCAAAAAAACTTACCCATTTAAAAAAAATCATTTTTGAGGGCCCTTTCAGAAGTATTAGTCTTCAGATTGTTTTATCAGCATGTCATCACCAACATATTCTTGCAGCATACGTGGTAGATTGATGTTTATATATTAAAAATAGTGGAGCCAGCATAAAATATGGCAAGCCGTCATTTTCCTATACTTCTGGCTAATTTGACCCTCTAGCTGTACTTCAGTGTATCTGTTTGAAAGCATATTGTTTTACAAGTATATGTTCCTCGGCCGTGGGTTTAATACTGTTTAAGATAAGTAATTTGTAAAAAACGCTTAAGAGCACTATAGGTCTAAGATCTTCCACAGAATTCCCCTCTTTACCAGGTTTCATGATGGCTACAATTTTTGTTGTTTATTGCTAGATGGGGTTACGCTGCTTCAGACAGACCTGGTGTCCAATCTGGGGTTCCTTTTAGACTCACATTTCTGCTGATTGAGCAGGTAGCAGTCATGTGGCCTTTGCACAGCTTTGTCATGTGTACCAATTGCAAATGCTCTTGAATAGGCAGGCCCTACTCATGGGTTACTCATACCCTAGTCACCTCCATATTGGACTGTTGCAGTGTGTTGTACATGGGTTGCACTTGAAGAACTTCAATGTTGAAGAACTTTAATTGGGCAGCTACAATGGTGGTGGGGCAGTTACATGCACTTCTACAACAGTGCATGTTACACCTCTGCTCTGTGATCTGTATTGGTTGCCAATTTGGTTCTGAGTCCAATTCAAGGTGTTGTATTTTTTATCTTTAAAACTTTTCAGGGCATTTCATAGGCTATTTAAGAGATAGCCTGTCCCCAGTTATAGCAGTTTGCCCAAATAGATGTGCTAGAGAAGGCATTTGTAAATTAAATTTATTTGTCACCCATTTCAACCACAAGGTTACTCTGGGTGGATACTATATCAGCTTAGAGACCTATGTTTGGTGGGTCTCAGTAGATGTGCCTTTTCTGTCATTGGCCTTCCTTATGGAACATTCTTCCCACTGAAATTAAACATAATTATATTAAGCAAGCAGAATGGAAGGGGAAGGAGGGAGGGAGGGAGGGAGGGAGGGAAGGAAGGAAGGAAGGAAGGAAGGAAGGAAGGAAGGAAGGAA
>BLBF01000022.1:55321854-55334919 GCA_015471245.1 Laticauda colubrina | reverse complement strand
GTCTCACAGCTCCTGGTTTCAAATTCGAGGCTGGTCCATTCTGATTGGCTAGGAGCCTGGGTCTGTGTTCACTGGACTTGGAGTTTGATTGATTGGTGTTTCTGGTGGTTGTTTGGGTATTTTCCCACGTCATTGTAGTTGTGCTTTTAAAGTTGTAGCAACGTTTCAGCAGAATCTCATCTGCCATCTTCAGGCTTCTGTATTGAGTTCTGTATTGAGAACTCAATACAGAAGTCTGATGATGGCAGATGAGATTCTGCCGAAACGTTGCTACAACTTTAAAAGCACAATTACAATGATGTGGGAAAATACCCGAAGGAAGCTGAACAGCATACATGTAAGTACCCGCGCAAACTTAAGAAAACATATATAATTAATCAATTAATTAATTAATATTTTCTAGCTGCGATTATTTGTGGCTGTTAATTGATATTTTTAGCTGGAATCAGTTACCTCCAAGTCTTTGTCTTACATTTTCTGTAGTTCAGCTGACTGTCTAAAAAACTGTCAGATGCCATTGGCTATTATCTAAACTGGTGGTTGAATTTGAAGAAATAGTTGTATACATTTGAATAAAATGATATGGGTAGTTTACATACAAATATGCATACTGAAAATTGGAAAATACAACATGGATATCACATGGCTATGCCTAAATGTTTCTTCTGCAACTGCTATTGAATATAAATATAAAGAACTCATTCTTGAAGGTGTGGCATTCATCCCCAATTGTTGTGATATACAGAAAATCCTGCAGTTCTCATGGCAAGCTGTTAAATAAATAGGTTTACACTATGAGGACAACTTTATCTGAAAATATTAAAAACAGTTTTCAGCACAGACGATCTTGTAATATTGGTCTTTTATAGACATATCCAGGCAAATGTAAATCTTTATTGCTAGGCTCCAATCACTCTAACGTTGTGTTCACAACATTGGCAAGCAGAATTTGCTCAGTATCGATTTTCAAATTAAGGTTTTAGAATTACTTTGCATAGTAAAATTTAACCAGTGCATTTGAAAGGAAAGTTTAAACTTTGTAATACAATTCTGTTCATTGACATAATTGTAGCAATAGAATTTATGTGTTGGGAAATAATGGATGCTTTAGTGAGCAAGAAACATTTAAGTGGAATAGTTCAAAGCCTATAGCTACATGTTATCATACCAAATGTCTTGCATGAACACTGCAGACTGCAAATGATGAAAAGTGTATCTCTGGAATATATTCCGTTTGGCATAATACTGAATCTTGTCGTTTAACAATTTTTTATGTATTATAAAGTTTCAATTTAGGGTGCTTATAAAACTGCATTCATTTGAATGAAGGTATACAGAGTTTTTCTTATATCTTTAAAAATATTTCCTTTAATTCTGGATGAAGAAAAAGAAAGATTTTAACAATAATTTACTGGTGGCAGGATCAGATCTGAAATTCATTTACATTTGCTGAGAGGAAACGGAGCCTTAATTCAAATCCCTATTCAACAAAAAAAATTCTCTCAGCGACCTTGAGCCAATTATACGTGCTAAAAATAACATCTTGGGAATAGTTAGAAGATAAAGGCTAGGTCACACTGGCCAATGGATGCAAAACGTATGTAAAAAGGACACAGAGGATGAGCAAATTTTCCATCCGTTGTTATCCACTCTCAAAAGTGCCCCAAATTTGCATAAACAGAGCGGACAACAACGGAAAGGAACGGACGTGGGGAGGATGTAGCGGGGATGTAAAGCGGACGTTCGTAGGAAGCCTAGCAGATGAAAGTGGATGGAAGCAGATGACACATCCGCAGGGCTTCCGGGGGAGAACAGCGAAGCGGACGCGTTGTGGAAGGAACGGATGTAGAGCGGATGTGTAGCGGATGACGCGGATGCATCACAGATGCCTATAGGATGCCTAGCGGATGCCAAGCATTCACTGCGCATGCGGGGAGGATGAATTGTGTAAACTCCACGGATATAAAAGGATGCAGCTCGCAAGCAGGTCACCATTCAGAGGAAAGACCTTCTGCCAGAGACATCTTGAGACAACACCATGGGGAAGAAGAGAAAGCCTGTGCCTACTCCTGCCAGCCCTGGCAAGAAGGACAGAACCACCATCCCACCCCCTGGCGCTGACTCTGAAGCCGCTGGTGCTGCTGCTGCTGGTGCTCCTGGTGTTGCTGCTGCTGGTGCTTCTCCTACTGGTGCTGCTGGTGCTTCTGCTGCTGCTGGTGCTTCTCCTGCTGCTGCTGCTGCTGCTGCTTCTCCTGCTTCTGCTGCTGCTGCTGTGGTGGACCAGGTGTGTAGCTCAAAACTTTTTGAGTGGATGAAATAGCAGTAGACGGATGTTTTACGGATAGAGCATATGAAACACGTATGCAGTGAGTACACAACGGATGCATCGCGTTTTCCAATGGATGGCAAGCTTTTTTGTCCGTTTTACATCCTTTTTGCATCTGTTGGTTCAGTGTGACAGGGGCTTAACAGAGGAACTCATCTGACTATAGTATATTGAAGAAAGAGTAGAATGCACATTTGTGTTATGTGTCATGGGAATGCCCTTATTCTCCAAAAAGTTTAGTGTATTGTACATTTTCCTCTTTTCTCATTCTTTTTCCCTTCGAATGTGATCCTAGCAAAAACCCTGAATGATTCATTACTAATAGAGAAATAGTTTTGACAGGCTCCTGGAGAATTTCATAGCTAAATGTGATTTGATTCTCTTCTATCTTAAATTGACGGTTACATTTTTCACCATGTAGTGAAGAAGAGGAGGAACTGGCACAGACATGACTATACAGAATATGATGATGGTTCAAAACCAGTTCAAGCTGGAACCCGAACATTTGTTAAACAGCTACGTGCCCGTTCATTCCCAAGGTAAGATCAGTTGAATTTGAAAATTTAAAAGTATATGTAGTTGCTTCAAATAGTGATTCTGAATTCATGTTTTAACTATATCACTCTAGAGCAGGGGTAGGGAAACTTGGCTCTTTTATCACTTAGGACTTCAACTTCTAGAATTCTTGGGTGAGCCAAAAAAGGTTCCCCATCCCTGGCTTACTGGTTTTTCAGTTGTGGGGGAAATCAATTTTTGACTCAAATGGGACTGTTTAATATACAAATGTAGGACATCCTGTATGTAGGAATTCTAGGAGTTGAAGTCCTAAGTGATAAAAGAGCCAAGTTTCCCTACCCCTGCTCTAGAGGATATGAATGTCATCAGGATTTCAGTGTTTATTTGCGGAAGTTAAAACTAGATGTCCAATAATATTAAAGACATTCTGGAAGAATTAGAATCAGGTTAGAATAATAGAGTTGGAAGAGACCTTGGAGGTTTTCTAGTCCAATCCCTGCTTAGGCAGGAAACCCTACACCACTTCAGACAAATGGTTATCAAATTTTAAAAACTTCCAGTTGGAGATTTACAACTTCTGCAGGCAAGTTGTTCCATTGATTAATTGTTCTAACTGTCAGGAAATTTCTCCTTAGTTCTAAGTTGCTTCTCTCCTTGTTTCTTGTTCTACCCTTTGGGTGAATAGTTTGACTCCCTCTTCTTTGTGGCAGCCCCTTCGATATTGGAACACTGCTATTATGTCATTCCTAGTCCTTCTTTTCATAAGACTAGACATATTCAGTTCCAGCACTGTTCTTCATATGTTTTAGTCTCCAGTCTCCTAATTATCTTTGTTGCTCTTCTCTGTACTCTTTCTAGAGTTTCAACATCTTTTTTACACCGTGGCGACCAAAATTGGATACAGTATTCCACATGTGGCCTTACCAAGTCAGAATTGTTTCAGTGTCTGATGTTAACATTATGATTAGTTAAAGCAAGTTGCTAAAAATGATCAGATTTAATAAATGTTGGGAAGGACAGAAACTTTATGTTTCACTTCAAAAATATTTTGACTGCTGCAACATTCACTCACAGGGTTTTTAAAAATTCTTCTATTTTAAAAATAATACATGTATATGTATGTCTATACACATATATATATTTTTCTTTCTAGTGCTGATGAAATCATTTTGAAAATGCATGGAAGCCAATTGACACAAAGATACCTGGAAAAACATGGGTTTGACGTTCCTATTATGGTACCTAAATTAGATGGCTTAGGTCTCAGGCTCCCACCTTCTACGTTTTCTGTTCTAGATGTGGAACATTATGTAGGTATGGACTGTTGGTTCAAACACAAAAGGGCAAGGAAAAGTAAACGGGTTTAAATATTCTTTTTCTGAAATATGTAATGGTTGTGACATTTTCTGAGAACACTTGATTAATTCTTGAAAGCTTTGGTTTCAGTTGTAAGGTTTAAATATCATGTCTTGAGATTATTCTAACCTGAATGAATGGAATACTCAAAACATTAATGATTCACTTAGCTATATTTTCTCTTTAACAGTTTCAGGATTTTCAGAAAAAAATGATAGTTACATAAGCATATATTACCATATTCCCATAATCCTGAGTTGTAATTTCTATAGACCTGGTTTATGCAGTGATTTAATTTTTTCATTTTTATAGGGGGTGAAAAAGTGATTGATGTTATTGATGTGGCAAGACAAGCAGATAGCAAAATAAAGCTCCATGATTACATCAAGTATTTTACAAACCCTGAGAGACCAAAAGTATTAAATGTGATAAGCCTTGAATTCTCAGACACAAAGTGAGTATACAATTTTCTTATATATATAATAAAATGCTTATATTTAAAACTGTAGTATATAACAATAATTGCAGATTTTCTGAATAGTTTCAATAATGAAATATGAAGTTGACATGTATTTAAAACTTGGGGTTATCCAAAATAACTTAAGGCTAGGTCACACTGGCCGACAGATGGAAAACGTATGTAACAAGGACACAGTGGATGAGCAAATTTTCCATCTGTTGTTATCCGCTCTCAAAAGTGCCCCAAATTTGCATAAACAGCGGACAACAACGGAAAGGAACGGACGTGGGGAGGATGTAGCGGGGATGTAAAGCGGACGTTCGTAGGAAGCCTAGCGGATGAAAGCGGATGGAAGCGGATGACACATCCGCAGGGCTTCCGGGGGAGAACAGTGTAGAGGACGCGTAGCGGAAGGAGCGGATGCAGAGCGGATGCGTAGCGGATGACGCGGATGCATCACGGACACCTATAGGATGCCTAGCGGATGCCTAGCGGATGCCAAGCGTTCACTGTGCATGCAGGGAGGATGAATTGCGTAAGCTCCGCGGATATAAAAGGATGCAGCTCGCAACAGTCAGCATTCAGAGGAAAGACCTGCTGCCAGAGACATCTTGAGAGAACACCATGGGGAAGAAGAGGAAGCCTGTGCCTACTCCTGCCAGCCCTGGCAAGAAGGACAGAACCACCATCCCACCCCCTTGCGCTGACTCTGAAGCTGCTGGTGCTGCTGCTGCTGCTGCTGGTGCTCCTGGTGTTGCTGCTGCTGGTGCTTCTCCTACTGGTGCTGCTGTTGGTGTTGCTGGTGCTGCTGGTGCTTCTGTTGCTGCTGGTGCTTCTGTTGCTGCTACTGCTGCTGCTTCTCCTGCTGCTGCTTCTCCTCCTGCTGCTGCTGTGGTGGACTGGTCCCAAGGCCCTCAAAGCCCTGCTGCTGAAGCCCCTGAAGCCCCTGCCAGAGGGAGGAAGAGGCAAGGCAAGGAGAAGGGGGAGAGGAAACAGTTCTCCATTTCCGAGGACCATGAGGAGGAGGTGCTGGAATGGCTGAGGGAGAACAAGTACCTGTGGAGGAAGGGCCACAGGCTCTATCGTGACACCAAGCGGAAGCAGGCAGCATGGAGAGAGAAGGCGGAGAGCCTGGGCTACACTTCAGATGTCCTCCTGGGGTGGTGGAAGCATATGAACACCTGGTATGGCAAGCTGCACGTGAAGAAATCCGGGCAGGCCGCTGTCAAGCTAACTGACCGGGAGACCTATGTCATGGCCAGGTGCAGCTTCCTGGAGGGTGAGATCCACCACCGAGGAGCAGCCCCTCTGTCAACCCTCTCCCTCAGACAGTCCACAGAGAGCCACTCCTCTTCCAGCCAGGAGACAAGCTCCTGTGTCCAGGCAGGTGTCTTTGGAGGGCCCCACGACAGAGACCCCACAACTGCACTCCCCATGCCAGAGGACGTGGAGGATCCCCTGTCTCAGATGGAGCAAGAAGAGGCAGCCACCAGAGACCAACCCATACCCACCCCCAGCTCCACCTCCACCGAAAGCAGGCAGAGAGGCAGACCGGAGGGACAGAGCCACACTGTCCTCTTGGAGATCAGGGACACAATCAAAGCCAGCACAGATCTCCTCTCCCAGCTGGTCCACTTTAACATACCATCCTCCAACCGCAAGCCCTTCATCACTTACATGAGCCAGACCCTCATGGACATGCCCAAGGCCCAGTACCAGGCGATGAAGGAGAGGATCACAGCTCTTCTGCACCACCCTCCAGGCCCAGCTGAACCTGCTGCTACCCACTCCAGGTCTGCTCCTCCACCCCAGCCGATGTCACAGCCCTTCCACGGATTTCAGCAGCCCCTCTCCTACTAAGCCTACCACTAGCAGGACTTCCCACAGCAGAGGCAGCCCTTCCCAGTCCACACCCAGGTTCCTTGGACGCCACAGACACCTCAGCTGACCCAGCTGCAGACCAGACAGCCCCACTACACTCCTCCTTCCTCCACTCCACAGCCAAGCCCTTCCTCAGAACATCTGTCATCAGTCTTGGGCCTCACATCCCAGGTCCTTGATGAAGTGCCTCTCAACCTCACGGGACTGAGTCAGTTCTCTGAGAGCTTCCTGCACACACCATCTCCTGTTGTACTCTTGGGGCCACGCACCCCAATGGCGCCTCAGACCAGTACTCCAGCAACAGCCACCTCCACAGTCCCTGGCCCCTTTACATCTGAGACCATGGGCATGCTTCGGAGTGACTGAAAAGAGTGCCAGAGACTGAGTTGTTACCTGTTTACCTTATCTACCTTATCTTTGCTTAAAGACACTTTACTTGGGTCATTTTGCTTTTTAATAAAGTCATACAGTTTGTTATTAATAAAGGTTATCTTTGCTTCACACACTTGGTTAATTTTTTTTACTTAATAAAGTGTTGGGGAAAACTTTGAAAAAAGGGTTAAGCCTTTGCATGCTTGTGGGATTGGTAAGGATAGCTGTGTGATGGATGGCTGTGGGATGGGTAATGATAGCTGTGGGATGGGTCAGGATAGCTGTGGGATAAGGATAGTTGTGGGATAGATAAACCTCCAGTGCAAGCATAGTGGGACTGTATGGTCCACCCTCCCAGCTGCCATACAAATGGCCCTTTATTATGAATAACAATCATTGATCCACACATTTCAACATAAACAAAACTCTTTATTAATGCCCTGTTCATTGTAGGGCCACTCAACATACATGGCACAATCTCATCAGTGTGATGAGACAGGCTGAAGGAAGCATCCATTAAGCATCTACCATCCTGTCTTGCCATTCCACTGCTCCAGCTGGGAGTTGCACCAGTGTTTCAGGAGGTTGCGCTGCTTCTTCCCTTCATGTGAAGCTCTGTTGGGGCCTTGCACATCCACAGTGTCTATCAGGTTTAGTCCTTGCCTCCATTCATCAGGCTCCATGTCCCCATTGCCTTGTTGACGGTCCACAAGCCTGTTCTGCAACACTGGGTAGTGGGTGCGCATGAGATTGTGCAGGATGCAGCAAGCTTTCACGATGCTCCTCACGGTCTGTGGGTGATGCTACATGGTGATGAGAAGTAACTGGAACCTGTTGGCCAGGATGCCAAAGGCATTCTCCACCACCCGTCTTGCCCTGGACAGCCTGTAGTTGAAGATCCTCTCTTCACGGGTGAGGTATCTGGAAGTGTAGGGCTTCATGAGTTAGGTTCTGAGGGAGAAGGCATCATCACCCACAATGAAGTAGGGCACATCTTGTGTGTCATTGGGCAGGGGGTCTGGATCTGGGAAACCCATGATGAGGTTGCGTTTCAGCCCACCCTTGAGGTCACTGGTGTTGTATACCTGGGCATCTGAAGCTGACCCGTTTCCTGAAGCATCGATGTACATGAACTTGTAGTCAGCATCAACCATGGCAAAGAGGATGATGCTGAAGAAGCCCTTGTAGTTGAAATAATTGGACCCTGAGTTGGCTGGAACTTTGCAGGCCACGTGCTTCCCATCTATGGCTCCAACGGTGTGGGGAAAGTTCCACCTCTGATACCACTGCTCTGCAACTTTCCTCCAGCCTTCTTCAGTGGTGGGGCACGAGAGGAGCTCCTCCAGGTATTCTTCGATGATGGCCTGCACCACTTCTCTGACCACAATGCTGATGGTGTTGTGTGGCACCCTCCAGGTATACTGCATGTTTCTGTACATGGTCCCAGAAGCCAGGTGGCGCAGAGTCAGTGCCAGCATCCAGGCTGGGACAGAAGTTGGTGTTTGCTTTGGTTAACCTGGGTCTCAGATGCTCCACAACTTGTCAAACATGGCTGGTGGCATCCTCATGAAATGCTGGAATGCACGAGTGTCTTCATTCCTCAGCTCCACCATCAGTTTGTCATAGAGTCCAAACTCTGCTCTTCTCCCAATCCATCGTCGGACCCAGACAGTTCTTGGACGTCTTCTTCTCTTTGCGTAGAAAAGGTGAAACAGTCTGAAGAGGGCTTGGTTCTGGTGTTGAATGATGGCAGCTACCAAAAGGAGTGTGCGATGATCCATGGTGGAAATCAATGGATGATGTGGAAGAGCAAGAGCAAGGCTGAAGAGGTCTGCACACCAGGGCTGCTGGACTGAAAGTGAGATCCAAGTGATTTCCTCTCCCTTTATATAGGAAATGTCGGTTTTCCACTTGGTGTCCTTCCACATACTCTAGGCATCCTGCAGACATCCTAAATATCCGAAATACATCCCATATACGAACATTTTGTCGGTTTTAATGCTTTATATCCAAGCTGCATCCGCTTTCATCCTTTCTATGTCCGTGCTACTAACGCTGTGTGGACGTTCCATGTACCTTTCGGTTCCTCCCTCTTTCCGCTGGAGCGGATGTGAGTTGCGCGGATGGCCAGAGGATGCCAAGAGGATACATTGGATGTGTAACGGATGACAATGGACGTAGAACGTTTGTTGGCCGTATGCGTTGCGGATGTAGATCGTACATGGCGGAAAGTTCATCCGTTCAAAAAGTTTTGTGCGGCTCAAAACTTTTTGAGCAGATGAAATAGCAGTAGCGGATGTTTGACGGATCGAGCGTATGAAAGACGTATGCAGTGAGTACACAACGGATGCATCGCGTTTTCCAACGGATGGCAAGCTTTTTTGTCCGTTTTACATCCTCTTTGCATCCGTTGGTTCAGTGTGACAGGGGCTTTAGGTTGAAAGGATGAATAATGCAATTGCTTTTTCTTTGGAAAGGGCTTATCTATATATTTTTCTTATATGTTTCGTGGACTGTGGGAATGACCTTTGGGAAAGTGGGGAAGAGATACATCTTAGGAAATAATCAGACAAGAGAGGCAGGAACCCCCAGTAGCTTAAAGGTCAGAGAAAGCAACTTAGAAAAGATGGATGAAATCTTTTCATCCTCATGGATGAAACAGTTAAAAGATATGGTGGGAACTTTTGTACTTTCAAACTTGCAAGATTCTGTTAATGTAGCTTTAGAATAAAGTACAATTAAGTTCATCTAGTTATGTTTCCTATGCAGCTTATCTGAGACGGCTGACAAATATATGCAAGATGAATAAAAATATTTTATTCAAATAAAAAGTTTCTTAGATGTTACATTACTTTAAAAATAGCCTTTATTTTTTAATTAAAAAATGAAAATATGCCTGGGTTTATGCCTCTAAATCTAATCTATTAGCAAATGCTACATACTAAACACATTGTATTTAATATTGTAGTTCTGTATAGAGATCAACATGTGGGATATTCTGTATTTTGGAAAGATAATCCGCTAAAGCTACCTTGTAATTTCATACTATTGTATGACTTCTAATTCCCAATTTGAAATCACATACACAAACACATATGTAGTCATAACCATATTCTTATGAACCAGTTATTTAAAATATACAAAAATAGTTGATTGAATTAACTAATAATCTCTTCTTGAACATTTCAATTAGTAAAATACTTCTATTTTGAAATAAGAGACCATTAATTTTTCTATATAATTATTTTATAGTGTTGATATATAATAATTTAAAATTTGGATTTAGATGAAGACTTTCATTCTTTTTTTTTCTTCATTCAAATCTCATTATAGTCCATGTACATTCCACTTCAGAGAACGTTTAGCATAATTAAATAAGTCATATATTGGACTAATTCTCTATCTTTGGTGTTAACAGTTCAATCTAAATAGTAGTATAAGTCAAAATATTACTGGAGGAAATATTTTTTGCATTTGTATATATTAAGAAATCATTAGTCATATTCAAATTGCATTTTCTGTTTTGAATTTTAAAGGATGTCTGAATTAGTGGAAGTTCCTGAAATTGCCAGAAAACTTTCATGGGTTGAAAATTACTGGCCAGATGACTCGGTCTTCCCTAAGCCTTTTGTTCAGAAGTATTGCTTAATGGGAGTTCAAGATAGCTACACAGATTTTCATATTGATTTTGGAGGCACTTCTGTTTGGTATCATGTTCTTTGGGTAAGAAAACTATTAATTTCCTTAATATACAAAAGTACTGCATTCTTATTTTAAAATTTTTGAATGTTTTCTTTTTCATATCTCTAGGTGTGTGTGTGTGTGTGTGTGTGTGTGTGAATAATGATTGGACAAAATAATACATGTTTCTCACTTACTGAATTGCTTATTTTGCTGTTCACAAGGAAAATTGCATAGATTTCTGATTTTGTTTAGCCAACTGGTTAAATTTGAGAATTTTTCTTCCATTCTATCATTTTTTCCTAACTGCAGTAATTTCCTTTTAAATAGCAACACAGTTCCATACTTTCATTATATTGTAGTCCTATGTGATGTTAATGGTTAAAACAAAATTGCAAAGATGTACCACATGTAATGAAATGTCTTCTGTGCATAGGGTGAAAAGATCTTCTACTTGATCAAACCTACTAATGATAATCTGGCAATTTATGAATCCTGGAGTTCATCTGTTACCCAGAGTGAAGTGTATTTTGGAGATAAAGTTGACAAATGTTATAAATGTATTGTGAAGCAAGGACATACCTTATTTGTTCCAACAGGTAAAAAGTTCTTTCCCTGTCCATTAACATATCGATGTATTGGAACTTAATAACTAATGTTCAGAGAATTTTTAATTAATTTAACAATTAAGTTTAAATTTAGAAGACAGACTCAGATATTACTAAGCATTTATAGAGATAGAAATTGAGACGATAAAGAATTTGAAAAAAAAGATAACTGAGGAATTATTTATTTGTCTATTCATTTCCTATCACATTTTCAATAATTGTGTATTGAAGCCTGTAAAATAATTTTAATACTGCTGTTTATTATTCCATGCTCTATTAATGTATATAGTAATTATATTTATTGTAGAGTCACCTTTGGTGAAATAGGTGGCATATAGCCTAAATAAATAAATAAATACATACATACATACATACATAAATACATAAATAAAATACATTAATTTTTACAAAAATGTATGTTTGTTTATTTATTCCAATATCATAGGGAGAATTATTAATTTGTCAAGTTAGTATAATCATTGATAATATAACAGGGCATTGGTTATATTGAATTTAGTTGCCAATTTAGTTCCATCTGTAATACAATTTGGTGTGTTCTTCAGAAAAAAGTTAATTTTTGAGATTTTGTGGACATAGACAGCCATGCTGAGGAATTCTGGGAGTTGAAGTCCACAAGTATTAAAGTTGCCAAGGTTGGAGACCTCTGCAATATATGAGACAGATTTCCTGTTGAATAAATAACCTGTAATACTAATAACACATATAGAACAAAAAGCAGCTAAGGTTAATGAAACAAAATGCCATGTAGACTTCAATTTATGACAATTAGGACCAGAATTTCTGTTGCTAAGTGAGGTGGTTGTAATGAGTTGACCTCTGTCTCCATCCAACTTTGGCAACTCCAATCTTGGGAGTTCACAACACGTAAAGTTGCCAAAGCTGGGTATCCCTGTCCTACAGGGTAAAATATTTTTAATTTTATAAGCAATATTTATGAAAGGATACAAAATGATGAAATATTTAGTATATTCGGTAGTCCAAAAACTTTTGAAGTTTTGAGATAAAACGAGATAGAAAAATGAAATTTGGGTTTTAAATTAATACTTAGCTATGGAAGGAAGAGTTGTTTATTTATTTACATTAGATGTTTATCCCACCTTTATTACTTTATAAGTAATTCCAGATGGCAAACGTACTGAATATTCTATCCTCCTATTTTTCCCACCACAACAACCCTGTCAGGTGCTTTGGGCTGAGAGAGAATGACTAGCCCAAAGTCAACGGCTGGTTTTCATGACTAAGGCAGGATTTGAATTCACAATCTACCACTTTCTGGCCAGGTGTCTTAACCATTAAATGAAATTGGCTGATTTGATTTTAGAGAGTTTTAGTTATGCTTTTGAGACAGCAAACCAATAGTGATATTGATATGTTGATAGTCCAATAAAATAACAGTAATATGATGGTAAAACTTTGATTTGAACAGTATGTGGGTTGTGAAAATAATTTGCCTCTGTTGTGCTTTTGGGAACAAAATATTGTGGATATAAAGGCTTAACTTTTTGTTTCAGGATGGATTCATGCTGTACTCACTTCTCAGGACTGTATGGCTTTTGGAGGAAACTTCTTGCACAACCTCAATATTGGCATGCAGCTCAGGTTAGAGTTGAGATTTCCTCTTTTATCCAACTATTTGCTTCTACAAATGTAGACATATGTCTTTGTTAAATTGGTATTAAATCATTTTCTAGTTTTGTAAAGACAACATGCTCATATTTTGCAAAGAATAGAGGAATTATAATTATTTGATCTCCAGTTAAAATGAATAGATTGTTCTGAATTGCTTGCCTTTTTAAAAACAAAATTACATGAAAAACAAATTGGTTAAACAGGTATGAAAGAGG
>BLBF01000022.1:55274170-55321454 GCA_015471245.1 Laticauda colubrina | reverse complement strand
TATATATATATATATATATATATATAGTTAAAGTTAATTGAAGGCTGGAATATCCTAGGGTGCTGATGCAAACACCCTATGAACAACAGCCTTGGCTTTGGTTTATTCCACAGCTGAATATTGTACCAGTATGTGGCTTAACAGTGCCTATGCCCAAATGGTCAATGTCCAACTTCACGAGACAATGCGTATTATCTCTGGTACATTGCATTCCATTCCTGTGCATTGATTACCAATACTTAGCAATGTCATATCTCCCCACTTTAGAAAACAACAAGCTCTCATTTGGCTATGGTCAAGGGTGCTGAACAACAAGGTCCTCCCTATTCATCAAGACAACATGCCGCCCATCACAAGATTGAAATCCAATAGCTGAGCAGAGAAAACAGCTATTCATTTAACATCTACCCAGCTTAACCCTGAGAATGTATGGAGTGGGGAATGGTCCAAGGTATCTCCTTGTGGCCTGATCATAAGTGATCCCTCTACCAAACCACCTAGTTTTGCCATCTTGCACTGTCTGGTCGAAATTGAACAGAATTAGGTGGAATACTGGAAGAAGTGCCTGCCCAGTATCAGTGGGGATGGAAAAATTCCTCTTGTTGCGATTGTGATACTAATGTAAACTGTTAAACATAATGGACAAGATTGCCCATGACATGCATTCTCTGGTTCTCTACAAGGCCTGCACAAAGCAATTCCAGAGGCAATAACCTGAATTGGACATCCAGTTATGAGGCAACTGCCATACCCCTATAGAAATTTATATATAGTTATGTGGACTTTGTATATGTTACTTCTCTTCTGTCATGTTGTCATCATACACTAAATAATAATAAATAATAAACTAGCATTACTGAAAATATTATTTAAGTTATTGATAGTCCTCCACTTGTGACTAAGGATAGTCCTTCACTCATGACTAGAATTGGCCCTAGAACCTTGGTTGTTGAGTGAAGTGGTCACATGATCACTTCACTCAACAACCACAGTCCAAATTCTCCCAGTTGTGATTATTAAGCTGGCTGTTGGGGAGAAGACCTGAACCTCCTGGGCTTCATGAGGCAGGGAGAGGACTTTGACTTCCAAGCATACCTGGGAGACTTGGGCCCTCTTTCTGCTTCCTCCCCCCAGGATAATCATGAGAACCTAGTGTTTGCTGGTGTTTTCACCTCACCTACGACCCATTTCAGAACACTTCCAGAGGGATCAAGAAAATACTCGCAAATGTTAGCATTCTGTTCCATTCTTCCATGCGGGACGATTTCCCTCCCTACATGGAAAAGAGGGGAAATCTACTAGTGTATTGGGAAAATGGAGTGGAACGTCCACTCTACTTACAACCTTCCCTGCCAGCTTCCCCATTGACTTTCTGAGAAAGCCACCAGACAAGATAGCATATGGCGATCATATGATTTCAAGGTACTTAGTCAATAAGTCATACATGTGAACAGATTTCCAAACACCCAAAATAATCTTGTGATTGGGGGAAGCAGAGATGGCATAATGATTTACAATGTCTAGAAATGCTTTATAGCAGGAGTGTCAAACTTGCCGCCCGTGGGCTGGATGCGTAATGCGCTGGCCATGCCCACCCCAGTTTTAGCAAAGGGGGAGGAAAGTTACAATAGGGCATGTGACAATAACGTGACATTGCGAATTTGACACTCCTGTTTTATGGGTAGTAAAGCACTTCCTGGGCTATTGTGACTATGAACAGTCATTAAATCATTGGTCAACAGGCAAGGACTACTTCTAATAGCAAACATCTGTCTCTTAATGGTTGAATTCAAGGAATTTATAAAAACATACTTCATATATCTGAATGCAGTGGATGGAACTCTTAATCCTAGAACATGAAAAACTTGTCAAGTGGGCTTTACTATACTTCACCAGGTCTTTTAATAAATGTTTGTTGTTAGGGAATATTTCATTTTGCTACTTCATGAACATAGTGAACAGTAATTATATATTTATAGAAAATAATCCTTCTGAATTGTTTATTTAGGTGTTATGAAATGGAGAAAAGATTAAAAACTCCAGATCTTTTCAAATTCCCTTTCTTTGAAGCCATCTGTTGGTTTGTGGCCAAAAACTTAATGGAAACTTTGAAAGGTAACTAACTAATTTAATATTTTAAGAAGGGTTTGACAGTAAGCTTTTTTTTTTACAATGATTTAATAAATCTATGAGCACATCATAGCCAGAGTAGCAAGTTATTTATACTTTGCAATTAAGAAAAATCAGGGTAGCCAGTTTATTCAGTCTTAAAATATTATGCAAGCTATATTAATTTAAATGTTTGCACTTGAACAAATAGTAGCAACCCGTCTTCATATATCATCCTTTGCACTTATATTCAAAGGCTTTGAAAATGGATGTAAATGCATTTTTCCCCTTTGGGATACATACAGCTTTATGGATATGAAAATAAACATTTTCCCACTCTAAACTGACTGCTGTTTAATTCCCACTATTTTTTCTTAAGTACCTACTCATTTTCACCATTCTCTTTCTGGAAGGTTTGATTATGTTGTTATTATGATGTAAATCCTGGTCCTCAAGCTTGCTAGGTAACAGTTTGCCTAGCACATGATTCACAGTGAAGATACTCTGTGGAATAGCTATCCCTGCAGATTATCCTACCATGCACAATTTTAGTGATTTGTACACCTATGATGCTGACACAGATGGCTGCACAGATGGCTTTCCATAGTTGCAGGATTGCCTATGCATGATTTAGAGTTCGAACCAATCCCTTTGGCTTTTCCATGTTGATGATAGTAATAATGATAAAACTTGGCATGGTTGTGGGGCTTGTGTGCATTGAGAAAAATGAGATCTATGCCAGAGGTTCAACTATTCTGGATAGGTCTCTTGAGAGTCAGACAAAGAATGTCTCTCCCATAAATGATATTGTGAAATGTAATTTACAGAAGCTCATACTAACTCAGTTGTCACTTAAGTCAACAAAGACTGTGCTGAGTGTTAGAGTTCCTGGACATTTGGATAGGTTGCAGGACTCAAAACTGTTGGCTGAGCAATTAGGACCAGCAGCTGCAGAACTATTAGAAGGAAAGATGTTTATCTGTCACAAACATACCGAGATAGAAAACAAAGAAATAATAATATGTTGTTATAGATCAAGTCCAACAAGAAGAAAATACTTGAAATGAATGCACCAGTACTGGAAAGAGCACTATCCAGAATCAGAAATAACAGAACAGAGGCTAGTAAATCAGCATTGATTTATAATACAAAGTAAAGTAAAAGTAAAGTAGAATTCTGGAAGCAGAATTGCAAGATTTGCAAAGCTCTACTGCGGCCAAAGAAAGCCTTGCAAAAGAAGCAGCTCAGACTGTAAAGGTAAACCAGGGAGAGTTGGCTATAGAGGAAGCCAGCAGAGCTATTTAATTGTTTTCATACCAAAACCAGGTACCCTCTTTGCCTCAGAAAGAACAGAGCTTTCTAACTAAAGAAGTAGAAGAATCAAAATGCCCAAACAGCAGAGCAACAAAAAACTACTTCTAATTGACAAGATGATTCTGCAAAACTACAAGAGAATGAAGACCAACTTGAATCTAGCATAGATTGATTAAAGAAGGTATTCAACTCCCTGCCACATGATTGGATAATCAAGTGCCTGGAAGGAGTCTAGAAACATCAGAAGATTTTTACAAGGATCAAATGGCACAACTAAAAATATGGTTCCTTATTGGAGAGGTTAATATCAAGAGAGGAATCTTTTAAAGAGATTCACCATCACCACTGTTGTTTGTCATGGCACTGATTACTCTGCCAATGATACTGAATAACCTAGGCCCTGGCTATCAGACATCAAAAACCTCTGCCAGTTTATCCCATCTCCTTTACATGAATTATGATAAAACTTTGCCTGAAATAAAATTTCTGCTCAGCACTGAACGCAATAAACAGCCAAGATATTGCAGTGGTATTTTGATTGGACAAAATGTGACAGGCATACCATCAAGACGGAAAAAAATAGTCAAGATTCCTTGTGAAAGTAAGCTTTGAATTAAGATAATCACTACAAAACATACTGGTATCTTACAATGGTATCTTAACTGTCCTAGATCCTTGGGAAGGTTCTGATACTTCACAGTACATTCAGAATTATCTGGTAGGAAGTGTAAATAAAACCAACAACAATATCAATATAGTTCAAATAGTAAATATATTTATCCCAAATTCAAGTTGCTGAGAAAAAGAAAGGAAAACTTCAGATATCTGGTTTGTTTCACCAAGGTAAATATCAAGATAGCGGTAGTCTGGGTAAAAACAAAATAAATTGATCATCAAAAAGGAAGAATAATAGGAAGTCTTGTGTCAATTTTACTTCTAAACCAAAATTGTTTAGTACTATGATATGGAAGAGATACTCTTGTAAGCATGCAAATTTCTAAACAATGAATCTGGCTACCATCTGTTCTTCAGAACTGAATCAGGCAGCCATGCCCAATTTAGGTTCAATTTAAAAACCAAATTGAGAAGCATTTTCATTCAAAGGTGAAACAAATTGGCCCTATGTCCTTTCTGACAGCCTGTGCCAAAGAACTGGAATCTACTGAGAATAGGAGCTCATTCACATCAGTAGTGTTATCTAACTAATGAAACAGAACATCTGTATTTATTCATTACTGTAATTTCTGCAGAGCTACCTATTTATTATATAAAAACAGCAGAATTTTATGCTACATTAACAATTTGCATAAGCTTTAATGAATTATATACTGTATGAGATGCAGATAGAACTGCACATGCAATTATGATTTAATAGGTTTTTCATTTTAAGGGGCCACACACAACCCTTCAGTATTGTTTGAGTTACTAAAGTAAAACAGTTACCAACTTTTCTCGTTTGGACAGTTTTGAATTAATAGCAGATTAGATCATGTATATATTGATACTAAGCTATTTTGTAGGGTTTTAAAAAGCTTTTCAGTGCCTAATTCTTCTAATGTTGGCTCTTTCAAATGTGTTATTGTTTATTTTTAAACTGTGTTGATAGGAAAACAAGTCAGGAATTCCATTTGGGCTATAATAATAAATAGCAGGTGTAATTGTAACAACATAGTAATTTAACACTGTATACAAGCACTGCGTCAGTTTATCATTACATGGAAACTGGAATTAAAATATAATGGTATGAAAATATAATAGTATGAAAATTTCACAGAAGGTACCAAACTTCTGAAGCATACAGTTCTGGAATATCCCATTTAAAGCTATTTCGAAGAAAAGGAATTGCTGTTCAGTTTTTAGATAACCTTTAAGATATTATATTTCAATAACCATCTGTTTGCAGAAAGAGTTCTGTCCTTCCTCTGTAGTTTGAAAGTACTTTATACTTTAATTGCAGTACATTTCTGGTTTTACTCCATGTTTTGATTAGCCTGCATTGGTGCAAAAAAGTCCCATTTTATTTTCATAATAATTTTAAATTTTAGGTCAGATTTTACCAAAGGCTGAGACACAATAGATATTGCTTGATGGAACTTTACTGAAACAATATTAACTTAATCTTAAATTCTCCTTTCTAGAGCTGAAAGAAGATGGTTTTCAGCCCCAAACGTTCTTAATACAAGGAGTGAAAGCTTTACTTACTGCTTTGAAGCTATGGATGAAAAAAGATGTAAGTTTTACTTCTAAAAACGCAATAGCATTTTTATTTTTCATAATGCAGTAGCATTTCTCATTTATATTTAGAATTTAGCTGATTTTCTTTTATTTTGCTTACAGCTTGTAACAGAACATGCCTTTGAAATTCCAGACAATATTAGGCCTGGACAGCTAATTAAGCAACTTTCTAAAGTAATTCGATCTGTAGAGGTATGAATAAAAGACATTTAATTGTGATGGTGGAAATTTGCATCATTTTATAGGGAAACAATTAGGGTGGGATTGAATAATGGTTTGAATCAAATGGAAATTAGTTTAATGAGCTGGATTGTTAAATATTCTATAATTTCATACTGCATACAGTCTGAAAAATGCTGTTTTACAAGACACATTACAGTAGGGATATCTTTTTGGCATCCAAAGGGTGCATTTGGGATGAGATAAGAGTAATACCGGGCAAGATATAATACAAGGTGTGCCAGGATATTTTCTTCTGGATTTTCAAGGGCTCTACAATTGTATCTTGCCCTTCCTCTTGGAGCATTGCTGCTATAATGATTGTCCACTGTTACAGTGAAAGAAGAAGGAATTGCCCTTTCCAATATCTTTCCCTTCTTATCTTCTTACATCATTATTTGAATGTGAAATTGTAACAATGATCCATTCTAAATGACTTTATTTTACTTAAAGGAAGAGAACAACAAACCAATAAAAACTCAGGGAACTGGTGTGTGTCAAGTTTCACGGTCATCAAGTGAATTGGCCTCCATTCATCATTCCAGAAGAAGAGCAAGGAAGCTACGAGATCAGTCTATCAAAACACCTTCTAATTTGGATATTCTGGAGCTCCACACAAGGGAAGTTCTTAAGAGATTAGAAATGTCCCCGTGGGAAGAGGCAAGTATTACAAGTTAGAATAAAATAAAATACTAAAAGGCTTGGGTACAAAATACTGATTGTAATTTATTGCTGCTAAAATATTGTGTGCTTGCATAATAATTGCTCAAATAATTTAACAAATAGAGATTAAAAGAAATATAAGAGATTAGTATCAAAGATTATGTTATAAGTTTCCAGTTCCATCTCTGTCAATTGGATACTTCAGTATACTATTTCTGTTTCATATTATTACTTACCATTAGTATGCTAAGAAAATAATGAAAAACTCTGATATCTAGATCAAGTCTTGCTATGGTAATATTTTCTATATGTGAATTCTTAAAGTTGTTTTTATAGTTCCTCATTGTGCAATAACTGTAGAGGCCATCAATTCCAGCTGTACTTGTATTGACTATCTTCACGACATGTTTTATTTAATTTGTGTCCATATCAAACTAAACTGCCAAAATGATGGTTCCTTTTTGGCTTTATCATTGACCAGAAACAAATCACTTTTGGTGCATTCAATCAACAGATCAACAAAAGGACTTGCTTTTTATATTCTCACAGCATATTGCTACCTGCCAGCAACCTCCACTTGAGCATGTTGGTCTTGTCTTACCTTAACCTATTCAATATTCTCCTTGACATGTTGATGCAATATGTATAATTATGTGTGTTAAACCTCATTAATCTAGAGAATGGAAGTAGAATCAGGTATTATGAAGTACAGAATTTAATAATTTCCTATTTGGGCATGATAATTTGTACATATAAACCTGTGTTATAATTATTATTCATAATGCATTATTTCTACTTTAGACAAACTTTGCTTCACCACTAATGTGGATTACATAGATATTTTTAAAATGAAATCTTGTTTTGTTTCTTGCTTTAGGACACAACAAATTATAAATTGAATGGAAGGTTTAACAAGCCACTTCAACCATCTTCCACTGTTCCGGAATGGAGAACAAAAGACAATGATTTACGGCTTTTGTTGTCAAATGGAAGAATAATTAGGTACTAAATAAATGTTACATGACTTTTGCTTAATTGAATTTTGCTAATTCTGTTCACTTTTCAATTGATCAATTGAGGTGAGAAATGGATATACTGTGTTTCCCTGAAAATACAACCTACTCATACGAGCTAGCTTGATTTTTACATGTGCATCTAATATAAGCCCTACCCCCAAAATAAATCCTAATTAAGACTCCACCCACACCAGGGTGCATGGGTAAAATTAGGCTAGCATGTGCATGGGAAAGTGGAGCTGTCCTACTACTTACTGTATCTTTGGATAGTTGCAGCCAGGCCTCACACACCTTGGCCCATTTCTTCTGTAGCCAGTAGGGCTTTCCTAAAGGCCTCTGTAGGCGATAACAGAGCTCCAGAGGTGTGCAAGGCCTGGCTGCAACTATCTGAAGCCGAAGAAGTTCCTGAAGGCCTCTGACAGCGAAAAGAATGCCGGGGGTGACGCATGCAAGTAAGGTGAGTCAGTGGGCAACATTCCCTCCCTCCAAAAGTAAGAGCTGGTGGCTTTTTTGGTGGCACAGAAAATAATGACAGGGTCTTATTTTGGGGGAAGCAGAGGGAGTTTATATGTAACATTTTCAAAGGAAAGAATGTGGGACAGGAAATGTGCTGTTAACTTGTAAGGCCAGATTCAGGTTTGTGGAGGACCCTGCTTCTCTATTAATGAACTTTGGCATGGAAACAATAATGGAAGTTATTGTTTCCATGCCGAGTAAGGAAGTGCTGTGCAGATTTGGTTATAAAAGGGAAGCTAAATCCAGCTAGTTTATGCTGTATGGAGTGCTGTGTTCAGAAAAAATATTGGCTCAGAGAAGACACAAGTAAAGGTTCTGATAGCTACTCAGTATACCAAGTGTGAATACTAATGATACTGATATGATAGTACTTTAAAGTGATTTAAAAGGACTTAAATCAACCTTTTATTTAAAATTCTAACAATTCTGCATTCTCTTCAGAAATTAATCAACAAAAATACAGTATGACCTGATACGGGAGAAAAATATTTCAGTTGATTTTTAGTTTAGAGTTTTTAATATTTATAGTGAACATTAAATATCACTCTTTTAAAAGATAAGAAGATAATAAAGGAAAAACTCCAATTGATATCTTTTACAACTGATTATTTTCTGACAGAGATGAACGGCAACTCTTCAGAGATCCAAGTCTATATACAGCAGACAGTGAAGATGAGGATGAGAAGAAAATAACTATTAAGACAGAAGAACCGAAGTCGCAGGAGGCAGATGGCCATGCAGATACACAGAAACCACTGAACAGTATGTCTACTTTTTCTTGAATTAGTAATTCGTACTTTTTTCTTCCTTTATTCTTATATATCCAGTTGATATGTATGTATGTATGTATGTATGTATGTATGTATGTATGTATGTATGTATATTATTGATGGATATGACTTCATCATTCATCTAGCTTCACTGCTATTGACAATACTACAAAAGAAGGATGGATAAATTTTTAGTACTTTTTCACATATTAAACAGAAGAACATTAATTCTTTCATATACCAAATAGAGAATTGAATTTGTTATATCTGACATATATTTCTTTCCATATGCTGAGCAAGACTGTGTCCATATATTTATTAGAAATATCCTATTCTAAATGCTGCAAAGGTTTTAAAGGAGCTATTTTTAATTTTTATATTTTGATTATTTAGGATTTCAAAACAATTTAATATTTATTTTTTATCATTTTATTTCTAAAATGGGTACCAGCAGTGAAAATCAAGAATTCTAAACAAAAATCTGTAGAATTTAAAATCCATTAGAACAGGGGTCTCCAACCTTGTCAACTTTATGACAGCCAGTGAAGCTGGCTGAGGAACTTTGGGAGATGAAGTCCACAAGTCTTAAAGTTGACACAGTTGGAGACCCCTGCATTAGAACATAAGCAAAAGTTAAGATTTTTACATTCTACCTAAACCTAGGCAGATATAGTGTTTCTAAATACTAACTCGTATAGATGTGTGAATTCATTCACATGTAGGGAAATGGATCTGAGTTTAAACCTATGGGAATGGGGCAAGAGAGAAAATTAGAAAAGAAATTCAAGCACTGCAGTTTATTCTGACACCAAATTCTATTTATTTCTAAGCAGTGAACTGTTGTAGGATTGAAAGATTGGCAGGAAAAAAAAAGATAATGTATATAATGAAAAATGTAATGTCCCTCTTTTTCTTTCCAGTGTTTTTTGAAAGTGTGAAATCAGAACTCAGGAATGGCAGCTCAGAATATTCTGATATTTCTGATTCAGAAGAATCTGAACCTGATTGCACTAACCAGGTAAATAACATTTTTTAAAATAGTAATAAATGAAGAATTATATTTTTAATGTCCAAAGAATATTTGTTTCAAATGAAATATGGAAAAAATACTGAAGAATACTTCTGTGTATGACTAACAAAATAAAGATTAGTGAGTTAGACTGAATACATATACAATATTAGGAGTTTTACAAAATAACCCTTGCTTTTCCCCCCTGAATCTTAAATTTCTGCTTTTCTTTCTTTCTTTACTGTAAATGGTTTCCTTCCTGTTCAAATGTTCTTGATTCTTAACTGATCATAACATATGACCATGATTTAAAATATGACTAATCCATACTGAATAACAATTAAGGGTCTGTAGTGGGTGGATGCTCTCTTTAATTAAATCCATTCGTACCAAATGCAAGGTACTCCACCTCAATTGTTATTCAATATGGATTAGTCATGTATATGGGGATATTTTTATCTTATTTTCCATCATACTTGACCTTTATATTCATTTATTTAAATTTAGGACTGCCCAACTCTAAATTGATTAAATAGTTCACAATATATCAAGTAATAAAAATATAAAACAAAAACAAAATACTATTCAATCTCTCACTGCAAAAATGTAGGCAAAAATACATCTAACAGAGGAATCCAGCCATCTTAACTCAAGGCTTGGGAGAAGTTTTTCAAGATCTTATGAAATGCTAACAAGGTGAAAGCCATATGGATTTTAGGGAAGATCTTGTTGCAGAGGGTAACTGCTGTGACAGAAAAGGCATGCTTCCTGGGTCCTGATAAAAAGCACTATTGAACTGAAGAGATGTGGAGCACGTGTAGTCTACCAGCACCAACTGGCACGGCAGAAACTATAGAAGACAGGTGGTCCCAAAAATAATCTGGCCCTATGCCACGTAGGGTTTTATATGTCCTATATGTAGGATTGGTACCTGTAATCGCACTTGACTCATAGAGGCAACCAGTCCAATTTAAAAAGATGTGTCACATAAGAATACAAAGTCACGCCTATTGCTGTTCATGCTATTGAATTCTGGATCTATTGGAACTTTTGAGTTGCTTTCAAGGAAAGCTTCACATAGAGTGTTTTGCAGTAGTCAAACCATGAGATGACTAGAGCATGAACAATTGTTCTAAGGGTCTTCTGATCAAAGAAAGAGCAGAACTGGTATATCAAATGAAGCTGGGGGAAAAAAAAGCCCTCTAGGCCATAGCTGTCACATGTTTGATCGCATTGTGAGTTCAAGAACATTCTTAAATTGCTGCCTACTCTTGAATGGGTTGTCCCAAATACAGTGTTAAAGCTAAGATTTCACACTTAGGCATTTCAGCAATCTATTCACATTTACTACAGTATTATTTGAATGAAAAAAAACCTGTTACTTATCCTTTTGATGACTCTTAACTACAGTTTAAATCACTGATTATATTTAGTCAGTAGAATACTTAAATAATTTTCTCTCCCTGCAGCAAAAAGACTCCTCACTAGAGGAATCAGAAAGCTCAGGAGATGATGAAAAACAAGAAGTAACTTCAATTTTTAAAGAGGAAAATAAAATAACAAAGGACCTGTTTCAAATCACAGAGAAGCCATCTAGGAATGAAAATGCAAATAAAATGTGAGTAATTGTAATTGTATAGGAGGTCTGTGGTACAAAAAATATTGGAGATAATTTGAACAAATGATATTGAACAGGAATACACACATACACACATGTATGTAGCTTTACTTTTCTGCTCTTTTTTAGGGAATGTCCTACCTCAACAAGTATGGAGGAAGAAGCTATTCAGGGCATGCTGTCAATGGCAGGATTGCACTATACCACTTGTTTACCAAGTCATACTCAGACCACAGACAGCACTGAACGAAGAAGCTTTGTTCCAGATCACAGAAGCTATTCCAAAAATAGGCATAAAGATAAAATGTTTTCTCAGAGTTATAAACCAGAATATGGTAAGTTGTCCTGTTGCTGGATATTTTAGGGTGGCTTGAAGATAAATTATATCCTGGTGATTTGCAATGGATTAACAAGGTTTTTGTAACTCCCATTTGTTTAATGATAACAGAAACAAGACAGTTTCCATTTACAAAATGATATTGCTCTATAGCTACATAATTTTCTGATTGTGGATTTCATATGTAAAAGAATCCTGGTTCTCAAAGCCTGAGTTCAATATTTTTTATTGTAAGTCTATGTCTTTTGACCAGGCTCCAGTACTTGTAAGTGAAAAGGAAACAATTCAGCATATCCTGAAAGCCAATAATCTGTCTAATTTGGGGACATATATCTATTCCAATTTTGGTCTTCAATAATATTGGTATCATTAATATCTTGTTGTGTAACTTTACCTCAGGCCAACTGAATGTTCCCCTTAAAGTCCTAGCTCAGTATTTTGAAGTTTTGTGACTTTGGAGGAGGCAGAACAGCTTTGGGCTCTGTCCTTACAAGACCAAATGACAGTTTTTATTTTGGCCTTGTAGTTCTGGCTTACTTTGCTGCTAGTTTTCAGTGAGGGTTGCATTTCCTCATTTGAGTCTTCTGCACAACTTGAAGATGCTATTGGAGTCACAGCTTGTGTTGAAAAAGCAGGTGGCAACTGTGGCCAGGAGGAAAATTCATCTGTCATTGATTATTCAGAATGGAAACTGGTCTCTATGGCAAAACTGATCCTCCTCAAGAATTTCCTAGCATCAATAGGTCTGTCCAAATCAAACCATCATATACCCTTAAAGTGTTTTAGCATTATTTACAGGAAGGAGGACTTTCAATTCAGAACTCTTCCATTCATCCTTGACTCTTAAAGAGTCTTCACAGACATCATCTTTGGTTGGGTACAATACCTAAAAACTCAGGAAGTACACAGACAGACAGACAAAACTTACTCCGTGGTAGAAGCAGTCAGGACTATTGATCAGACTTTTCAGTGTTTGTGTTTGTGACTATGCATTTTTGATAAGTAGGGAGAAAAGTTCTTTGAGAATCATAATAGGCACTTAGTGGAAAAAGGCTTCTCTGTCTCAAGAGTGCAGACTAATGATCCAGATTGTGATTCAGGAAGTGTTAATATATAGCAATCACTTATAGCGCAGATAAAGATGCGGAATATGATGACTATAGTTCAGGACTTGATATGATTGTATGCAAGGACAATACCCCAATTTCTTCTTTCATTAAAAGAAAGGAGTGCATTAATGTCACATTTAATTTCTTGCAGTAAGGGTGGTGGCAACCAACTTGTATTGGTGAATGCCAATACAGTAATAGATATCTCAATAGAGAGCACCACCACTAGATGGATTCGCAACTGCCTGGCAAACCATACTCAACAAGTAATCCTTAACGGGTCTAAGTCTGCATGGAGGGGAGTAAACAGTGGGGTGCCACAAGATTCCGTCTTAGGCCCAGTACTCTTCAATATCTTCATCAATGACCTAGATGAGGGAATAGAAGGGGAACTTATTAAATTTGCAGATGATACAAAGCTGGAAGGAAGAGCTAACACCCAAGAAGATTAGACACAAATCCAAATGGTTCTTGACAGATTAGAACACTGGGCCATATCTAATAAAATGAAATTCAATATCGAGAAAAGTAAAGTCCTACTCTTAAGCAAGAAAAACCAAAAGTACACGTATATGCTGGGCGAAACCAGGCTCAATAGTAGGAACTGTGAGCGGGATCTTGGAGTCTTAGTGGACAACCAGCTAAATATGAGCCAGCAGTATGCAGCCGCCGCCAAAAAAGCTAATGCAATCCTAAATTGTATTAACAGAGGAATACAGTCAAGATCAAGGGAAGTACTAATTCCACTCGATAAAGCCTTAGTAAGACCACACCTAGAGTACTGCATCCAGCTTTGGTCACCACATTATAAAAAAGACGTTGAGACTAGAAAAAGTACAGAGAAGAGCAACCAGGATGATCAGGGGATTGGAGGCTAAAAAATACAATGAATGGTTGCAGGAACTGGGCTTGGCTAGTCTACTGAAGAGAAGGACCAGGGGAGACATGATAGCGGTCTTCCAATATTTGAGGGGCTGCCACAGAGAAGAAGGGGTCAAGCTATTTTCTAAAGCCAGACAAGGAATAATAGATGGAAACTGAATAAGGAGAGATTTAACCTGGAAATAAGGAGAAACTTTCTGACAGTGAGAACAATCAACCAATGGAACAGCTTGCCCTCGGAAGTTGTGGGAGCACCATCAGTTGAGACCTTCAAGAAGAGATTGGACTGCCATTTGTCAGAAATGGTGTAGGGTCTCCTGCTTGGGCAGGGGGTTGAACTAGATGACCTACAAGGTCCCTTCCAACTCTGATTATCTGTTATCTGCCCTTCAGAGAATCTTATAAGGTCCGTATTGCCATGGATACAAACATGTTGGGCTGGGGAATTTTTTTTCAGAATAATTAAATTCAAGGGCTTGGTCTCGAGAGGAATAAATTCTTTCGATTCGTCTGTTGGAGATGAGGCCAATTCACATCATATTAAAATCTTTCCTCTGATTAAATGGCATCATATTATGATCTGTGCAAACAGTATCTCCATAAACATTTATATGAATAATAATATAAGGACTGTGAACTGTGAAGTATGCTTGTAGCCTAGTATGCAAGTTCAGTAGGCAAATGATGGGGATCATTCCCTTTTGGTTCAGAGGACTTGAAATGAGCTTTGAGGAACAGTGACACCTTTCAGTGTGTCTAGGCATCTTGAACTAGGGTCAGATTTAGCATATAGATGTAGAACAGCTTTATCTCAGTACATGGAACATGAAACAAAGCCAAATCCTAAGGACTTCCTGCAATGACAGCAGATATCATTTTGGCTTCCAAATGTCCAAACATGGTTCATATATATCATTTGACTTGGGGAGTCCTAACCTGCTGATCAGAAAGGAGTGGTGTATTTGCCACTTCGGATAGTCTTAAAATCAGATCCTTGTTATATTCTAAATACTCATTCTATATTTTCTCTATTTAGTTTTAGAACATACATAAAGAATGGTTCATGTTCTAGATCATATATATGTAGAAATATTGACAATTCAATATTATTATTCATATTGAATATATTATTAATATGTAAGCTCTACTGTATATAACAATACAGGTAGCCTTCGACTTACAGACACAGTTGAGGCCAAAACTTTCCCCAACTTTCCCCATTTTCCCCCATTTTATGATCTTTCTTGCCACAGTTAAATAAATCACCACAGTTGATAAGTTAGTAACATGAGTTGTTAAGTGAATCTGAGTTCCTCATTGATTTTGCTTGTCAAAAGGTTGCCAGAGGTGATCACATGACTTTGGGACACAGCAAAAGTCATACATATAGGTCATTGCCAAGCATCTGGATTTTGATCACATGATCATGGGGATGCTACAGAGGTTATAAAAACGGTCATAAGTCATTTTTTGCAGTGCCATTGTAATTTTGAACAGTCATTAAATGAACTATTGTAAGTTGAGAATTAACTGTATATGAACTGTGGATAGGAAATAGAGTAAACAAAACTCTATGAATCATAACAATTGTTATCATTGTAGGGAAAATGGGAGAGAATTCTTTTCTTTTTTAAAATCAGAATTCTTGAAATGTTTCTGAACATTTTAAATTTCCATACAGGCAAGCAAATAAAAGATGAAAAAGAAATGGGAGATTCAGTATTTCTTACACCATTACATGCAGTTCCTAAAATCAGTCCTCAGGTGAGACACAGTATATTTACTGAATGTTCAAAAAATTGAATTTTTAAATAAGTGTATGCCACTTTTTGCATATTTACTAATTATAACTCTTTAGTTCTTCCCTGATAAAATATGTATCTCTTCCCTCATAAAACATGTAAAAAAGTATCTCTATATTAACCAAGGTTCAGATCTATAGATGCTTTGGTTTAAAATTCTCAATAATCCACTGGGATTGGCAAAGCTGAGACTGAGTATAATTGAAAACTATAAGATTATCCATTTCTGTTTAATATGAATGTGCACATTGTGAATCTTGCTACATTAACTGAAAGAATGTGGGTGTTTCTGCAATGTATTTAAGCTGTAGAACACTCAGTGGGATTATAATAGGGCACAGAGTTGTGTATTGTGCTGTTGTATACAGTACTAAACTATAGATGCAAATGTAGGTATGAAGTAGGAGATTTAACCATTTTTAGAGATCTGTTGTGTTGAAATGAAATAACAAATAAGTTCAGACATAAACTGTTTGTTCTGATTATAGCTTGCAAACCTCTGAAAATGCACTGTAATGATGTTTAGTAAAATATATGAAATTAAATTTTATAGTTTTATTTTAATATCTGTTGAAAGATGTAATGAGTTTAGTATTCCTAATTACATTTCTTTTGCATCACTTTATATAGTAAATATGTTATTTACTTTGTACAACCCTTCCAGCATATAACTTTGAGTGTAGATAAATCAAGTTACAAGCAATCATGTTAGGTGTGTTATAATAAATGTTGGTGCTGTTTGCTTAACTCTACAAATATACATTCAACATTTTATTAAAAGCATTATGGATTTAAATGCTTTTCTACATATATAGGAGGCATGTAAAACTCAGAAACATGTTAAGAAAGAAGTTGCATCTGAAACCTGTTACAGAATTCAAGAAAACAGGAATCCTGTGCAAAATAATGGAATAAACTTTCAGCATAGCAAATGTATGCAAGACTGCAACTTAATTGATGAGGAGTGCAGATTAAGTGATTGTGGTCTCAGCTCCGACCAACCATATGGTGAAGCATCCACTGTACCTCTTCATCCAACCAAGCGGCCAGCATCAAATCCACCCCCCATTAGCAACCAGGCAACAAAAGGTAGTGTAATTATATGTGTTCTTTTTGGCAACCAATTACTTGCTGTTGCCATTTGTACCAAATTTTTATCTTAAAATGTGATTATTCAGAAAATGGATTCATTGTACATCCATTCAAATGTGATTTGAAATTTTCAACTTCAGTATTTTTCACCCAGGGGGATTATTTTATACAAAAGTTTTTTTATCATGCTCAAACTTCAAAGCTATCACATTGCAAATTTCTTTAACAATGTAAACACTGACATAATGTTGGAAAAATCACTAGTTCAGATCTTGCCTCAATGAAAATTTCCTAAATAAATTAGAAATAAATTCTTAGCCCCAGGCTTCATCCATGCATCTTCTTTGTCCCAGTTCTGAGAATAATTTACTGTCTTCAACAATAGAGACTTTTCTGAAGCTGGAAAGTGGTGTTTATTTTCCATTAAAAAGCATAACACAACCTCATCTGAAAACATTCTGGTTCATAAGAAGCAGACTTGGTGAGGTCAGCAAACCAAAGGGCTCAGGTTGGCCTGCGGCAGGACTGCTATCTCCCCAGCTTCCATGACGATTTTGGCCATAGCTGCCCAGAAGAACAAACCATCTTGACAACCACTGACTGACTGACTGACTGGCTGTCTGTCTGTCTATCTTTCTTTCTCTCTTTCTTTTTTCCCTTCTTCCTTCCCTCCCTCCTTCCTTCCTTCCTTCCTTCTCTCCCTCCCTCTCGCTTACATCCATCCATCCATCCATTACATACCCACCTACCCTTCCTGTTGCTCCTTCAGCAAGGTTTTTTTAGAAGTTTAAAAGCTTTATTGGCTGTTTTAATTTTGCTGTGTGGACTTTTTTTTAATATTATCATTCTTTGTATACTGTGTATGAATATATTGATCATTGTTCATTTATCATGTTTTCAATGTTTGTTTGTTTGTTTATTACATTTGTATGAGTGCCTTTGTCCTATACACATTGATCCTAGATAACTAACAAGAACAACCAATAAAAACAGAATGATATATTTTATCATTGTACTACTTGTAATACAGTCACTGGAAATTTCCATGGGCCTGCTTGGTTGATAGCATATAAATCCACTAAATAAACAGCTGACCAGCACTACTGCAGGAGTATTTGGTGTTTTTGCGATATGATGTCAGGACTGAATGTAATTAGATGATGGACAGTCTGTGTCATCTCTCTTCATTTATTGTTCTTTAATTTCAACACGTGCCACAAAACTGTTTCTTGGATCCTATGGTGTTTTTGTGCTGTAGTTATTGTATTTATGGTGTATTTATGCTGTAGTAGTTATTGGATGAGGGAGTTGAGGGAAACACTTATATAGCATTCAGAGCTAGGAGGATGATTTAGATGAAAGAAAGAAATGTAGGCAAAAAGATCCACACAGGCTTGAGCCTTCAGATGAAATAAAAAAGTTCAAATTGAACCCGGAGAAATGTAAAGTTCTATATATGGAATGAAAAATATAAGGCAGAACCACCAGCGTAAAACAGCTACTAAAAAGGCAAATGCTCTCTTGGGGTACAGAAGTATAGAATCAAGATAACTGGCAGTGAGGTGTGGGAATTGCCTCTCTCTACTCTGGTTTGGTCAGATCCCATTTTCACACAGGACAAGGCAGATGCAGAACTAATGAGTTAACATGGAGAAACCTCTGGCAGTATGAGCTGTCAGCCAGTGGAACAGACTGCCACATCAAGTTGTGAGTTCTTTTTTTCTAGAGCTCTTCAAATAATCTGGATGCTCATCTATCAGCAATACTATTGTGGATATTACATTTAGCAAGTGGCTGACTAGATGATCTCTACTTTAAACTTTATGTTCCACAAGATTGTTTTCTTAAGTTTTGAAATTATATGTATGGACTATAATATAATGTTCATAAATTTCTTTCCTCTTTCAGGCAAGCGTCCAAAGAAAGGAATGGCAACTGCTAAACAACGGCTCGGGAAAATTCTAAAACTGAACCGAAATGGCCATGTACGATACTTAGTTTGATGTAATAGCTGCTTCTACTCTTCTTCACACATAGACCAGTATTGAGGATAACAGTGCCTGGAGCTTCTGTTTTATTCCTCTGCTTGAAGCAGAATGCATGTATCTTATTTGAACATTGCCTGATGAACAAAAACCCAATGCTGCATTTTCACTGTGCCACATCTGCTGAGCAATAACTTTTGGGAAATGAAAATATTTGAAAAGACTATGAATTGGAAAATGGTCTGTTTTTCAGGGCTCATTTTGATGCTTTGGTAGTGTCGGAGCTAATTCATGAACAGAAGAGTGATGAAAGTGGTAATCAATAATTTATTTGTCAGATATTGTCAAGGATTGAATTCATTTTAAGCTATTTATTTAGAAACCTTTTGGGGGAATTATTTTAATTTTAAAATGTCAAAATGTGAAGGTTTTATTTGTCTTTAATGTCTGTCTGCAAGTGGAGAGAGCTGCATTGTTTGTTTTGAATTCAAGCATTTGATATAAAGATAATAGATTTAAAATATGGACTTGATATATTATATGATTTATTAAGTTAAGGACATGAAATCACATCTTAGATTCTGTTGTTTCTATACATCATCATGGATGGCTTTTTTACTAACTCCTAAAGTACGGTCTCTGGTAGTTTTGTTCATTGAAATGTCTTCCCTCATTACTTCCATTTCCTCTTCCTGTTTCACCATTTATTCTGGATTATAAATTAGCATAACATAAGCAACATTTGCTTTATCACTTCCCCTTATTTTATTTCCATGGTGTGGAAATTAATCCATAGCCATCACCCATGTAGGACTACAGGTATTGATTTAAGTATAGACATTTAAATACATTTTGTGAGGAAAGACTGTTATAGTGGCAGAGTATTGTTTGATTGTCTACACATGCCAGCTGATTAAGGTCTTAAGTCATTTTTGTAAATATGTAAATATGTTTGATAGCTTTTGAAGTTTAGTATGACATATTTTATGTCATGCTTGGCAAAGATCTGATAGTAAATGCCAATTCTAAAATGCATGTAATATAACCTAGATGAAAAATAATATTTTTGTAAGATAAAGTTGAATATTTAAGCTCTTTTGGGGAAAAATGGGAAAGCATCGGACTACCACTTTACTAAGAGGGCTATTCAGTACCAGAGGAGGAATATTAGGGATACTGCTTTAGTAGTTTGGTTTTCCTATTAATCAAGAGTTAAAGCATGGCTAAAGCTACTCAGCTGCTTGACTTTCTTAAATAAACTTCCCAGCCTTCCGGGCCTAAAATAACATCTCTAAATGTCCCAAAGTAGGACTTTCTGTGCTCTATAGTTTTATATTCAGTATTTTCTGCATTTGTGTGCAATGTATCTGAATTAAACTAATTATACTTTTTGTTGCATATCAAACTAGTCACTGCAGGTAGTAGGACTTAGCTGAATTTCAAGGTTGTAGTCCTCAGTGACATTGCCATTGTCCCATTTAAATGAATAGATTGTTTCTATAACTGTGAAGGAGTGATAGCCAAAAATTTAAGCTAATATTCCTAGAATGAAATCCGAAGGTTTTTTTTTTTGTTTTTGTTAAGGAAAAGTAGGCTGATTCTCTATCCCACATGCAGCAGGTCCCTTTTCAAATCATTTTGGAGGGCTGAGGGTAATTTCTAAAACAGATGAGGAAGTTAAGAGGAAGTTCAATTGCATGAGTGTACTGCATTTGGGTAATAATAGATTTCACCTTCCTTTAGGAAGTAAGCTCTGTCACAATAAATAAAAAAGATTTAAGAATACATTGAATGAAACTGAAGAATAAAGGAATAAAAATCAAACAGATACAATATATCTGAGGTTTTGAAAAAAAAGTCTGTTTTTGGCCTTCCTTCCTTCTTCAGTTTTCTTAGCATACAAATGTCAAATGTAGGAAGAAAACAAGACTGGAAGAATCTCTTGACTGCTGGCATTGCCAAGAGAATTGATTACAGGGTGAAAACTCAACATTGGAAAAAGAACAGATCTACTAATCAGTTTTAACTCATTTTTTATCATAATAATATTTATACAAATCACATTTTATCATAATAAAAAATGAGAGTTTCAAGAGTTATATCTTCTAACTGGGCTATGGTACATTAAAATATGTGCTTGTACTGTGTATTTTCCATGTGTTTTAAACTGCATTCTGTCTTTTTTTTTTTTTTTAAGGCAGAAAAACTGTTAGAAACTGGTTTTGATTTAGTTCCAATTATCATAAGCCATATTTTTAAGCAGTTTATTTCTTGTGATATTCTAGCATCATCTGTTATGCAAAAAACATTGAGGCTACAATTAACTGAATGATAAAAACATTAAAATTATATTTTTATTGATCAGAATAACTGATAAGTGTCACAACTGGTCTGATTTCTCTGAGAATCATAATCATTAAAATGCTTACCTGCAAAAGATAGATAGTGAGGGAGAGAAGGAGTAGATTTCAGATAGACTATTTTCTATTCCATTTTTCTCATTTTCTTCCCAGATGCCCATGCCCATAAATTGTTGTCTGTTGTTATGAGCATAGAGATATCTCTTCTTATATTACTAAAATAAAGATGCTGATAAATTTCTGGATTTTCATGTTTCAAACACAATTTGAAACAAATCTTTTGTTACCACCGCACTAAGGCTATTTCTTAGACTTTGAATGATTCGAGGAAGGCAAAGTTAAATATCTCTATCCAAATTAATGGTTTTGAAAAAGCAAATAAATTATTGTAGTAATATAATGAAATTACAGTGCGCAATCTCATTTGTATGCTAGTTGCTTTATTTATACAAATCACTATTGCACCAGATTTTACATTTGTATCAGATGTCTGAATTTCATTATGTAGCCCCCACTTGTTTTATGTTCTTGAGGGCAAAAAGGATATTGAAGTCAAATTTGATATAACTTTGCTCTATCCTCAGTAGAATCTGTATTCAGATAAAGATTCTTTTATAAAAGTAGGCATTAGTATTTCAGCTATAGGTTAGAATTAGTTTAGACCTCTTCCTCCCTAAACCAATAGGGTAAAATAAAATATTTTGGATTATGTTGAAGACAGAAGGAAAACAGAATTTTAGAGCAGCAAATTTAGCAGCATAATTCTAAGCCACATTTCTCATTGTCCAATAGTCTTTGCTTATTGAATTCAGGCTGCAGTGTAGCCTCAAATGATCTCTGTGGTAGATTTACCTATGCAATCATTGTAATTGATGTATGCATTTCAAATAATTTTGATAGGATTGAATAATACAGGCAAAGTTAAAATACATTAATGTTCTTAAGTGCAACAACATATGTCATAATCAAATTAAAGATATATTATTTCACTGAAGTTTTTTATATAATTCAGAATACTTTTATTTACCAGAATTTTCCATTATTAAATTTAGGAATATTAGGTTAGAAAGCAACTCCAGTCTTTCTTCCAGATTTTGCCAACTTTACAGCTGGTATAACTGGAAGGAAATTTAGAGGGATTACTTTCTACACAATTCCTTGCATAGTGCCTCTTCACAATCACAATTTCTGTGCTGCAATAAACAAACAGAAACACCTCTCCCCTTTCACTTTTTTATACTAACATACATTCATACTTCCAGACCATAAAAATTTGTTCATTGACTTAAGCAGGTGAACCCAGAGCAATTGTATTTTGTGAAAGAAATATAAATTGAATTTAAAGGCCTTACACTTTGTAGTTTAAACTGGATTAAAAGCTGCAATTCCATTTTTCCCCAAAAGAGCAACGTTCTGTGTACAATAAAATGACTGTATTGTGCAGAACAGGATGGTCATGAAATTAGCACTGATTACAAAATGCAGCTGCTGATAAAGCTGCATTTTTTGCCTGGAAGAAAACTTTGAATATAAATTTTAAGCCATAATACCGTGTTTCTCACAAAATAAGGCCAGGCCTTATTTTTTTTTGACCCCTGGAAAAATGGCTAGGCCATCTTTTCGGGGGTGACTTAATTTCCTCCCCCATCTAGAGCAGCCCATATGCACTTACCTCGCTGTGAGGCCACTTCCATCGGCCAACAAAAGCTCCCCGAAGGCAGAGTCCCCAGCTGCTTCAGGGCGTGGCGTGGCTGCCCGTGTCCCCTCGCCTTTAGGCAATCTCTTTTGGGCGATGGAAGCTCCCCAAATCCAGTCACCAGCCACTTTGATCGGATGGTAGAAGTGGCCTTGGGGCAAGCGCACATACACACACACTCCCCTCGCCACGAGGCCGCTTCTATCAGCAGACGAAAGCTCCCTTGAAGGCAGAGTCCCCAGCCGAGGGGACTCATGGCGTGGCTGCCCATGTCCCCTCGCCTTTAGGCAGTCTCTTTCGGGTGATGGAAGCTCCCCAAATGCAGTCACCAGCCACTTCAATCAGCTGGTAGAAGCACCCTCGGGGCGAGCGCACACACACACACACACTCCCCTTGCCGCGAGGCCACTTCTTTCGGCAGACAAAAGCTCCCTTGAAGGCAGAGTCCCCAGCCACTTTGGGGTGAGGCATGGCTGCCCATGTCCCCTCGCCTTTAGGCAGTCTCAGGTGATGGAAGCTCCCCAAACGCAGTCACCAGCCACTTCAATTGGCCGGTAGGAGTGGCCTCATGGCGAGGGAAAAGTGTGTGTGTGTGCACTCGCCCCGAGGCCACTTCTATCGGCCGATCAAAGTGGCTGGTGATTGCATTTGGGGAGCTTCCATCGCCCGAAGTGGCTAGGGACTCTGCCTTCAAGGGAGCTTTTGTCTGCCGATTGAAGCGGCCTCGTGGTGAGGGGAGTGTGTGTGCGCGCTTGTCCTGAGGCCACTTCTACCAGCTGATCGGAGTGGCTGGTGACTGCACTTGGGGAGCTTCCATCGCCCTAAAGAGACTGCCCTAAAGGCGAGGGGACATGGGTAGCCACGCCACACCCTAAAGCAGCTGGGGACTCTGCCTTCAGGGAGCTTCTATTGGCTATCGGGGTATTCTAGCCTAGGCTACCTGCAGGGCACTCCTAAAGGCAAGTTTTCTCCCCATCCCCCCATCCTTCCCCCCCCATTTCTCTTCACCTCGTGTAGTTCTAACGAACGATGTGAGAAATGGTGGGGAAAAGCATGGTTTGAATAGGCCTAAATTTTTGGGGCAGGGATTAATATCCCCTCATGCCTAGAAATCATGCTGGACCTTCCTATTGGTGGAGGCCGTATTGTTGGAGAAACACGGTAGTTTCTTGCTGTAAGAAGGGAATGAAATAATTCACTTTAAGAGATTATATTAATAGGAATTATCACTTCTGCTGGGAAAAGTTTAACTTTGCCAGTGCTTTGGCATTTTTAAGATATTCATTACATTTGCAAAAAGCGGATAAGTCTTGGCTATATTTGCAAGTTTTGTAGTGGTAGTTTTGCTGATGTGTCTGTTTCCCAATACCTTTTTCTACTGTCAATCTAAATTCTCAATTTTTTCAGTGTGGTGAAATAGCTGTCTTTCTGAATAGAGAGTTGTGTGTTCCTTGCTCCTTTTTATACAAACACACTCCTATGTGGAGTTTTCAGTTGGAAAATGGGAGGCTGCAGCTTTAAGATTGCCCCCCCCCCCAAAAAAAAAAAATTACTCAAGTTTCCCATTCCATTTTTGCCTGCAGGCAGGGAAAGTGTATGTACAGTATTTATTTCAATTTTACTTTAAAATTTGTTTTTATAGGTAGCTTACTGATTTACTGTTTGGAAGGACAAGTGGCTTGTTTAAATTTGTATTTGATCATAGGTTTCATTTTCTGTACTTTATAATATGAAAATTAAAATATGTATTACTTATGTTTTTGATCTTCGCATTCAAGTGTTTAATTTCTTTTTTTGTTTGCTTACTCGGATAAAGATAAAAGTATTGCTTAATTCCATCTTTTCTATTTCTGCAACTTTTGTTTTGGCAGTTTTACCATTTCTCATTTTGAGCAAGGATTTAAATCAGACGATATCCCCAAAATAATAAAAGTAGTTATACTGTAATTAATCCAAAAATGGCGGATAAGCAGCTTCACTTTTATTAGCTAAATTTATTAGCTCGTAAACTATTAATAACTTGCTTAAACAAATAAAGGAGGTCTTGAAAGTCATCACATCTGAAAACTGATTTGCCACAAACAATTGTGGCAAACAATTGAACAATTGTATCAATAAAATTTTTAAAACTGTTTTTTTCCTTTTCTCAGGTTGTTAAAATTCAGCTACTGTTCATAGACTTTACTGTGGTAGATGGCTATTTGGGCCTGCAGACATTTACTAGCAAAAAGGTGAAAGATTAGTGAATCCCCATACATAAGTAGTAATATGACTACATGCTCTAGTGCAGGGCCCCCCAGCCCCCAGTCTGTGGATTCACACTGGGCTGTGGCATGCCAGAAACCAGGCCAGGCAAACAAACAGCGCCTCAATCCACAGGATGCAAACAGCAGACAAAACCACACCCCCTCTGGTCCATGGAAAAGCTTTTCTCCACAGAACTGGGCCCAGGAGCCCAAAAAGTTGGGGGCCATTGGTGTAGTATTCAAAAATCACTGCTTAAAAGTTGTGCAGTTTCTCTTTCTATTAGGCCATGATAGCATACTCCCAACTACATTTCTTAAGATACAGAGTTTTCCATACAAGCATCTTGTTTGCTTTGTGTGTTTTTTTTATTTACACATAACTTGCTAGTGCTTCAGCTCTCTTTAAGGCTTAGAAGCAATTATTTACAGTAGAATGCACAGTTACAATTTATTATTGTCAAGGAATTAAAAAATCTGATTACCTCCGTTACAGAAATTACTTACAAGTATACTTTTAAAGAAATGAACAGAACAAACTTTAAACAAATCATTGCAACACTTTCCCTAAACTTTTAGGGCCATATATGTAGAATATTTACTTGGGATGTGTCTCTGTAGCAGCAATGTGCAGATCATTTCAAGATTTAAATTGCCAGATTTCAGAAACATCAGTCTCATCAGAAGTATTCCAACACTTTTAGGGCGAGCAATCCCACATTTCCTATGACAATAGATTCCTTATTGTGGTCATGAGAAGGAAGTGCTGTACTGGACAAGAATATTATGGTTACTGTATATACTGAACTAAGACTTGCTTCAGATTCTGCAGATAGTGCTGTTGGGTTTTTCATAAAGTTTTGATTTATTTTCATTCCTTATAAACTGCTTGTTCAAGCTTCTGAGCAGAAGAAGATCAGCCTTACACCTTTAAAAGACAAAATGAAATATGGGGTAGCTCATGAAAAAGAATTTTCACACATTGTACCACTTGCTGCTTCCTTTAAAATGGCTTGGAGGTATGTTCCTTACAGTAGTAGCGTGAGGAGTTTGTGGATTCCTTGCAGTCTAAATATTGTTTTCCTTATTCCAACACACAACTCCTTCAGTGCATCTGGACTTCCTGAAGAGTCACCTTCATCAGGATCTGTAGTTTCACAGTCATGGAGTCTAAATAGTTCAAAGAGGAAACAATAAAAAATTTCCTTTCAGAGAGAACTATCATTTGATGTTCTTCCATTAAAAAAGAATAATTAGATTGCTTTAAATATTGGCTTGGTGGCATCTTCTCATGCTAGCACGTTTTATTAAAAGACATACGTTTTTATGAGCTACAGCTTTCCTGAACCATATATTTTCTTGTGAATATATTCCTATGTTGTTTGGTATTATCTTTTTGCAATTAAATTTTAATGCAGTTAGTTGCTTATGGCTTATTTGAATTTCAGCAACACAATATTCATGTATAGGCGTGCTGGTTGAAGAGGTTCTGAAAAAAGTTCACAAGAATTCCTTGTGTTTTTTGCTGAACATATTCTTTATTTTCTCCAGAACTATTGAATATTAATAACTTATTTCTATTGCATATATATTCAGGAGTTCTAGACTAGATAGATATGATCTTTATCTTCATTCCTTGACTGCAAGCATTGGCATAATACTGAATATGATGTCAGTGTTAGTGTTGAAATTTTCAGTAAATTTTTTTATCTGTTATAATTGATGCTGGCAAATTGCAACTGAAACACAAAGCATCTGTCAGATCAACAAATGACAAAAATGTAGCAACCATTTTAGTGTTGCACTGGCATACTTCTTTACCCTGGATGAACTTTGTTGGTCTATATCAGGGGTGGGGAATGATGGCTCTTTTATTACTTGTGGACTTCAACTTCCAGAATTTCTGAGCCAGTCCATAGCATCAATGCCTTCCTCTTGCAGGAACTGCTCACACACTCCAGCCACATGAAGTCTACCATTGTCGTGCATTAGGAGGAACCCAGGGCCAACTGCAACCAGCATATGGTCTCACAAGGGGTCTGAGGATCCCATCTTGGTACCTCATGGCAGTCAAGCTACCTCTGGTGAGCACATGGAGGGCTGTGCGGCCCCCTAAAGAAATGCCCCCCACACCATTACTGACCCACTGCCAAACCAGTCATGCTGGAGGATGTTGCAGGCAGCAGAACGTTCTCCATGGCGTCTCCAGACCCTGTCGTGTCTGTCATGTGCTCAGTGTGAACCTGCTTTCATCTGTGAAGAGCACAGGGCGCCAGTGGCGAATTTGCCAATCTTGGTGTTCTCTGGCAAATGCCAAACGTTCTGCATAGTGTTGGGCTGTAAGCACAACCCCCACCCGTGGACGTCGGACCCTCATACCGCCTTCATTGAGTCTATTTCTGACCATTTGCGCAGCCATGTGCACATTTGTGGCCCGCTGGAGGTCATTTTGCAGGACTCTGGCAATGCTCCTCCTGTCCCTCCTTGCACAAAGGCGGAGGTAGCGGTCCTGATGCTGGGTTGTTGCCCTCCTACAGCCTCCTCCACGTCTCCTGATGTACTGGCCTGTCTCCTGGTAGTGCCTCCATGCTCTGGACACTATGCTGACAGACAGCAAACCTTCTTGCCACAGCTTGCATTGATGTGCCATCCTGGATGAGTTGCACTACCTGAGCCACTTGTGTGGGTTGTAGACTCCATCTCATGCTACCACTAGAGTGAAAGCACTGCCAGCATTCAAAAGTGACCAAACTATCAGCCAGAAAGCATAGGAACTGAGAAGTGGTCTGTGGTCACCATGTGCAGAACCACTCCTTTATTGGGGATGTCTTGCTAACTGCCTCTGCTTTCCACCTGTTCTATTCCATTTGCACAACAGCATGTGACATTGATTGTCAATCAGTGTTGCTACCCAAGTGATTTCACAGAAGTGTGATTGACTTGGAGTTACATTGTATTATTTAAGTGTTCCCTTAATTTTTTTGCTGAAACACTGCTACAACTTTAAAAGCACAACTATAATGACGTGGAAAAATACCCGAACAAGGCTGAATACCATACATACATACATACATACATACATACATACATACATACATACATTTGTTTTCTTAAGTTTTCACGGGTACTTACATGTATGGTATTCAGCTTTGTTCGGATATTTTCCCACGTCATTACAGCTGTGCTTTTAAAGTTGTAGCAACTTTTAGGCAGAATCTCATCTGCCATCATCAGGCTTCTGTATAGTGTTTGTCTGTGAGTCAGACTTTCACAGCCATTTCTGTTTTAAATTTGGTGCTAGCCTACGTTGTGCCAGAATGGTTTTTTCTTCATCCTGATTGGTTGGGAGTCTTGGTCTGTGTTTATTGGTGTTGGAGTTTGCTGTGTTCTGCTTGATTGATGTTTCTAATATCTTCTGTCTGTTTTGTAGCTTTTTTTATCTTGATTGGCTGGCAACATTGTATTTCCTGTATTGGAGGCTTTTAGTGCAGCTTGGCTTCGAGTAAACAGATGGCTATCATTTATTAGGAAGCTAGATTTCATCTGGGTGCCTGGTTGCGGTGTGTTTGAGCTGGAGGTATCAGGGGGAGTCTGTTTGTGCCCAGGTGTTTGGCTGGCTTGTGGTGTGGATATTTTTTTGTTTGAGAGTGTAGGCTTCCAAATGATTGACAGTCTGGTGGAGTCATCTCTTCTATTTATGCTTTCAGGTCTTTTTTCAATCTCTATGGTTTCTCTGATAATTCTGTGGCTGGGGTTTTCTACAGTGGCTAGGGTTTTGGTGCCATTGAAGTCGATGCTATGACCTGTGGCTTTCATGTGTTGGACTAGTGAGGAAGTGTGTTCCAGCTTTTTTACTGCATTTTTGTGTTCATCCAGGCGGGTACTTATTCTTCTATTGGTCTGTCCAATGTATGTGGTAGAGCATGATGCACAGGGGACTTCATATATGTCTTGGTTTTCCAGGTCAATTTTATCTTTGGGGTTTCTTAGGATGGCTGCTATTTTTCTGTCTGTTTTGAAAGCAGTCTTGATGTGATGCCTCTGTAGTATCTTACTGATTTTGTCTGTAGTACCTCTTATGTAGGGCAGGACAGAAGATGAACAGACCTATGCAACAGCTGTCCTGCCCTACATAAGAGGTACTACAGACAAAATCAGTAAGATACTACACAGGCATCACATCAAGCTTGCACTGGCACGAAGCCGAAAGCACCAGCCTGAGGATGGCGAGTGGGACCTCACCAAAACGTCACCAAGATACTCTTAATCTTACACGGGAAAAGACCCAAACACATCTAGACCTACATACCTGGACCCGTGAAAATCTACGAAAACAAATACAGAAGAAAAACAAACAAACAAACACACACACACACACACACACACACATATGTGTGTGTGTGTGTGTGTGTACTGTTCAGCTTCCTTCAGGTATTATCCCACATCATTGTAGTGCTTTTAAAGTTGTAGCAACGTTTCAGCAGAATCTCATCTGCCATCATCAGGCTTCTCTATTGAGTTCGTATGTGGGTCAGGTTATCACAGCCGTTAGTTTTAAATTTGAGGCTAGCGTACTGTTATCCCAGGATGTTTTTTCTATATCCTGATTGGTTGGGAGTCTTGGTCTGTGTTTATTGGTCTTGGAGTTTGTTTGATTGGTGTTTCTGGTTTCTTCTGTCTGTTTTGTGGCTTTGATTGGCTGACAACACTGTGTTCCTGTATTGGAGGCTTTCAGTGCAGCTTGGCTTTGAGTAAAAGGACGGCTATCATCTATTAGGAAGCTAGATTTCATCTGGGTGCCTGGTTGGGGTGTGTTGGAGTTGGAGGTATCAGGGGGAGTTTGTTTGTGCCCAGGTGTTTGCCTTGCTTGTAGTGTGGAGATCTTTCTATTTGAGAGTGCAAGCTTCCAAATGATTGACAGTCTGGTGGAATGATCTCTTCTATTCATGCTTTCATGTCTTTTTTCAATCTCTATGGCTTCTCTGATGATTTTGTGGCTGGGGTTTTCTCTAGTGGCTAGGGTTTTGGTGCCACTGAAGTTGATGTTACGACCTGTGGCTTTCATGTGTTGGACTAGTGAGGAGGTTTGTTCCAGCTTTTTTTACTGCATTTTTGTGTTCATCCATCCAGGCGGGTACTTATTCTTCTATTGGTCTGTCCAATGTATGTGACTGGACATGAAGCACAGGGGACTTCGTATATGCCTTGGTTTTCAGGTCAATTTTATCTTTGGGGTTTCTAAGGATGGCTGCTATTTTTTTGTCTGTTTTGAACGCAGTCTTGATGTAATGCCTGTGTAGCATCTTACTGATTTTGTCTGTAGTCCCTCTTATGTAGGGCAGGACAGCTGTTCCATACGTCTGTTCATCTTCTGGGTCTCTATTATGTCTTAGTGTGTTTTTGTGGATCAAGGTGGTGATTTTGTTTTTGTGAAAGCCGTTGGCTGTCAGTACTTTAGTCAGGGTGGATAGTTCAGTCTTTATGTGGTCTTGTCTGCTAGGCGTTTGGTTCTGGTGATTAGTGTTTTGGCCACGGAATTTATCTGTGCTGGGTGGTGGTGGGATTGGCCGTTGAGGTAGCGGTTGGTGCGTGCTTTCTTCTGGTATTTGGTGTGTCCTAGTGTGCCATCTGTTCTTTTGTAGATTAGTACATCTAGGAATGGTAGTTGTTTGTTTATTTGCGTTTCCATGGTGAACTTGATTTTGGGGTGTGTGCTGTTTTGGTGTGTGAGGAAATTGTTTAGGTTTTCTTTTCCATGGGGCCAAATCACAAATGTGTCATCGATGTATCTTAGCCATAGTTTGGGTTTGTGGGTGGCATTAGCCAGGGCTCTGGATTCGAATTCTTCCATGAACAGGTTTGCAATGATGTTTGACAATGGTGATCCCATAGGGGCTCCTTCAATTTGCTTGTATCTTTGTCCTTTGTATGTGAAATATGTGTTGGTTAGGCAGTGTTCTGTTAGTTCCATGAGGTCTTTAGCTGGTTGGTATTTATTTTTGATGATTTCAAGAGTTTTTTTTATTGGGACTTGAGTGAATAGTGAAACCATGTTGAAACTTACAAGCAGATCTTCTTGTTCCACGTGTAGATCTTTGATCATTTCTAAGAAGTGGTATGAGTTTTGTACATATGAAGCTGCGATTTCATCATGGGGCTGTCGTTGTTTTGCTAAGTGTTTAGCTAGGTTTTGTAATGGTGCTCCTTTGGAGCTGACTATGGGTCTGAGAGGTATGCCTTCTTTGTGTATTTTTGGGAGGCCGTATAGTTTGGGGCATCTGGAAGATTTTTCTCTTGGGATGATCGTCTGTTGGATTTCTTTGCTTATGTGTCTGGTTATAATTTTCTTCTTGGTTAATTTTTCCAGATATGTGGTTGGGTCTGTGTTTATAGGTTTGTATGTGGAGTCTTGGAGTAGGTCTGTCAATTTTGTTTCATAGTCTTTTCTATCCATTACTACTGTGGCATTCCCTTTGTCTGCTGGGAGTATGATTATGCTGTTATCATTTTTTAGGGTTTGTAGAGCTTTGAATTCTTTGTGCAAGTTGCTTTTGGGTGGTTTGCTTGTGCATAGGATGTTGGTAACCTGGTGTCTTATTCTGTCAGCTTCATCTGTATTTAATTTGGTTAGGCTGGATTCTACTGCACATATGATGGATTCTGTTGGGATTTTTTTGGGTGCTATAGCATAATTGAATCCTTTGGTTAGGACATCTTTTTCTGTTTTGGTGAGTTCTCTGTTGGAAACGTTTATACTAATTGTTTCAGGTGTTGTTGTGAGTTGTTGGGGGCTTTCTTGTCATGTTCCAATTTCTTTAGTTTCTTCAAGAGTTTTTCATTTTTGTAAGTGGTTTCAGTTTCAGCTCTCCAAGTTGTAAGTTGTTTTTTCCTATCCCAAAGTAGAGGGTGGATTTTGCTGCTCAATTCCAGGTGTAGTGCTAGCAAATCTTTGTTTAACTGATCCAATTGGAATCTCTTACTGTGGAGCTCGTTCCTGAGTTCGTATACGAACTCAATACAGAAGCCTGATGATGGCAGATGAGATTCTGCTGAAATATTGCTTCAACTTTAAAAGCACAACTACAATGACGTGGGATAATACCCGAGGGAAGCTGAACAGCACACATGTAAGTACCCGCGAAAACTTAAACACACACACACACACACACACATACACGCGCACGCACACACACACACACAATTTCTTGTTATAACAAAATCGTAAATGCTTAATTATAACTGTAGGGCAGAGCAAAGGGAAAGGAGGAGCCTCTCTTATCCTTGGGGGTAGAATTTAAGAAGCCACATGGTGCCTGGAGGCTAGGAAGATCTAGACAGGGAGGAACCAGCTCCCCCTCAAATGGAAGAAAAGCAGAGCCATCTCATATCTCCCCCCAGTCAGAAGAAACCTCTCCCCCCTTTGCCAGGTGTGGCTGCCTGGAGTTAGTTGGGGGAGGGAAGGAGGGCTGGGCTGGAATCACCAATGGGCTCCTAATAACCAGACAACCCCCCCCCTTCAGCCTCCACATAAGAAGTGGACTTCCCGAGGCTAAGCTCCCAGTTTCTCCGGTCACTTCCAAGCAGAGAAGGTTCCCTCCCTGTGTGGAGTCTGCAGGAGGGTGAGGTGTTGAGTCCAGAAAAGCTGGAGCTCTCACCTGCACTGATAGGCTGGTTATTAGGAGCCCGTCTTCCTCAGTGCTTTTTTGGTCTGGGCATTTGGTCTCCCCCCCCCCATGCCAAAGGAAAGCCAGCTGGGCTTCTCCTTCCCTCCTTCCCTTCCCCCCTCTCAATCTTACTCTGGGACAGATCAGAGTGCACTGAAAATGTGTGTTGGCTTTTCCAACACGCTTTTCTCTGGCTCTTGCTCACAGTTCTTCACATTCCTCCAGGCCTGGCTTGCTGAGGGGGGAGAGCAGCCCTGACATCTCTGTTGCCCTCCCCCAAGAAAAGAAAGCAAGCAGAAACAGCTCTCGCTGGGATGAAAGAGCAGAAATTAGAAGGCATAGGCAACAGAAAGTGGCACTTTTCAAAGGCAGCAGCTTCCGTCTTCTCTTGCTTGTGCCTTACTCAACCTCAGCTTTTTTGCCCTGGTGAGAGCTGTCTCTGCTCACTTTTCTTGTGGTTTCCCTGAGCAGTGATGGCTTGGTCCATGGGGGGGGGGGGCGGCAGGAAAGCAGAGCGCTGAGAGGGACGAGGAAACTGATGCCGCCTCCCACTGCCCCATTCTGGACCTCTGAACTGGATGGTGAGCACAGACTTGCCCACTCTGTCCCCTCCCACCACCACCAGCCAGTATTTTTCATGCCCCAGGCCATCCCTACAGCCCGCAGCCATTGAGGAAGAGCCCAGGCCAGGAGAGGCAAACTGGAAGTTGCGGGAGTGCCGCGCAAATGCAAGTAGCATGGTGCTCCTGCACCTTCCAGCCATTTCCATTACCACTTCAGCCCGCCTGTGCTGCCAGATCCCTCTTGCTGCAACAGCACTATTACCTCATCCTGCCTGGCAAGGACTGCACTGCCTTTTGCAGGTTTGTGCTCGGCTGAAGGGTGGGAGCCAGCAGGTGGGCAGGCTTTGGGAGCATTTCTCTGCAGCCCACCAACATTTTCTCACAGCCCATCAGTGGGCCACGGCCCACCAGTTGGCGACCACTGGTCTATATGATCTTTAAATAATGAAGACTAGTGAAACTTTGCTTTGCATCACAAGTTATCTGGTCTGTCTTGGGGTGGGTGGGTTATTGCTACATCTATTGCTCATTTTGCGACTGGTGGAGTGACTGGGTCAAATCAGATAAATACTCAGTAAAAAGTCTTAGAAGGGGCAAAATTTCCCCAAAGATTTTAACATCTGCCAAGCAGTATAGCTTTAGCATATATATATTTCTGCCGGCTTTCACTGTTTCACATGTTTATTAATAATTCATTTTTCTAAACTGCCCATCTCTCTTAAAGAAGATGCTGTGCTATGTTACAATGAATATAATTGATAAATAAAACAATGTATAAAAATTAACACTATAATTTAATGTTTAACAATTTAGGATTACAAATTTTAAAATTAAATATTAATGACAAACATCAAATGTAAAAATCCTAAGATTTCACATTGGTAATTACAAGGGGTGGGGGTGCTCTCATGGGATTAGTCAGCCACACAGTTAAATGGTCCTCTGTGTTCCTCCCCCACAAGGATTCAGAGCCAAGATTTGATCCCTTTGTGGAAGGCCAAGAGATTGGGGGCTTTCCTCACTTCTGAGGGAAAGATGTGGGGCACAATGTGGGGTCAGTGGCAGAGAAGGCTCTTTTCCTAGATCCTGCCGGTCCAAATTGTTTGATTGATGGAGTCTATAGATACTTTCACTCCCTGATCGATTGAGACTGGCTGATGAGATAGTGTGAAGCCTGTTCTGAAGGTAACCTGACCCTGTGCCCAGGGCTGGGTTTCTACCAGTTCTGTCCACCTCTGTAGAACCGGTAGCTCTGAAGAGCAGCAGACAGAACCAATTCTATGTCTGCTGATGTTTTTGCCCACCCGCTTACCCGGGCTCTTCCTGACTTTTATTTCCTGCTTTTTCAACTTCAGCTGCCATGCGAGGCACAGCTGCAGTTAAAAAAACAGGAAAAAAGTACTTTTCCAAAGGCTGCTTTTCGGCATGCAGTGCTGCTCAGCTGTCCAGACACCAGGCTGATGATGATTTACAGGTGTGCGCGCAGCGTGCAAGGAAGCACATCTCAAATCACTGAACCTCGTAAATCACCGAACCAGTAGTTAACCCTGTCGGATCCCACCCCTACTTATGCCCCTTTCTTTATACTGCCCTATACTGGTGAAGTAGAATGCAAAGAAGCACATGGACAGATTGGCATGGAGTATGGAGGTAAAAACTATGCAATGAAGTAGCCAGAGTAGTGAGCATATGAACTGGTACCTCCCCAATATAGTAGTATTCCTGGCTATACTTACTGAACTTTGATGTACAGCAGTCTGGTATTCTAGTTTTCTGAACCACCAGATAGTAGACAGGTAAGCCAGATAAAGTTAAAGCGCATCCAATACTGGTGTTCACAGGATCTGAATATAGTGATGTCCCCACAATGAAGAAACAGGCTACTGTGAATACCAGTGGGAAGAATAGAGGCACCTAAAGGAATGAGTCAGAAGGTAATCAACAAGCCATCTTTAAATATGCAAGCAATTATAAAGTTTACAACATGAAGAAGAATCAAAATATATTTATATAATCCTGCCAATCAAATGGCCAATAAATTATTCATGTGCTATGCAGGATTTTCTATTTTGTGTGGTTTTATGAATCCTTGGTTTACTTCCAGAGAACATGGGGATTCAAATGGGAACATAAATTAATGTTTCTATTGGCAATGCACAATTACAATGATTGTAATTATGATTGTTATATTTAATCCTGATTAAATATTAAACAACGTATATTCTACGATTAAAAATCAATTCTAAACTAGAATGATGGAACTTTGTTTTAAATATTTCATTAGCAATATTTCAATAGCAACAGTCAAGATTTAGGGATCTCTACTTCTGTGCTTCAGTCCAGAAAGAAAGGAAAGGATAAATAATTATGAATGAATGAGGATGATCATGAATATAGATAAAGATACAACACTGAATTACTAGAAAGAGTGTTGGTTAAGAAATAATTTGTTTGCATTATGTCTCAATTGAATCAATGTTTTATTTTTCTTCCTATGTCTTCCTATGTTAATGTCTTGCAGAAAATTAGAAGCACAACTCTGGTTTCTAATTCAATATTGATCCTACCTTAAAAGGTCTTAGTATTGTTGGATGTCGAAAGCAATGTATCATGAACCCCAGTGTGGTAAGTCCTATAAAGAACCAGCGGGAGAAGCTATAGAAGTTCAAAAGTCCATAAAGGTCACCAATGGACACCATCAAGTAGACCAAAGGTAACTGGGTCAAGAAAGAAAGAAAGAAAAAAAAACAGGACATATCAACATTTATTTTTGTTCCTTTTACCCAACAAAATTGAACAGCAAAACAAATTACTTTCAATATTTCAACCTGATTATAGGTCAGGTCAAAGAAACCGATTTAGGTTGATTACTTGGAAAGCGCAAATTCTAAATTGAATTATCTGAGTGATGGGGATATCAATTATGAGAACCTGTACCAAATGTTAGCTTAAATGCTTTTTTGAGAGGGAATTTTTTAGAAAGATGAAACATCTGTGATTATACACAGAATTTTGCTTTAAAAAAAGGATATAGGTAGACTTCATTCTCAAATTCTTAGTTTCTTCATTTAAGAACAGGGAGGTTGAAGATCATACCATTAATATCAAAGCTGGGACAGGAGTGTGTCTTTCTAGGTGTATCATTGAAAAGAGAGCTGGCCACTGTCCTTCTCGTGCAGCTGCAAACAACATCCTACAAAATAATGAGGATAGCTTTTAAATAGAGCCAATGTTTTGTAGTATTGGTTACAGTGAAGTCACAAAAATTAATTTCATTGTTGTTTGTAATCCATAGTTAAGTGCTAACTATCACTTGTTCATCACACTATGCTTTAAAAAACCTAGTAGTATCCTTATAAGTCTAGTGGTTGAATTATATTTTGCTTCTTGAAAGTTGGAACAATACAAGATTTGTTAAAATGCTCACTGCGATGCTAGTGATTTTTTTTTTAAGTGTTTTGTTTTAAATTACATGTTGGAATCCAACCATCTCTGGTTTGTGGTACATGTAAACTTATGATATGTAACTGTTTGCTGGATTTTTTAAAATGTGCAGTATAAGAACTATAGTGTGTTCAATGCTATATTAAGTTTTTCTTTAAAGTGTATCAGAACGTTACATAAATTCATATCTTTCTTTTTATGGCCATCTCATCTCTTTAAAGAATGTGGATACATATATATGTGTTTTATTTATATTAAGGATTTATCATGATGGCTTGTTTTTCCTACACTTTATTAGAGTTTAAGTTTTCCTATAAAATTTGAAAGAAAGGAACCAAAATGTATATTTCTAATACTAATACCTCTTATATATATCAGTGATTCTTTCCCTTCTTATTTTTTAATTAATTTTACACCTTTATATTATTTTGATAGATCAGGAACCAAATTCAGAATCCAATTTCCTCAAAATGCTTTCAAGATTTTACCTGGATGCAGCAAATATTCCTCCATTCAAAGCACCAAAACATGAGAGAGCTACAAGGATTAGAATTGCAGAGGAAATGTTCTTGAAAACTTTATCAGTGAAACTCTAGGAAAAAAATGAAGAATCTTTATTTTTTATATATTTGTATTACATTTAGAAGAAGAAATTATTACTCTTTTATTTTACATATTTTTTTCTTTCTATAGGTATCTTTTAAGAGAGCAAGCACAGTAATAAAAGGCAAGACAAATATATTGCTCATTTTATTACCTTTTTAAAAAATTGTTAATGGACATCTCCAAATGTATTATTTAATTTATTTTATTGATATTTCTTTTTTAAAAATATCATTTATTCGTTGCTTCAGTTCTAGTAACTGTAAGGCCTAGTTTACAATTGTTCACATAATAATCATGAAATTAATTCAGTATAATGGAAAACAATAACAAATAATAAATCACGTATCCATCAGTTAAAAATTATTTATTGTCCAAGATCAAATACAATCAGAAGACTACAACATATAAAATAAATATAAAAGGAAAATTGAAAATTGAAATAAAATCCTAAAGCAGCTAAAAATCGATTAGCATGAGGGAAGAACGGGACATTTTAAAATAGCTATAGATATTGATAGATATTGACAAGAATTTTACAAGGGCATCTGAAGAGTGGTCACCCAGGAGAAGGATGCTGGTTACAATGGGCAAGCATTGTTGGAAGTATTAATGTGTTCACCTTTGGGTGTACAATGGTTATTTTCATGTATATGTGAGACAATTTTTTATATCTGAATCTGAACAAAAACAAGTTCAACTTTCATATGGGACATTTATATATCTACCCAGGGGTGGGCTTCAAAAATTTCAGCAACGGATTCTCTGCCCAGTTGCTGGGTGGGCATGGCCATGGGGGGCGTGGCCTAATCAGCCTCCTGTAGAGAGTGAAAATGATCTCTGGAAGCCAGAAACGGGCCCATTTCTGGCCTTCCTGAACTTCCAGGAGGCCCATTTTTCACCCTCCCTGAGCCTCTGCACGTTCCCTACACTTACCTGCATCCAAAACAGGCTGAGTGGGGACTCCTGGGAGGGGCAGGGTGGGCAGGGGCAGCCAGGAGTGGGATTTGAGGGTTCTCTAAACTGCACAGAATCTTAGCTAGGGGCTCTCTTGAATCCCTGCAAACCCCAAGCAGCCCACCCCTGTATCTTCCAGTTGTTTCCTAAAAGGAACTATCTTGAAATTACATAAGATGTGACAGAAATTGTTCTGTATAACTTGAAAGGTTCCAAGTAGTCTCTTCTGATTGGCCAGAAAGGCCAGTAAAGGATTGGTTCATTAGGAACCAATCCAAGGAGCCGCTCAAAGGTGGCAAAGTTAAAAGAATGTCATTGACTACAAGCCGGCAGGCAAGTCTCTATATAAAGGGCTGCCGCGGTTTGAGCCAATGTTCCGTTACTTTTTGCTGTTAACGAATAAAGAGTTATTTATTGGAACCCAGTCTACCGTGCGTCTTTTCCGGACGGAACACTTGTGACGAGGATGGGATCGTCCTAAAGCGGAGACCGAGCATGCAGCGAGAAAACAACCACGCTAGACAAAATGGCTGGTAGCAACACGCCGCCCGCACCTTTTAACTCCAATGAAGAAGATTGGGAGTCTTATATTGATCGCTTCCTGATGTTTCTGGAGAGCAACGAAATGGAGGAAATTTCGGATCAGCGAAAGAGGGCTGTCTTCCTAACACATTGTGGGCCAGCCGTGTTCAAAATGGCAAAGGCATTGGCAAAGCCCAGAGACATGAAACAGATGACCTGGTCTGAACTTAACCGAATGTTAAAGGCTCACTATGCGCCGGTTTTCTCAAAACTTATTAAGAGACACAAGTTTTATAAAAGGGACCAGAGGGAAGACGAGACCATTGCAGATTTTGTGGCAGCTCTCCACCATCTGGGAGGAGCCTGCGAGTTCCAGAGTATGGATGAGGCCATGTGAGATCATGTCGTGTTAGGTCTAAAGGACTCTACTTTACAAAGCAAACTATTAAACAGACCTAACATAACTGTGGCAGAAGCAATCGTGGAAGCCACCACCGCAGAAGATGCAAAGAAATCAGCGGCCACAATGAAACAGATGAATGCCAATACAGACACGATGACCCTACCCAGAAGGAAGAAGCAAGCTGCCACAACCACACACCACGAAGACCTAGACGCCTGTACGTAAACCAAAAAAGGCGTGAAAGAAGAAGAAAATGGCGGGAATGTGCTGGCTGTGGAGGAAACCACCCCCGAGCCGAGTGTAGGTTCCTTGATGCCATCTGTCAGGCTTGCAAGAAGAGGGGACACATTGAAAGAGTCTGCCGCAATCGTAAGAACAGCAGTCCTAGCAGACACGGTAATTCCCCACAAAGAACTGACCCGAGGCAAGCCGAGAGAAAATGGGAGCGTAGCAAGGGAACCAGCAACCGAGAAAAAACTCACCAGACTGTCACTATCGGAAGTGCACAGACGGAAAGCGGGAGAAAAATCAAAATTGTAGTGACCATTGAAGGAAGCCCTTGTGAAATGGAGGTCGATTCAGGATCTTTCCTATCAATGGTGTCTTGGAACACAATCAGGCGGTTGATTCCAAACATAAAGCAAAAAGAACTCAAGAAACAAAAATTAATTCTCAAAGACTACCAGGGAAATAGAATTCCTGCGGTAGGTCTAGGACACTTCAAAGTCACTTACAAACAACACGCCAAAGTCCTGCCGCTGACCATAGTCGACCAAGACCGTCCCAGCCTCCTGGGCATCGAATGGTTCGCACCATTGGGCATTGGGATGACCGGAGTAAGCCGAATAGCCACAAGTGAGTGGGAAGAGAACCTGCGACACAAATTCCAGGACGTCTTCGACAGCACTCTGGGCAGGTACCGGGGGACCCCAATTTCCTTGAGCTTAGATCCCCAGATAGCACCAAGAAGGTTAAAAGCCAGACGAATCCCCTTTGCATTAAAGCCCAAAATAGATGAGCAATTAAACAAACTGATTGCACAAAGGGTCATAGAACCAATTGACCATGCTAGGTGGGAGACTCCTACAGTAACACTTGTAAAACCTGATGGGTCTGTGCGTGGAGACTACAAGGCTACCCTGAACCATGTGCTACAGCAAAGCGCATACCCGGTACCAGTCGTACAGCACTTACTGCACTCACTTGGGGGAGGAAAATTTTTTGCCAAACTCAATTTGGCTCAGGCATATCAGCAGCTTCCAGTAGACCCAATAACAGCCGAAACACAAACAATAGTAACGCATAGAGGGGCATTCAAATGTAACAGGCTTCAATTCGTTGCCCCAGGCGTTTTCCAAAGCCTCATGGAACGCCTATTAAACGGGATAAAAGGGGTTATTCCATACTTTGATGACGTCCTAATTTCAGCAAAAAAACATGACCCAATTAGAAGCAAGACTAAGAGAAGTGCTAACCAAATTTAGAGAATCCGGCCTAAAAGTAAAAAAGGAAAAATGCTGCCTGGCTACCGACCGCATCAAATTTTTAGGGTATTTAATTGACAAACAGGGTATTCACCCAACAGACAAAAAAGTCAGAGTAATTAAAGACGCACCCAGGCCAAAAAATAAAACGGACTTACAGGCATTCTTGGGTCTGATCAACTTTTAAAACGTATTCCTCCCCCACAAAGCAACGATAGCTGAACCATTACACCGTTTGCTGGATAAAAAAACTGTCTGGACTTGGGGTCATAAAGAACAAAAAGCATTCCAAAGGATAAAAGACTTATTAACCTCAGACACCATTCTTATTCAGTTTAGTAATACACTTCCATTGATGGTCACCTGTGACGCCTCACCTTTTGGAGTCGGTGCCATCCTGAGCCACCAATTACCTGACGAGAGAGTGGCACCCGTCGCCTTTTACTCGAAAACGCTCTCCAAAGCAGAACGCAACTATAGCCAGCTAGACAGAGAAGCCCTGGCAATCGTCGCGGGAGTTAAACGTTTTTGCAAATACCTCTATGGGAGGACATTTTCCATTGTGACTGACCAAAAACCATTACTGGGGATTTTGGTGGGAAACAAACCCACATCGAACATTCTATCCCCACGGATGACTACGTGGTCAGAATTCCTGGCCGCCTATTCATATATGTTTTGTTCGGAAAAACACGAGGTAGACCGGGTTCCAACAAATAAAAGTCTTTACTTACAGGAGTCAGTAAAACGGAACGGTTGGCCGACTTAGTGGCAGCCTTTTATACAGGCTAGCCTGCCGGCTTGTAACCAATGGCAGCTGATCGAATTTGCCGCCTTTTTTATTTTATTTGGATTGGTTCTTAGTGAACCAATCCAATGCTTACTTTAGTTGACCAATCAGATTTGCATGTTTTGGAGTAACCCAATTTGCATACAGAACAATATACCTTGCTGCATTGACCCGGGAAACAAATCATCCATGCAGACGCTTTAAGCCGAGCACCATTACCAACCATAGAGGATGACCCGGCTCCAACTACCGCCACCCTACAAGTAGAGACCTGCCCTGAACTTCCACTGTCTGCAAATGATGTCGCCAGAGCCACGGCGAAAAACCCAGTGACTGTCCGTGTTTTGACTTGGGTAGGTAAAGGCTGGCCGGAAAGCCAAAAGACTGAAGGTTTTAAACCTTTTCAGACTAGACAAACTGAACTGCCAATACAAAAAGGGTGTTTATTGTGGGGAGATTGGGTAGTAATTCCATCCAGACTGCAGGAAGAGGTGTTGGGTATGCTACATGGGGGCCACCCAGGCATAGTAAAAATGAAAAGCCTGGCCAGGAGCTATGTCTGGTGGCCTGGTATAGACAAGGATATTGAACGCTGGGTTGCAATATGCCATAAGTGTCAGAGAGCTAGACCCACACCACTACAAGCACCCATACGGGACTGGGAGACCCCACGAGGCCCTTGGTCTCGAATCCATATTGATTTTGCAGGACCAACCAGGGGCAACATGTTCTTAATAGTCGTAGATGCATATTCAAATTGTTTGGAGATGATAGTTATGTCATCCACAACAACCGATGCTGTTATAAAACAGCTAAACAAATTGTTTGCAACTCATGGTTTACCTGATGTATTGGTATCTGACAACAGGCCACAACTAACGGCTATACAATTCGAACAGTACTTAGCATCCCTGGGTATACGCCATGCACTAACCGCACCGGCCCACCCGGTGGTGAATGGTAGATCTGAACGAATGGTCAGGTTTACTAAAGAAGGCCTAGAAAAAATGGACCATGGGGATGTCCAAGACAAGCTGAACTGCTTACTTACACAACACATCACTCCCAGTAGTACAACAAACAAGTGCCCGGCAGAATTGTTAATGGGGAGGAAACTCAGATCCCATTTAGATAGACTGCACCCAAATTACACTTGTGAGAAACCCCCCGACTTGTCCAGCCGATACCGCACTTTTGAAATCGGTGACCTAGTCTATGCAAAGAATTTTACTGGGGACGCTCTCTGGCTTCCATCCACTATCACACAAATAACAGGCCCCCGGTCCTACTGACTAACCGTGGACGATGGAAGAGAATGGAAGCGGCACATAGACCAGCTTCGTTCCTGAAACATCGAGCGTAAAATGACTGTGCAACCTCAAATAATAAAAATCGACAAAAACAAAACCAAGGGGGGGGGGAACACAAACAAATACAAAAGGGTGTGAAAATGAACCATTGAAATTAAATCTAGAACATCTAACCAACCAAAAAGAGCACTTACGGTTAGATGAAACCATTGGAGGTAGTCCAAGCGAAAGGGAAGCCATCCTGGAAGAGGCCAGCCAGGCCAGCTCAACCAGCCCGGTCGAACCAGGAGGGAGCGGCAAAACCACCGGCCTGAGCAACTCAAGCGGTAGCGGCAATGCTGACTCACCCTTCCAGGCGGTTCCATGGAGATGAGCCAGAGAGACAGCGATCCTGACCAAACCGCTTGAAGTCCTAGGCAAGAATGGGCCGCTCAAGTCAACTAGGACCAGAAGAAGCCCCACCTACCTGCGCGACTACATCACTCACGTAGGACTGAACTAAAGGGGGAGGGGTGTTCTGTATAACTTGGAAGGTTCCAAGTAGCCTCTTCTGATTGGCCGGAAAGGCCAGTAAAGGATTGTTTCATTAGGAACCAATCCAAGGAGCCACTCAAAGGCGGCCAAGTTAAAAGAATGTCATTGGCTACAAGCCGGCAGGCAAGCCTCTATATAAAGGGCTGCCGCGGTTTGAGCCAATGTTCCGTTACTGTTTGCTGTTAACTAATAAAGAGTTATTTATTGGAACCCGGTCTACCGTGCATCTTTTCCGGATGGAACAGAAATATATAGGGGTAGACTGGGGAGGAGGAATATTTGTGTTATGAAAGGGATGGGAGAGTTTGGCTCTGGCATTTTGGATATCTAGATTCCAAATCCTCTGTTTTTACCAAGTCCCAAAGCATGTAGTGTTGACAAGACATGTCAAATTGTCATTAATTTGCCTTCTTATATTGGAAGAGAACCTATCAAGCAAGATGAAATGAACTAAGGAAATTCCCCAGGAGACTTGCTTCAACCAAAATTTAGGAAACAAAAACTTAATTGAGCTCCAAGGGAAATGCAGCTTAATTCTAATTGTGTCAGAGGATGAGAAATGGAATAAACTTGTAAGCTTTTCAAAAATTTTGATTGGACTACTTTAAATTAGGGGCTTCCTTATAAATACACAACTGAGTACCATATAACATCAAACCCAGAGCTTTAAATACTTTAATAGCTGCTGGGACATGATGGTTACCAAATTGACCTGCATGTTTTAATTGCGAAAGACACTTTGGAGATCTTTAGTAGAAACTTTCTTGTTTGAATCGATCAGAAGAAGAACATTGAAAATAGAGATCTGGATATTTAAAGGATTTTACCTGCTTGAGTTTGCTATTAATTTTTCATGTAATGGAGCCTTAAGGTGTTTCTTAGAGAATACTTGTACTTTTGTTTTGGAGCAATTAATTTCTAGATGTTTTCCAGAGTAGTAAAGTGGTAGAGATTTAAGGCATTTTCAAAGGCTTACAATTAAAATATCAAAGATATACATGTCCATTATTTTGACAACTAAGGAGACAGATGTATTATTACTTTACTTTGAAGAGTATGGGGCAAATCAATTTTCAGATGAATGACTACTTAATAGACAAAAGGAGACATAAAGAATGTGACCTTGCAACTTCTAGCTCACAACAGTCTACTGTAAGTTTTTATAAGAACATTCCCATTAAAATCCCTGAACCTCAGAATGTAAATTTCTTCACTCAGACTCAGAAAGTAGCCTGAAATCTATTCATTACTACTTATGAATCTGTATAACTTTTGCATATATATGCTTATATCATTTCCCCCCTTTCTGAAATAAATAAATAAATATGACTGCATTTCTTTATCTGCAGAATGTGTCTTCCTTCCATGATTTGGAGAAAAGTCCTCCAAGATGTCACCATCTAATAAACACAGCAGTGAGCTTCGATTTTTTTTAATTTTTTTTTGTTTGGGTCCTGAGTTTTGATTCCATAAGAAGCAATGTATTCACTAATATTATGGAAACCATTTGATTTTAATTATTTTCAGGTGCAGAAAACATTTTTTACTGTGTGCTTGTTTCATGGTCCATGAAACCAGTGTTTACTTTAGGCATTCAATTAGTTATTTTTTTGGATTAAACCTGATTTTTTTTCCAATGAGTTTTCTTACTCCTGATTTTACTAACAGCACTTAAATAATTGCAAATAATGAGTAAAGTACACTCACCACAGCTACTGCATCTGAACTGAGAATTTCTTGAGGTGTCAAGACAGCATAGTAAGATACATTAGTAAGGACATAACAGACTGTAACAACAGTTAAGGAAACAATTACTGCCCGAGGAATGTTCCTGAAAAAAAAACTTAATTTTAATACAGTCCAGCAATAATTGTATGTTATCTTTTGACTATGTCTAGCATCAGATTAACCAGCCCATATGCCATGATGGGCTTTATACATGGTAACCATTATTTAAGCTGTATATTAACAGAATTGCTCTTACAAGCCAACTGGTGCAAAGCACAGAGCAGAGGTGTTACATAGGTTGAAGCTGCTTGCAATTGTGCTTCTGCAGTCTGGACTTGCTACAGCTACTACTTGCTATTACAACTAGTAGTCTTCAAGAATATGCCATATAAAGTGTGTTGCAACACTCCAACCACAAGATGATCAACTTATGAATTGTGACAGTTTTGGTATGGCAATAATTGGTGCACAACATGCACTTGTGTAAAAGCCCTCAATGCTATAGCTCCTAACTGCTACTTGAGCAGGATCTGTGAGTAAGAGATTCCTCCCCCACACACACACCAAATTGCACACTAGTCCTGAAAAGGGAAAAATGTAACCACTCCAGATGCAGGAGGTATACAAATATCTACAGCCACTCAGACTTGAGCTTATGGGTTCCTCTGGTTCCAAACTCATAAAGCCTCCATACATTGGAGTAAAACACTTGATAGAATTTCCTGGCTGGCACTGGGATATTTTGATGATACTGGATGTTGAAAAAGATGACACTCTGCAAGAGCCACAAAGATAATTAGGGGCATGGAGGCTAAAACATGAAGAATGGTTGCGGAAATTGGGCATACTTAGTTTAATGAAAAAAAGGACTGAGGATGACATGATAGCAGTGTACTAATTCTCAAAGCACCTGAAGGCAGGACAAGAATCAATGGATGGAAACTAATCAAGGAGAGAACCAACCTAGAACAAAGGAGAAATTTCCTGACAGAATCAGTGGAACGACTTGCCACGAGAAGTTGTGGGTGCTCCAACACTGGAGGTTTTTAAGAAGAGGTTTTTTTTTTAAGAGATTAAGAATTATTTGTTTGAAATGGAATAGTATTTCCTGCTCGAACAGGTGGTTGGACGAGAAGACCTCCAAGGTCCCTTCCCACTCTGTTATTCTGGATTCCAACAGATGACCTTACCCAGTGAGTGGCCTCATGTAGATGGTAGATGGTAAATAGGAAGGGTGAGTGCATTGAACTATGAGGCATGCTACATAAACAGGAGATTTGGAATCAACAAAAATGCTCAGTCCTTTTGGCAGCATAATTTCATGCCTACTGTGTAGCAGCCTAAACTATACGCTACATTAAACTATCAGCCTTAGCTGTATAGAAGCAGAAGGCAACCAAACCAGTTAACATAACCAGTTATTTTCTCCTTTTCTTCCTGATGCTCCCAAATAAGTTCTGTTATTTTCCTGACTGCCTCCACTGAAACAGCTCTTGGCAATTATGGCAATTTTGGTGATGACAATAGAGTTTTCTTACTAATCTAGTCAACTCACCCTATTAAGCAGACTGGAAAGACTGTTAAGTACAAGAAGAAATATGGCATCAAATTAAACAATGCCCAAGTTCAGCTACAGGAGGCCACACTTTTCTGTGTATCTGACATAAAGACAGTCCAGGATCCCTAATAATCACTTTGTCATAGTGAGGTTATAAATAAAACCTGAGAATAGGAGTTTATTCAGATGAACTGCTGAAGTGACAAAAAATAACAGTCTTCAAAATCAGAACTCTGGAAAGAAAAAAGTGATCTTTGATGGAAGAAGTTAACGGATGGCACTCTAAGATAGCTCTAGATGGCACGAGCTCTTGATTGTAGGACTGAACAAAGTTGGCAGGTAAAGTTGATAGACTGATTGCAGATTTGAGCAGACAGTCAAGACATAGGAGCTGTTAGGCATGGGCTTTCTTCAATTAAGCCCCAATAACTAGTTCCTTTGGGTTCAGCCAAGTACTTTGGTAAAAAGGACAAGAAAACCAGATGGATGTGTACTGGGATTGGCAGTTCTTTGTCATCCAGCTCCTTGTTTGAGTTCAGATTTTGTCCTGTCTGCAACCCTCTGTTTCCTGACCTTAGAGTACCAAAGTTTTCCCCCCAAAATGTTGGAAGTGTACTTGTTACGAGTAGCAAGCCTCCCCCTCCCCCTCCCCCCCGCATTCCCCATCACAAAGTGGATGACAAGCAGTTTTGGATTGGCATATAAATCTACACCATATTTTTCTCTCTCTCTCTCTCTCCCCCCCCCCC
>BLBF01000022.1:55260085-55272416 GCA_015471245.1 Laticauda colubrina | reverse complement strand
ATATATATATATATATGTGGGTCTTTGGTTATTTGGGTTTTCTCCTGCGTAAAATTGGAAGTATCTAGGCAACATTTCGATGAAGTCTCATTCATCATCTTCAGGCTTGTTTCTTCAGCTCTGTGCTTCTCAGAGTAATGTGAGCTTGCAGCTGCTTCTTCCTTTTAACTGCTAGTGGGGGTGTGACTTGATTGGGTGGGGGCTTGGCTGTGTTCTGATTGGCTGGGGGTGTGTTCTCATTGGTTGGGGATTTGACAGTGATATATATATCACTGCAGATATATATATATATATATATCTCCAATATATTTTATAAAGATACAACATAATATTTTTGAGAAACTTCTGGGTCCTCTAGTGTTTCTTTCCCCTCTTTAATTGTTGAATTCTCTCCTGGGTTGAGACTGTAGTTTGTATCATCCATAGCTACTGAATTTCCTTGGCAAGAACACCCTCTAGATGTCACATGTGATAACAACAATAAATGCAAATGGCTGATTATTCCAGCACACTCACTTTTTAGGATTTACAATTTCTTCAGTTACAAAGTTTATATAGAACCTGAAACAAGCAAACAAATAAAAGAGTCAAGAGTCAAAACATGTTTGGATTCACTTCAAATAAGTTGTGCTAGTACAGATTTTACATTTTATCTTAAAGGAGAGCCATAATTGTTGTCTAACCACATAAACAGGAGCAAGCCAATTACAAAAAATGCCTTTATAATTTAAAGCCAGGTTTCTGTCTTCAGAAATGGAATTCACAGTTCATTCAGCTAGCTCTGTCAACCTTAAAAAGGCAGCTCATAGCTTTTTTTAAAAAAGTTTGAGATATATTTAGGGGAAAATAGCAGACATACTGCAACTAGAGCACTTTAAGGTTACTAATGCATTGCCCAACTACTGCTTAAGCTGATATATATTGCATGAACTCAAACCCTAGTATACAAACAATGCTAGTTGCTCATAAAATATGCTAAACTCAAATCCCAGGAAAATTCTTTTTGGAATGTCAACATACATAATTTAAAAACAAACCAAACCAATCATATGGCTTAACATGATATTTGCATCCTGCTATGAATTTTGTGAAAGTTAATTACATGTAATGATTTCCAAGTAAATATTTTTTAAAATATTCAGTTATAACATTGAGGGTGCATCAATGTCCCTTCTATCCTTTGCAAAAATAAAAAGTTTAAAAGTCCATAATTTAGAAACTTACCATCCTCCATAAGCAAACATCCCGGAATAAAAAGCAAGAGGTAGCTTTTCAAATGTTAAGGAATTTGTGTCAAAACTATCTTGGAAATTTTCATTATGACCTAGATTAAAAAAAGGGGGGACATATTTTTCCTCTTTCTTGTAACAAGCAATACAGATAGTCCTCAGCTTATGACTACAACTGAGCTCAACATTTCTGTTGTTAAGTAAATATTTGTTAAATGAATTTTGTCCCATTTTATGACCTTTCTTGTCACAGTTAAGTGAATCACTGCAGTTGTTAATTAGTAACACTATTGTTCAGTAAATCCGGCTTCACCATTGACTTTGCTTATCAGATGGTTGCAAACTGGGATCACATAACTCTGGGATACTGCAACTATCATAAGTGTGAGTCAGTTTGCCAAGCATCTGAATTTTGATCATGTGACCATGGGGATACTACAATGGTCATAAGTTTGAAAAATGGTCATAAGTGTGAAAAATGGTCATAAGTCACCTTTTTCACTGCTGTTGTAACTTTGAATGGTCAGTAAATTATAAGGTAGGTCAAGAACTATCAGGTTATCTGAGGGACAATATCTTGCCGGTCACATCTATCCAACCCATCAGAGCAGGGAGTCAGGGAATGTTGCGGGTCCCAACCCTGAGGGAGATACACCTGGTGGGATCCAGAAGAAGGGCCTCCTCTGTGGTAGCTCCCTCCCTCTGGAATATCCAGAGATTAGAATGGCCCCCACTCTAACACTCTTCCAGAAGGCACTGAAGACCTGGTTCTGCCAGTGGGCCTGGGGAACCCAGAGTGGGATGGAGCCCATCAAATGGCTAGTGTGGTCTGCTGTCGTCAGGGTGGGGGAGTGGGAATTGGGGGTGTTTTTTTTTTCCAGATTTTGTTCTATTGTATTTTATTAATTTATTTGATTCTGTTTGTTAATTTTTATTGTTTTTATTTTAAATATGGTTTTACATTCTGTAAGTTACCATGGGAGAATGGGCAGCAATATAAATTCAATAAATGAATAAATAAATGTAATGAACAAGAGAACCAGGTAAAAACCTAAGATTCTTGGAATTTAAGGGCTAGCTAAATCAATAGCACTCTTCTTTAAAACAAAACAAAACACTGTAGAAATATTCTTATTCTCTTCTAGTGTTTTCCCTCTCCTTCTCCCATAGGCTTTATGAAGATATCGGGGTATCTACAAGGTATGATTTTTTTTAAAAAAACCCTGATGATGGTGCAGTCAAAATCATGTATAATTTTTAGTATTGTGTTGCATATAAATAGATAGAGCTTCAATCTCATCATTATAGCCATCATCTTGACTTTTTTTTTTAACCATATCTATGGATAATCCTTCAAGAAATGAAGTTGTTGTGCATGACAATATTTCAGTCTGCTTGTAGAATAAATGTGTCTGTGTGAGAGGGGGATGGGGAGAGAGAGAGAGAGAGTATCAATATCAGTGTCTGGCAAGGAAATTAAACAATAGAAGAACTTTCCATTTCATATCATATTTATTTGCCCAGAACAGGAAATAAAGGGAGAAAGAATTGCTGGTGGAATCTCAGAAGCATGTGTGAAGGATCCTTGCCCTTTGGGTCCTGCTTTGACAACTTCATTGAGACTAAATGTTGCACAGTTCCAGTTCGCTTACTCATAGTTAGCCGTGCCTTAGAATAGAATAGAGCTGGAAGGGACCTTGGAGGTCATCTAGTCCATCCCCCTGCTCAAGTAGGAGAACCTATACTGTTTCAGAAAAGTAACTGTCTAGTCTCTTCTTAAAAACCCTTAACAGTGACCATATTAGTAGAGACTAAAAACTGAAATCTAATAATACAGCTTTGTGGAATTCTGGGGGTTGTAGATGTATATCTCTGGAAAAGAACAAGAAAGCTGAGCTAGCTGAAACTACATTAGTTCAATGCATGTATGAATCTTTAAGAACAACAAAAAGGCTCTTGGCACCTTAGACCAGGGGTGTCATACTCAAGGCCCACGAGCTGAATCCAGCCCGCAGGGTGCTTAGATTTGGCTCAAAGGGCTGCCCTGGAAACAGTTAAAAAAAAAAAAGTGCCTTTGCCAGCAAAAATGGAGCCATGTGCAAACTCTGTTTTCACTGGCAGAATGCTAGCAAAGCAAACTACTAGCAAAGTGGCATTTGATCACACGAGGGATATCGTGCTGGTCACGCCCCCTGGCCATGCCCCCCATCCCACCCAGGTCAAACACAACCATGGTGCAGACTTCGATGAATTGGAGTTTGACACCCCTGCCTTAGACTAACTAATTAGACTAATTAAGTCTAATTTGGATAAGATAACTCTTCAAATAAAGGATCAAAAAGCAAACATTCAAGTGTTTCTGAGAATGGTCAGTCCCTAGGTGTCTTCTATCTCTCTTTCCTATGGTCTTTATCTTTCCAATAGCTCCTTGGAGTTTTTGTTGTTGTTGTCTGTTATAATTTTGGCATCCTCCGTATCTTCTAATGCTCCCTTTAATCTGATTCCTCATGAGATTTCTAATTAGTCTTACCATTTCCAAGAGCCAAGATCCCAGGAACAATAATTAGACACACAGTAATCATCTTCAGGACGGTGAGCCCTGTCTGTACTTTGGCAGCCCAACTCACGCTCCAACAGTTCAGGGCTACTGCTAAGGCTGAATTGGGAGAGAGAGAGAAAAAAAACAATCAGAGCTTCATAAGGCGATTTAATAATACTTTCAATTAGGCCTTTCCTATATCATAATTGCAAAACTAAATAAAGTGATAACAATCAGTTTGGATCCCAAAGGTGTTTTTTCAGCAGGCAACTGGACTTGTTTTTTCTGTTAAAAGACATTTCACTTCTCATCCAAGAAGCTTCTTCAGCTCCAACAGGATAGTGGGGAGTGGAAGGATTTATATTCCTTGCAGACAGCTGGTCATTAGCATCCTTTTAGAGCAGGGGTGTCAAACTTGCATCATCACAGAATTGTCATATGATGTATTGTGACTTTTTCCCCCTTCACTAAACTGGATGTGGCCAGCGCATGATGCATCCTGCCAGCCAGCCATGAGTTTAACACCCTTGTTTTAGAGGGTCACTGAAGATAAACTTGGAGTTTTATCTGTATCCTCAGGATCACTTGAGTAGTGATCATGGTTCCTGTAGTCAATTTTTCCTCTGAAAATCCATTCTTACTCCCATACCAGGGTGTTCATCTGAAATTGTATAGCTAAAAGTCTGTAGAGATTCTCAGTCATCCAGGTCATGGTTGTCCCAAAAGTGCTTTTTCAGGAAGTAACTAGACTTCCTTGTTGTTTTTTTTCATCTTCAAAAGAAAAAATAAGAAAGTCCAGTTGCCTCCTGAAAAAGCACCTTTGGGACAACCATGACCTGGATGACTGAGAATCTCTAAAATCAATTTGGAAAGGAGCACTCCGTAAGCCTGAAAGCAAGCCAGATTCCCTTGCAGCAAATAATTTAATCTTAAAAATTATGCAAGTGAGATCTTTGAAACTATTATATTAAGCTAACTAATAGAAAAGGATGGATACTGGGTCAACATGATAGAACAAGAAATATGAAATAAAAGAAAATGGCCTAAATGGTTAACAAAATAATTAAACATTAATCAGATTGCTTGAAACTCTTATTTCCTGTTTAAAAAAACACTAATGAAAATATTAGCTAGCTATACATAACAAAAATATATTGCTGCATATTGGTTGACTGATCTTTCCAATGTTGTTTAATAGATTTATGCAAAGAGGTGTCTTTGAGCTGCTTTGAATAAGCAACTACATTCCATAGAGTTAACATGACTTTTTTTTAACATCATCCACTTACTGAATATAATGATCCATCAAGGTACTTATATATATGTTGTCTGTTCCACAACTTCTACACCAATTTGAGGGGACTATCCATACAGTGAACTCTGATGGGCAAAGGTACCACATTATAAGGTGTTGATAGTGCAGAGCATGTTTTTGCAGTATGAATGCAACTATTAGAATTCCTGAACAAACAAGGATCTAGTATATGCTAAGATTTTAATGGTGTCAAATAGTAGCTGTTAAGCTGAGCACAGGAAGAAGCTGAATTCAAATTACTTTCTTACTCACACATTGCATTACTAAGCCATGGTTTGCTTCAATCATGGATTACTAAATAATTTTCTGTCTAACTTTCATTTAGAGGAGGAAATATAAATTTAGAATTACGTTGTTGGTGGAGATGAGGGATGGTTAGCCTCTGGAGAAGATGGTGTATTGAACTGATTGTGTTACCAATCCAGCTTTTCCAATAATTTTCACTGTTTGTATTTGATTACTATGCAACTGATTGGCAATATTTGCAATAAAAAAGATAACTTATGAAGAGAATGCTCTGAAAGAGTGCACAAAAATTAATCACTGTTCAGGATGAAACTCTAAACTGATTTGATAGGAAAACTAATGAAGCAACTGAACAGATATTAAAGTGGAATGTGGTAAGTTAGCTAACATGATCCAACAGATGACAGTAGATATGTTGCTAATAAATTCAGAGAAAATAATTTTCTTCTCAAGTTTCAGAAGTTGCCCAGACTTCTGTTGCCTCTACAAAAAATGTGTTTGATACCAGAAGAGTTCAAAAAGATATTACAGACATTAAAACAATACCCAGGATCAGAATAGAATAAATGATTTTGGAACTTGTAGAAAAGACTGATTAACTGTATATTTTATCTCCAAATGTTATAATCTGGCCATATTATAAAGAAGAAAAGCCTTCAAATCTTTCACAGAAAAACTATTAATAAAGTGGAATAAGGTATAAATGGAAGTTCCTTTCAACCACAAGAAAGAGTGACTGCTTCGATGCTTCTAGAAATGTATAGAATTTTAACAAGACTATTTTATAAAGAATGTATGAAGTATTAACAGATATGATGTTTAAAAGAACAAATATATATTTTAAAGAGGAAGATAGGGTAAGAAAAGATTTTCTGGCATTAGGGACTTACAGGAGGACTGGTAATTATAAAATGTTCAGTATTGTTTCATAAGACTGAAAATAGGAAATAAATAAAAAAGATGAAATACAAAGAATGGAAAATAATTATACAGAAGTTTACATCAGGTAGGCGAAATTAGAGCTCAGCATGGCTTTCCTCTAATGTAGAACAATTAGAGGATTTAATTAACTTTTGGTGAACCTCTGTTCATATGGGTCTTGTTGGGTTGGGAGGTTGTTGGGTTGGAAGATTTCACGAATAGCAAAGCACTTAGATTTATTTACCACCCCATACTATTTTGCAGCACTCTCTAGGTGGTTTGCAAAATAAGCATATTACCCCCAACAAACAGGGCCCTTATTTTACCACAGAAGGATGGAAGGTTGAATCAATCTCAAGCCCCATCAGGACTGAACTCCAGACTGTGGGCACAGTTAGCCTGCAATACTGCATTTTAACCACTATGCCACCAGAGCTCATAAAATAACAAAAATATTGGCTTACAACGCTAAATAGAGTTCTAATATTGGGGCTGAACAAAAAGTAATTGCATCCTTGAATAAATTAGCTGGGTGAATTTGGCTCTAATGTGTGATTTAAATATACCCAGTTATGTGTGTGGATGGAACAAGTTTAAGGAAATCATATGACAATTCTGAGTATTTGAGAGAATGCACAGTTTGAAGCATCTGATGAAATTATTGATATCTGGGAAAATGATAGATATTTCTATTAACAAAGGGATTTATATTTCTTTTTATTTTTTATATTTGGAGACCGCCTGATTTCAGGGTGATAATAGGCAGCTTATACTTTAAAAGAGAAGAAAATAGTAAAAGAAAAAAATTTGAACTTCTAGACAAACCACAACCCTCCCCTCCCTTCCCCAACAGCTAGGGTTGAGAAAAATCCTGAGGACTGAGGAAAAACCACTGAGTTCACAAATCATGCTAAACAATAGTTGGTTGAACAAACCACTATTGGCTGAATACAGATAAAACATGAAGTAGAAAACCTGGTTTACAAATCTCCAAAGCCTGTGTTCACACCATATGGTAAACCAAAACCAAGCAAACAATATCATCGTTCATCATGTGTGTTAAACCTTCGTCAAAATAAATGAGCTAGGTTTGTACTAATCATTGCTACCGGATTTTCACTCTGCCCTGCCCTAGTTACATGTTAGAAATAGAAAGTGGGACATCAACTTAGCAAATTTTGGATTCTATGTTCATCAACTATCCCTGTACATGAACTATTCCTGTACAAATCTAGCTTCATAGATACGATCAGAATCATTCTGCAGTAAGTAGTATTTTTATTTATTTATTTTTATTTATTTTTGTCAATTGCTTACAAGATAATAGGTATAAGTAAAAACATAGTTATGAATACATGGATACATATAAGAAAAATAAATAAATAAAAGAAACAATAGGACAGAGACGGTAGGCACATCAGTGCGCTTATGCACGCCCCCTCCAGACCTCTCAGGAAAGGGGTGAGGTCAATAGTAGACAGTCTAAGGTTAAAGTTTTTGGGGTTTGGGGAAGAAACCACATAGTCAGGTAGAGTATTCTAGACATTGACCACTCTGTTGCTGAAGTTGTATTTCTTGCAATCAAGTTTGGTGCGATTAACCTTGAGTTTGTATCTATTGTTTGCTCTTGTGTTGTTACGGTTGAAGCTGAAGTATTCATTGACTGGTAGGACATTACAATGTATGATTTTATATGCTATACTTAGATCGGACTGAAGGCAGCATAGTTCTAGGTTTTCTAGGTCTAGAATTTTGAGTCTGGTGGCATTAAATTATTAATTTTTATTAAATCTTCCAGTTGTTTATCTTACTACAGAGCAAATATACTTAAAAAAACATTGATACTAAAGACTGGGTAGTAAATACCTGTTTATTGATAATAAACTGCAAGGTCTTTGATCTTGCATTCACTAATACTCACTAATTCCTGCCATCGTGACCAATTTCACAGCCAGAGGAGGGACATGGCAAGAAGCAAAGAAAGGCTCAATGAGGTATCGACCAAATGCCAAAGACACCACAGCCATATTTGCAGGACTGGAATATAAAAAATCAGAAATGACAAAATATCAGATACAAATATTTTGCTTTTGTATTGGCTTCTCTCAACTTTGCTTCTGTTGAGGGCTTGTGGATTTTCACTTGTGAAAAATCCGTAAGTGAAATGAAATGAAAATAGTGAAAATAGTGTCTGCTTTCAGAAATATCCATTTGGAAGATTGGATAGAACATGAGGAGAACTCAAGATCTTTCTCATCTTTTCTCCTCTATGAGGAGAATGAGACAATGAGAAATGTCTACTTCTAATGTGTGGCAGACCAAAGCTTATCATTTAATCAAAATGGTGGACTTGGTCCACACGTTGCTCCAAGTCACGGTTTGGTTCAGTTACAGTGGAATCAGCCACTTCTGGCTTTAGTCAATTTTTATTGTTCTTAATATTTAAATTAAAAATACTATATCATTTAGTGTTTAAATATTGTTTTTATATTTTAGTTTATTTTGTGAATTCTATAAGCTACCTAGAGCGTAGCAGGTTTCAGTCAGTAGATAAATCACATAACTAAATACAAAGCCCAAGTTATTAGGTTCAGCCAACATGCTAAATTATTATTATAACAAACTAATAATTTTAACATATTAATAATAGTTTTTTACAATGTATGCTATTCTCTTCTGACTTATGATTTTTACGATAATATAATAACAAAAAGAAAAGAAGCAAGATTGTCCATAGTATATGGTCAAACAAGTCAAGATGACTGGGATTATAGCTCCATCCATTTTTTTATACATTACATATATAAAAAGCTCAAGCTTTGATGCAACATCACAATTGTCATCTTGTGTTTTTTTTTTTAACCATACTCTGTCTGTGAACTCTGCTGAAAGGAAATAAATCTGGATTGGTTGTTCTGACTACAGTGAGGTAAGATTCTTGCAGAATCATTGTCTTGGCTTGAAATAGGAGTGGATCTACTCTATAGATGCAAGACTTGTCATCCATCAGCTGCAGGAATCTCTTTCATGTCTGCAGCTCCCAGATGTTCCCTGGAAGACAGTTCAGTTGATCGAGGAGTGATCTGGCTTGGAAGGGGCGGACAATGTCATTCAATCAATCCCAAATTGATTTTTATAGAGCCAGAGAGGTAGGCCTTTAGTTTATTGCAAGCAAGGCAGTGGTAACTGCCCCATAAGAAATGAAGAAAACCATCCATCTTATGACTGAAAGGGAGAGAGTTTGTGATTGTTTTTGATCTGGAGTTTCCCTAGAGCTTTCTCTATTATTGCTTCCATTCTTCGTTCTTCCCCACTGTTCCTTGTCATTCTCAGATGCTTTCCTCCCTCCCTTCTTCCAAACATTTGTTAGATCTCAGTGGTGCTCCATTCACCAGCTGTCTGCCTTTAAAAACACAGCTGGAACATGCCCCATTGAGAGATTTAAAGAGACAAAGCTCCCAATAAATCTTCCCATCATCTGGCATTCCTTCCTTTTTTAGGTAGGGAAGGAAGGGAAAGAAAAGCTGTCCTTACCGTATCATAATAAATTCAGCCCACAATCGGAGGAAAGCCGGCAATGGTCCAAGCGTCTCTAAAAGATAAATATAATGCCCGCCTGACTTTGTAATACATGTTCCAAGATCTGCATATGACAGAGCACCTGGAAATCAACCAAAAAACTGAGTTGTAAATCATATCCATCATCCCGGGACAAAGTTCCACTGAACTCAATGGATCTTTCTCCACATGTAATGTAGACATTTGAGGCCATGTTGAGCCATATTTGGTCCAACACATTATCTTGTTCACCACTGCCACATTTCAAACTAGGGATATCTTTGTGTTGAAACTATTAGTACCTGTAATGTTTAATGCAACACAGAGTGATATAAAACAATTGGGGCACAATCCTGAATAATTTGTTATGCTTCAAAGTAAATGAAATCAAATCCAGAGGGTATTTTGGCCCTGAGATAATCCCTCGGTTTCTATTTTGTTTATTTGGTTGTTTGAATTTATTGGCATCCCAGTTTTGGAAATAATTCACGGGTAAACTTATACAAGAGCAAAAGTGACCCTTGGATCAGAAAAAGATTGGACAATAATTTTCACCCAAGTGAATAACTAACTGAACACAGTGAGATGAAATTGATTTCTGGAAAGATGCAGTAATTATCACTATGAATATATTTCCCCCCAAGGAGTTGGAAGCACCTCAAATGTTGCAAACATTTATCTGTGCATCAACAACTATAAAATAGTTTGAATCAAAACAAAATTAATGACACAAGATTGCTTGGGAGGGAGGAGGATTTTTACCTGGAGATCTACAGCTCAGTCATTTTATTCAAAATCGTTTTCTAGTCTCTTTTGTTATTGTTCCTTAGCCAATCCACAGCTTAAACCATCATAAAAAGAATGGATACATGATGGCAAAACAGATATTAAAAATTCAACCAGGATTCAAACTGAGTTCTAATATAAAAGACTATCTCCTATTCTTTCATCAATATTTCTGCATCTTATTTAGACAGAAAATACCTCACTAGAAAGCTGTCAGTAGATTCAAAGGATATTTTTGTAGCTGCCAGAATTATCAGATTTTTCAAAAATCATATAATATAAATGTATGTTTATAAATATAATTATAAGAGCATGGGGCCCAGAAAGGAAAAAAAAAAAGGAGCCTGGAGTGTGGGGGTAAGGGGGTTGTGCTGCGTCCCTCCTCCATTTTTTTGCCTTCCTGGGCCTCTGAGAAGCCTCCTGGGCGAAGCAGTAAGTAAGCGGGGGAATCCCAGCACAGCTGATCATAGGAACAACTGATCGTCAAAAGAAATACCTTAAAGAGTGACTGGGAGGGAGGAAGAACGCAGTGAGCGATGTGGGGCATGCATGCAATGTTGCTCATGTGGAATAAGGGCTGACTGGGCGGGGAGGGGAGGGGTGGGTGGAGAGGGCAGGGCCAGCCAGGGGCATGATTTTCCGGTTCTCTAAACTGCGCAAAATCAAAACAATCAATTCTATAGAACTGGTCCGAACCACCCCTGGTGTACGGTGTGCAATTTTATAGGGCTACACCAGTCTGACTTATTACAAGGTGTACAGGCTGCCCATCTGCTTTACTTTTCACAGGATAAGCTTCTATTGGAGCATGTCCTTTTATTTGAAGGGATACCTAGCAATTTGTGATTTTTTAAAAAAGAAGAACCACACAAATGGGGAAGAGGAGCCTGGTTCATCAATGCTTAGCATTTGAGCACATATAGCCTCTTCCTCGCTATAGTAAAATGCATTTTATCTCTATTTAAAGATAGAAGAGCTGCTAAGTTTACATCAGAAGACATATATCGGTAAATGTAAACATTTAGAAAATTGCTACTCTCTTTCATCCTCTTTATTTGGCGATGATAAGCAGCATAGACCCCTGAGGCATATAGATGTGAAAAAGAGGGAATTGTTTTGAGCCAAAGAAAGGAGAAACTCATATGCAAACAGAAATTCAGGGAACAAGGCATACAGTGCCCATCTGAAGGGAGTGAGCCTCTTAATTTATGCCATCCAAAACACATTAAGTCTTCAACACGTGATAGGCAAAGAGGGGGTAGGGACATGAATGTTCATTTGGGAAGAATTAGCATGGAATAGAGAGTAATTGTTTGGCATACACACTGTCATTTCTCCCTTTTCCCCCTATCTTTCCCCCACCCCCCCATGTTTAATATGAAAGAGATAGATTGAGAAGAAAAGAAGCTTTTCTGTAGGGCAGAAGAAAGCTATAGCTGACAGGCATAAACAGGCCTGTTTCCCTGATAGACATGCATGCATTTCCTCCCCATTCTGCTAGCAATAGTTTCTCACTGCCCTGTGGTCCATAATGGCCCCCTGCTGCTTCACTGGCCCAAAATGATAATTGGAAGCCAGTAAAAGCCACATATTCCTCATCTCAATTCAAATATTAGATTATCCTTCTTCCCACCGGAGCCCCATTTTTTTAAAAAAATCATCAACTATCTATCATCTAAATCTATCATTTTCTATCTATCTATCTATCTATCTATCTATCTATCTATCTATCTATCT
>BLBF01000022.1:55231572-55260075 GCA_015471245.1 Laticauda colubrina | reverse complement strand
ATCTATCTATCTATCTATCTATCTATCTATCTATCTATCTATCTATCGTCTGGATCAGGGGTCCCCAAACTTGGCAACTTTAAGACTTGTGGACTTCAATTCCCAGAATTCTCCAGCCATTCTGGGGGTTGAAGTCCACAAGTCTTAAATTTGCCAAGTTTGGAGACCTCTGATCTCGATATTTTCTAATATTTTGAGTTTTTTCAAATATTAAAAAAATCAACATTTTTTTAAAAAAAGGAAAGCTACACAACTCACCAAACAGAGACAGAATCCCACAAGCGAGCCATAAAAGTAACGAGACTCCTACATTGCCTGAGTTTTGCAACACTCCTTTGGGAGAAATGAAGATCCCACTGCCCACCATGGTGCCTACAGCCAACGCAATGGCCCGAGTAAGAGTGATCTTTCTCCTCAGAAAAACAGTACCCTCCTCCTCCACGAAAGCTTTTCTCTTCCGACAGGCTCCCATCTTTTCACCTCTCTGTTTCCTCCAAAGTCTCAGCTGTCAGGCACCACTTGGGTTACTGATTTGTCTGGCAATTCTGCTCTGTGCTGTCAATTGCTCTTCCTCTTTATTTCTCTTTACTTAGCAAAGAGCACAGTTTGGCTGGGAATCCTGTGGAATAATGGGAGCATGAAGTAAACAAATATTTAAATAAAAATATCATGTGGGATAGGAAGTAGGGGCCAAAATCCTAAGGAACAACGTATGCTGATGCTTTCACTGCAGTCGGTGATAAATACGTGCAAGTCCAATTCTCAATTTTGCATCCAAAGAATTTGGTTTGGGCAGCATGTACTCTCCTTGGCTTCATTTACAGTATGTACAAGGCCAAACTCCCAGATAGGGAATTGACCCCAAGTTTTATTGATAACAGGCATATTTCAAAGAAACTTCAGTCAGATTACAAAATCATTCCATACCTTAATTTAAACAGGGTATTACACAGTTTTTAAAAATTGTTCCAGAGGTTTATCTTTAACAAGGTGTGCCCAGTTCATTTTGAGGATAAGCCATCTGAACATTAAAGGTAAAGGTAAAAGTTCCCCTCACACATACATGCTAGTCATTTCCGGCTCTAGGGGGCAGTGCTCATCTCCATTACAAAGCCGAAGAGCCAGGCTGTCTGAAGATGTTTCCGTGGTCATGTGGCTAGCATGACTAAATGCCGAAGGCGCATGGAACACTGTTACTTTCCCACCAAGTGGTCCCTATTTTTCTACTTGCATTTTTACATGCTTTCAAACTGCTAGGTTGGCAGAAGCTGGGACAAGTAATATGTGGCACTAGGGATTCGAACTGTCAAACTGCAGACTTTTCTGATCGACAAGCTCAGTGTCTTAGCCACTGAACCACCGTGTCCCACTATAGAAACATTAGGAATAGGGGAAAAAATGTTACCCATATAGATAATCCTCGGTTTACAACAATTTATTTAGTGACGGTTCAAAATTACAATGGCACTGAACAAAGTGACTTATGATGTTTTTCACACTTTCGACCATTGCAGTACTCCCCATGGTCACGTGATCAAAATTCATATACTTGGCCAACTGACTCGTATTTATGATGGCTGCTGTGTCCTGCAGTCATGTGAGCACTTTTTGTGATCCTGAAACTCAAAGTCAATGGGGAAGCCCAATTAACAACCATGTTACTCTCTTAACAACTGTGGTAATCCACTTAAATCTGGCAAGAAAAGTCATAAAATGAGACAAGACTCACTTAACAAATGTTTCAGTTAGCAAAATAAATTTTGGGTTCAATTGTGATCGCAAGTCAAGGACTACCTGTATTTAAATGAGAATTACTTAGAGGAACACATAATTACTAATCAAATTAAGTTAGAGTGGTAATAATTGGAGAAAATATGAGTGTGAACCTACAGTTAGACATGGGGATGGATGCTGCTGCTGCTGGTGGTGGTAAAGATTCCACAGATGGATTAGAGTTCACTTAATAACATAGTACAGAAACCAGGTTATGAATTGGAACAAAATAGTTCTTGGAGTGAAGTTAGAGCCTGTTGCATTCTGAAATCAGTTACAAAGATTCCAGAAAGAGCTACAAGGTGACAGATTCTGTATGGGGTGGCACTAGAGAAATCCACCAGATCCAGTTTTATTTGTCACCGTGTACAAAAGTGATGTTGTGCTGTTGTGATGCAAACTTTATCTATCCAAGGGTTGGTATAGTGACATGATGCATGAATAAGTGGGCATCTGTTGCATCACTGCAATACTGCATTTATCATTTGTAACAAATACACTCACACCTATACCCACCCACCCACCCACTTTTTGAGGGGCTGCCACAGAGCAGAAGGGGTCAAGCTATTTTCCAACGCACCTGAAGGCCAGACAAAGAATAATGGATGGAAATTGAACAAGGAGAGATTCAACCTGGAAATAAAGAGAAACTTTCTGACAGTGAGAACAATCATCCAATGAACCAGCTTGTATTGTTGTTGGAGCATCATCACTTGAGAGTTTCAAGAAGAGATTGGAATGCAATTTGTCAGAAATGGTGTAGGGTCTCCTGCTTGGGCAGGGGGTTGGACTAGATGACCTACAAGGTCCCTTCCAACTCTGTTAATCCTGTGGTTGCCTTTTTTGTACATACTGTTGGAGTCCGATTTTAGGGGGGGAAACATAACTGATACTTGCTATGTCATCAATAAACATATTTTCCGTCTCAAAACACATACAGGAAGTCCTCGACCTACAATGGTTAATTTACAACAACATTGAAAAATGTGGCTTATGATCGTTTTTCACAGTTATGACCTTTGCAGCATCCCCATAAACATGCAATCAAAATTCAGATGCTTGGCTGCTGGTTCATAGTTAGGACCATTGCTGTGTCCCAAGCAGGGGTGGGATACAACAGGGTTAACTACCAGTTTGGTGATTTATGAGGTTCGGTGATTTATGATGTGCTTTTCTGCATGCTGCGCACGTGTCTGGAAATCGTCATCAGCACACTGCATGCAGAGAAGCAGCCTTTGAAACAGCCCTCTCCTCCTGCTTTTTTAACAGCAGCTGTGCCTTGCACAGCAGCTGAAGTTGAAAAATCAGGAAATAAAGATCAGGAAAGAGCCCAGGTGGGTGGCAGGCAAAAACATCAGCAGACATAGAACCGGTTCTATGACTGCCGCTCTTCAGAGCTACCAGTTCTACAGAGGTGGACAGAATCAGTAGAAATCCACCCCTGGTCCCAAGGTCATGGGACCCCCTTTTACGACCTTCTGACAAGTAAAGTCAATGGGGAAGCCAGACTCATTTAACAACCAGATTACTCATTTATCAACTGCAGTGATTCACTCAACAAGCGTGGCAAGAAAAATTGTAAAATGGGACAAAACTCACTTAACAAATGTCTCACTTTACAAGAAAAAAATTGGGTTCAATTTTGGTCATAAGTTGAGGACTACCTGTATTCTTAAAAATAAAAACAATACGCAAACTAAATGTTTATTATTTTATTTATTTATTGAATTTATATTACCACCTATTTGCCCATGGTGACTCAAGGCAGCTCACAGAATGTAAAATCATATTTAAAACAAAAAATAATAAAAACTAACAGAAATAATCAAATAAATTAATAAAGTACAATAGAACAAAATCTGAAAAGAAAAAAAAATGTTTGTATAGAAAATCTCATATCCACTGAAATTTAGTTTCTGAAATAATACTACTCTTTCTTGAATTTTGGGACTAGCTGTAGTGTGCAAATGTGCAAAAATGCAATTCTTTCTAAGTGCAGGTGCAAATACCTATTTAGAAAATTCTTTCACGCAGCAGAAGGTAAACAATTATCGAATGGTGCCACATAGTATGTCAGCCTTGTCCTCATGAACAAAAATAGCACAGTGGTTTAAGGGATCCTTACCTGTTCAAGATTATACCAGGCATAACTGGATATGAGAACAAAAAAGCATATCAGAAAAAAATATTTGTCTTGAATTCCTGGGATTTTGCAAAGCTGACCTATTCTGTTATTTCAAATAACAGAAGAAATAAGAACAGATTTTTTGGTTGGTGCTATGGAGATCATATTATTTCCACAACATGCAACACAACAGCTTGTATCTTAACAAAGTAATGAAAATAATGTAAAATTTATTAAACTCAACCACCACCAGTGCTCTCCTGTGGCAATCAATACTTCCATCTTTACATCATGCAAGCTTCATTCCAACCTGTCAGGCTCCATTATTTACATCATGTTCTGTTTTATTTATTCTCGGAGTATCTTCCGTTAATGATATCAGTATGTTCACAAACAGCAGAGATCGAGAAGTCTCAAAGTCCAGGGGAACAAGGGACGGGGGAGAAATTTCAAAATTTCAAAATAAATACAGGAATCAGACAAAGAGACAGACAGAATTACTTGGAATTCAAGCGTAGTGGTCAACAGAAATAGGTCGTGGTCGTGGCATGGCTTTTTCAGAAAAAGCTTAATCCTTCAATTATTTTTTTCTTCTAAATACATGCCTTTTTGTGTGTGTTTAAAGTTCAGGATTTCTTTCAAAAACAGAGGAACACAACTTTACCAGAAGTATCTAGATGGCCTACTATTCATTCATTTGCACTGATTTTTTTTAAATTGTGGAAATTAAGAAGGCAGGAAATGTTGGTCATCATTTTTTTCTTCGTGTTGTTGCCTTCATTTTGGTTGGAAAAATAAACTATCTAGCTCTGAGATTAGAGAGAAAACTATGAGGTCAGAGAAGAAAAACTAATTAATTTTTCATTTTGTTTTCATGCCACCATCTAAGAACAGTTTTCCTGACAGTGGACTTCATATGAATAAAACAAAACAACAAAACAAAGCAAAATAAAAAATCAGAAGAGGATATATGCTACCATTCAATTCAATCTGTCTCTCTGTCTCTGTTTCTCTCTGTCTCTCTGTCTCTACCTCTCTGCCTCCTTCCCTCCCTCCCTGACTTGAAGGCACAAATCTATAAAAGAAAACACTATTATGTTCTTTGACATTACATCGGGGTGGACTTCAAAATTTTTATCAATGGGTTCTTTGCCATGGTGGGCATGGCCTAGTTGGTCTCCTGCACCATGGTGGTGGTGGGGGCGTTTTTGCTCTCTCTGGACTTCAGAGGCTTTCCTTGAGCCTCCGAGAGGGTGAAAATAGTCTCCCCAGACTCTAGAGGCTCTCTGGAAGCTGGAAATGGACCCATTTCTGGTCTTCTCCAACTTCCAGGAGGCCTGTTATTCTCTCTCCCTGAGCCTCTGCACATGCCCTGCACTTACCTACATCCAAAATGGGCTGCATTGGGACTCCTGGGAGGGTGGGTGGGGCCATCCAGGAGTGGAATTTGGGGGTTCTCCAAACTGCACAGAATCTTAGCTAGGGGCTCTCCCACCCCTGCATTATATATTATATCAGAGATTCAGGGTATTCTCTGCCTTCCCCTCTACTGAATGCTAATGTAAGTAGAATGAATCTGTTTCCATATTCTCATTTATTTTATGAAATTTCGGACTTTCCCCTCAGAATGAGCAGCCTAAATCTAAAATACCCCGAATCAAACATAAAGTTAAAGCAACCATTCCTTAACAATCACCCCTTGTCTCCTTCCCAAAGCAGCCCATCAATTCCTCCCATCATAAAAACACATTTAAATAAAATCAACAAAGGCTATATCCTGTCACCATCAGACTTAAATATTTTATTTTTATTTCATTTTATTTGGTTTGTCAATTGCTTACAAGATAATAGGTATAAGTAAAAACATAGTTATGAATACATGGATACATATAAGAAAAATAAAAAAAAATAAAAGAAACAATAGGACAGGGATGGTAGGCACGTTGGTGCGCTTTTGCACGCTCCCTACAGACCTCTTAGGAAAGGGGTGAGGTCAATAGTAGACAGTCTAAGGTTAAAGTTTTTGGGGTTTGGGGAAGAAACCACATAGTCAGGTAGAGTATTCCAGACATTGACCACTCTGTTGCTGAAGTCATATTTTCAAGTTTGGTGCAATTAACCTTGAGTTTATATCTATTGTTTGCTCTTGTATTGTAATGGTTGAAGCTGAAGTATTCATTGACTGATAGGACATTACAATGTATGATTTTATATACTATACTTAGATTGGACCAAAGGCAGTGTAGTTCTAGATTTTCTAGGTCTAGAATTTCAAGTCTGGTAGCATATCAAATATCAAATGTCAGCTTCAAGTATCTTCAAGGCCTTCCATGAAGTCAACAACTAGGGGACAATGGTTTTTTGGGGAGAGCCCATGTTCCACAAAACTGGGACAATCATAGAGAACACATGTCATCTAGTCTAACATTCTCTGCTCTGCTCTGCTCTGTCTAACATTCTCTGCGGTGGGCATACAAATCAATATCTGTGTAAGCTAGATCTTTTATATTTTTTTACAACTGATATTTAAAAATGCTTCAAGAAGAAGATATTGAAAAGACTTGAATTCATCCTTATTTCCAAAGATTGTGAAAACAGGAACATTTTAACTCAGTGTCAATAAAAGAGCCCAGCTGTTGTAGAAAACTGAAATTGAGCAGACCTAAAATCTAATAGGGAAGTTAAGATGATGACCTTCTGACTGTCATCAACTTTTACAAGGAAGTGTTTTACAGGGAAGTGTTTTCCAATATATTTCATTACTTAAGCAAAGTTTAACGGAAAAGACCTTTACATTTCGACACAGAAATAGTGGTACAGAGGTGTGTTGATTTCCTTTCCTCCATCTCCGGTCCCTTACCTGAATGGTGTTTTTTATTTTGCAGTAAAGAATTTTAACTCCTTTCATATTTTTAATTTGCAAAATTAAGTTTTGCCAGTTCATAAGAATAATATGTAACAATACAGAAACAAACTAGATATTACAAAATTATGTATATCCCAAAGGTGCTTTTTCAAGAGGCAACTGGGCTTTCTGTTTTTTTCTTTGAAGACATTTTACTTCTCATCCAAGAAGCTTCTGCAATTTCTTCAGTCAGAGATGAAGAAACTACTTGGATGAGATGCAAAACGTCTTCAAAGAAAAACTAGAAAGTCCCTCTTGAAAAAGCACCTTTGCAACACCCATGACCTGGATGACTGAGAATCTCCATAGATAATTATGTATACTTTTCTTTTTTCACAGAATGTGAAAAATTATATTCTTACACATAGGGATGGAATGCCCTTTGATTTTTTTGTAGAAAGAAAATATGAATATTAAACAGAAAAAAGAGCTCTAAAATTAGCATATTAAATTAATATAAATCATCCAAATAACAACACTTCAGTGTAGCCTCTAAATGTGCTAGGAACAACAATCAACAAGGAAAAGAATCTCTATCTGTTGCAAGAAAGTAGATCCTCAGAAATGTTAATTACATGTGCATAAAAAAGTGACAAGAATACAGGAATGCAAGAATGCTACTAGGAGTACCAGAGCTGGATTACAAAACACCAATCATTGGCTAGATAACAGCAAAGAAATCATAAGTCTCTTCTGCCATCCAATGGCTAGCAGGATATTTGCAATTCAAATATGATTCGATTTAACAAAATCAGAGCTGAAAAAGCAGAGGCTAGTTATACCTTTTCCCACAAACAAATTTAAATAAAAGGCATAAGCTTTCTTGAGTGACAGCTCTCATCATTAGATACAAGTTTGTATTTGAAATGCAAAAAATCCCCAGAAGCCAAAAACCAAACCTGCAATTCACAAAAGATGATAGCTTTTAATAAAATTTGTTCAAAGGAAAAGGTGCTACCAGGATCCTTGTTATCGATGTGAATGTTCCCTTCTGTGTACAGTATTTAGGTTACAGACATGTCTCATTTATATCAGAGAATTTGATGGAGTGATTGATCTGTGGTACATTTGCATTTAGCATAAACATTAAACAAATTGTCTAAAAATTGAAGTATCTTCTGCACTAATGTGGAAGAACAACTAATAGCCAGAAGATTCAGAACTGTCTAATCATTTTCTTTTAGCCCCCAGCAGGCTGGCAAAATAAATAAATAGATTTAAATTAAATTACAGGCTACAAACATTTATAGACTTATTTAAAAGACTGATGGATTATAAACAAATTATATGTTCCTTCTCCAGGCTCTCTCAGTTCAGCAATTACATGGTTTGAATAACTTGAACCCCTGAATCATTCAGTCACTGCATTCCTTATAATAGTGGAGTGCAATTTCTTTTTTTCTTAAGCCGAAAACCATACTTGGACTTTAACGGATAAGCCAGTATTCCCAATTTAAAAAATAGTGAATGCAATGAGTGGAACAAGAATAAAAAAATAAAATTAAATATAACCAATATAATGATTCTCTTATCACATATGTAATACTTTCCCCTTTCCTTCCATTAAAAACTACATTTTGGTAATAGCTTTTGGAAGCTTCTGTAGATCTCACCCAAGGCAATTAGGCACCTATGACTGTGTTACTTTGCCTTACCAAATGGTCCTTTATGCAAAACCTTCCCTTCTAGAAACAAAGCTGATTAAAAAACAATTGCCAAATGCGATTCCTACCAATGTAATTATTACAATAATAATGTTGCGCTCTGGCAGCGTATGCTACAGTTATGAAATGCGAGCCACCAAGTGACTTCTTTAGGTGACAAATGAATTTCAAGACAACTTAGTACTGTATGTGTGAGTATGGTCGGGATTTCATGGAAGGCAGCATGTGGCTGCTTCCTTCCAATTAGGAGCTAGGAGGACTCTACCTAAGAGACCTCTCATTTGCTTGAAGGTTTTCTAGTTTTTGTTGCTAGGAGGCTTTTCTAGGTAGTCTTTGATGTACAACAACAACTGAGCCCAAAATTTAAGTTGCTAAATGAGAAATTTGTTCAGTTACTTTTGCCCCAATTTACGACTTTGCTTGCCCCATTTGTGAATCATTGCAGTTCTTAAATTAGTAACATGCTGTTAATTGAATCTGATTTCCCCATTGACAATAGAATAGAACAGAACAGAATAACAGAGTTGGAAGGGATCTTGGAGGTCATCTAGTTGAATTCCCTGCTCAGGCAGGAAACCTTATACCAGTGATGGCTCACCTTTAAGGGCTCCCATGTCAAAAATCGTATCTACGCTTGTGCTAGTGTGCTCTCATGCCAGCACCAAGAAGGTAATGCGCACAGAGTCCCTCCGCCCACTGTGCATACACATGCAATACCCACCTCCCATGCCTCCCCCTTACCTGCATTGCACCTCCCAGCTGATTTTTGGCCCATTTGAGGCCTTTTTCGACCTCCCAGAGGCTTGAGGAAAGTCTCTGCAAACTTTGCAGGCCAAAAAATGGGCTCATTTCGTCGCTTCCAGTATTTCTGGAAATACAGGAAGTGATGAAACAGGCCTATTTTTCAGCCTGCAAAGGCTTTCCTCAAGCCTCTGGGAGGCCGAAAAAAGCCTCAAAAAGGCCAAAAATCAGCTGTGAGGTGTGCGCATGCGCAGTGAGGTAAGTTTGCCTATGGCTCATGTGCCAGTACAAATGGCTCTGTGTGCCACTTGTGGCATGCGTGCCATTAGTTCGCCATCACAGCCTTATACCATTTTAGACAAATGGTTGTCCAATCTGTTCTTAAAAACTTCCAGTGTTGGAGAATTCACAACTTCTGGAGGCAAATTTTTCCACTGATAAATTGTTCTAACTGTCAGAAAATTTCTCCTTAGTTCTAGGTTGCTTGTCTCCTTGATTAATTTCCAGCCATTGCTTCTTGTTCTGCCCTCAGGTGCTTTGGAGAATAGCTAGACTCCCTCTTCTTTGGGCAGCCCCTGAGATATTGGAACACCACTATCACTGCTGTAGTCCTTCTTCTTCTCTTTTTTTTTTAAACAAATTTTATTCAGTTTTTCACATAAAAACAAAAATCTCTTTTTAGTGGACAACATATTTCCAGGTCATCACCTTTACATACAAATATGACAGCAATTATACATTCATATATGCATACTTAATTCTATTATCTTTTCCATTCCAAATTTTCAGTAAGGAGAGAAACAAACACATTAATTCTTGCCTCTTTCATTAATCTCAATCAAAAACATCTTTTTGTTTCATTTCAATTATTTCAAATATAATCCTTTAATATTATTTTAAAAATAAAGACAAAAAATATGTTTGCCTAATAATAATAATAATAATAATAATAATAATAATAATAATAATAATAATAAGTTGCCAATGTCTCTCCTTGCTTTTAATAGTTTATATTGACTTATTAATTTAATTGGTTCTTTAGTCTGTCATATTCCCTTTCCATTACACATTCTTTTTATAAATTCTAAATTAATACAAGTTTTAACGCTAAAGAAAAAAACAAGTATAGATTTCTCCCCTTTTACTGCTTTGAGTGTGACACCTCAGTGGTTAAAATATACCTTTATCCTCTCATCTTGATTCCCAATATACCATTATTTTTAAGAAGTTACAATAATAATCATTACATCTTTTCATTTGGATTCTGCAGCATATTTCCCCCCTTAATTTTTAATAAGAGTTATCAAGATCTATATTACCCTATTTTCTAAATATTTTTAATTGCAGAAATATTCTTATTACCCCTTGTCACCCTGCAGAATCCCCTTTTTAATTCATCAACCATTATCTCTGAAAAAACAATTTCTTTTCAACATTTTACTATTTCTGTAAACATTTTACTATTTCTTTATTTCATGCACCTGTTTCTTATTGCTTCTCCTCCCCCTCTTTTTCCCATATCTTTTCTCATTCCAGTTTATATCCCTCTCTTTCTTAATATCTTCCTTTCCCCTTTTCTGCTGGGTCTTTCTGTCTTTCCCAACTTCACAGGAATTCCCCCTTTTGATTGCCTTCTTAAATCTCAACTTTTTAACCTTCCTTCTTTTCCCACTTCTTTGTAGCGTTCTTTGCATTAATTGTCAATTGAAGATGTCTTCTCCTTGAGTTGACTCCTTCTCCTCTGAAGCTCTTCTTGTTCTTCAATTGTCATTTCCATTTTTTCTAAGACAGAACAAAGTGATTCGCCTCTTTGCTGTAGTAATTCTCTCATATTTTTAAGTTCCATTTTTAATTCCTGAAGAGATATCATTATTGCACTGTTGTATTTTACGATCGTTAAAGTCCACACACACACAAAAAAACACTTTTACTTTCCTTCTTTCTTCTTTCAATTTTCTAAAGTTCTCAATTATTCCAGACCAGGGTCTACACCAAAAACATCAATCAATCCCACAGTCAGTCTTTCCTTGCTTTTTTCTTAATCTCGTTGTGCTTTCACTTTCTTAGATTTTTACTTTATTTCAATATTTTTTTAATATTATATCCACACAAGTTCATCCAGAAACAGGATGCTTTCCCTTGTTTGAACTCAAGTTTTTGTCAAAAGGTGACAAAACTCTCCATTATACAAAGTCTTTACCTTTTTCCCCTATTTTTTTATTTAAGGTTTTTCAAACCTCAATATTCCAACACAACTCAATATTCTGGGAGGTTTTCTTTTTAAATTAAAAAAAATAATACTAGGGAACAATTTGTCTTGCCTTGCAAAAATAGTGTAAATGAATAACATACAACATTATGCACAGAAATAGACATTCCATTTGGGCATCTTTCATTAATGATGAAAGAATAGGATAATAAAGAACAAATAATAAGAAAGCAACAGTACTGTGGTGCATTAACAGGGGTAAGCAAAGATTATTCCAGTCTAAATTATCTAATCATAGGGAGAAATATACTCATTTCTAAATTTATATATATGAACTTTAATTTATTAATAATCCAGAAAGAGGATGATGATGATGATAGCAACTTCAGAGTTAAAAGGAAAATATGTTTGCTCAACTGCAACTTGTCCTTTGGGTTTATTTTTTTTTTAATAAATAGATAACAGCTGAGCCCAACAGCAGAGAAAGCATCCAGTAGAGCTCTGTTCTGGAGGAGAATTAAGGTGCTCCTACAATTTAGTAGCCGGACATCTGCAAAGACAAGTGAGTAACTTGGACATGCTGAAAGAAATAACTTTTAGGCATAAAGATTCACTCTTCAGAAGTGTTGGATTTCAGTTCCCAGAATGTTCAGCTGGTCATGTTGATCGGGGGTTATAATTATCCGATTACAGATTGGGAAGGCTAGAGAAGCCTCTTGAATAGAAAGCATAGAAGCAGAAATTGCCAGAAGGTTAGAGAAAAGCCAGGGATAGGACTGCCATTTTTAAAAATGTTCTTTAATTGCCACTTGATAATGCATGTCCTGGTGCTGTGAAAAGCGCTGATAAAATTCTGCAGATGAAGCTGATCTTATGGACAGTAGGCAGGCATCCTTAGCTAGAAAATCACAGTCCATATGAAAATATGGGTTTTGGGGGTGGGGGTTGAAAACTCTATCAACTCCTGGATACTCCTATTTTATAAACATCCTTGTGATTGGAATTGTTTTTGGATGTCACCTGCAAAGCTGATTCGGTAATATGGGAAGCTGCAAGGAGATTTTTTTTGAAAAATAAACTTTTTCTTTTTTCTTTATGGCCATGTAGATTTTTGTTTTATTTGTTTTTCAGTTGTGAGGAATGTAAGAGCTCTTGCAGTGTCACTTTACAAAGCTTGCATGCAAGGAAACCGAAAAGGGCTAGCAAATATGGGCTGCGAAGGAAAGGATAACCACTAAGGCATCAAAGGATTGGATGAATTTTTTTTGGCAGTGCTCAAATTGTATGTTCAATTTTTGGGGTGGCATTTGGGGAATGGATGCTTAAAGGTCACATTTTATTGTCTAACTTTTTCATTATTGCGAGCCTCTGAACAGTCTCGGCTTTGTTTATTTATTTTTTTCTGTGATAAAAATACTGATTAAGAAAATCTTCACCCAATATCTGAGATACCTGCTCTTGGTTTCTCCAAGCAAACTGAACAGAGTAACAAGGCAGCTTTCCTTCAACTCATTTTTTAGCATTTGGTAACGTGCTTTTCAGTACAAAAGCTCTATTGCAATCCTCTTGTTGTTTACTATCGATAGACATATTCTTTGCAATAAGGGTCTTACCTACTTTGAAAGTCATATAAGCCAATGAAGAGGTTAGTGTTTTGTTTCTAAACAAAGTCACAGGCAAATGTCTCTAAAACTTAGGAAAGCTTGTGGGGTCACTCCTGTTGTCTTGCTCATATGAGAAATACTAGTGCTAATTACTGGAGCTGAACTAGTTAACGGAATAAAAATTGCTGAGAATAAAATTGTTTGCTACAATATTGGACCCCTACAGAATGCTGGCCTTTATTTTTGTTTTCTTCAACACAGCTAAAAAAACAGTGGCAGGATGAGACAAAAATCTCTCCTGTCCTTGAATGGAAAAGGGTTTGCTTATTTTTCATTTGTTACCAACAAAATGGAGGGTCATTGGATTCGTATGGGAAAAGGTGAGATCTCTTTGCGAATATCTGAAACAGATCCTGCTGTTCACAGAAGGAACTGACCAAGAGGCCTCAGCATGCTGGGTTTTTCCCCCTCTAGGCTTTCTCAAAATAACAGGATTGGTTGGCTGAATGTTGAAATCCACAAAAGAAGCAAATTTTGGGTTTTTTAAAAAAGTTTTTTGAATCATCAAAGTTTTCTTCTGAAAGAGACAGATGTTTAAGTTTTAATAATTTTCATTCCTATCTTTCTGTTTTGCAGAAAGGCAGATTTTGTTTCCATGATTTTTTTTTTTAATCTCAATAATAAGAATAATTCAACAGTAGAATCAATTATTCTAAGAATGGTAGGTTCTTATTCAGGATATTGGGAGAGATGTTATAAGTTTCTTTGGTGTGTTCTTCTTTTCTTCAATTCAGGGGCTTTGAGAAAGACAAGAAGTATGGTTATTTTTGCCACTGAATGGTGTGCCATGAATGATACCCCCAAAAGTTGGTAGGTCCAAGGCATAAAAGTAGATGAGGACAGGGAAAAAGTTACAATTAATTGTAATTGAATTAAAATTAGGACCAACTAGTTATATGAGCTACTATGTATTTATTACTAATATATAATAATGCATTTATGAATCATTTTCTCTTGGCATCAAAAATCTAAATTTTGGAGGAGCTATGGAAATTATATTCAGGTCTTTGGGAAATTGCATCTGCTCCATTTTCTCTACAAGATGAGAATCCCTCATATGTTTATCACTAGGATAGAGAAATATGCCATTATAGAATGATGGCTCTCTATTCGTTAAAGTTCTGCCAACCAAGATAAAGATTGAACTATTAGCTTCTACATGCAACTGGATTTCTTTCACCTGTTTTCTAGAAAGACTCTAGGATTTAATGTAACAGCTTCCAATTATTTTCCTGAAAAGCTTCTTTGTTATTTGTAACAAAGTTACTTTTGTTACTTTTGTTATTTTTAAGTACTTATCTACTGTTAACGATAGCTTGGCAGTTTTCCATCAGTGGAAAAAAGTGATACACAGAATGTAAAAAGATATAATGATTTCCATAACATTTCCCTGTGATTCTTTATACAGATTGATATATTTTTAGAAAACATCAATACCAATTTAGTAGAAAGAGAAGCCTTTTTTAGTCTGCCAACTGAGATCAAAACATGCCAGCTTTTGATAGCAACCTTTATCCCTACTTCTTTTTTGTGATTTTTTTTGTATTGAACTTTGACAAAGTAACGTTCAGTTAGAATAGACTTCAACGAGAGGATTTTCCTTTGATGACTCTTTAAAAAGAAAAGTACCTTTTAAAGCTGAACATACAGTCATTCTAATAATTAAAAGCCAAACTGATAATTATGTTAAGCTTCTGATAAATTCCTGAAAGATTCCAACCAGTTCCAAAGTTGAATGTGCACCTAAAAAGAGTGTGGTTTTGTTTTGTTTTTGCTAAGGGACTTGTGTCTGGCTCTTCATTTACCAGTTCTTATTATTCAACAGTTCTGTGATCCTACTTATCTACAGTGCTTAATTCATTCACATTCCTTGCTTATTTTTCTAAAGAAATTAAGATTTTTTTAAACTCTTTGTTAAATTAGGAGAGTCTGAAGTTTGACATTTTTGCCCATTCTTGCTGTTAGAGATTACTTAAATGAGAGAATTCAATTTCAGCATTGTTCGGTGGATTAAATAATCCTGCATTCTATAGGGTTCCTTTAATTGCTGGGTAAGTGCCTTTTCTTATGTATGAACTGTTATTAACAGCTGATGAATGTGTGCTAAGAATAGTATAGCTAACCTAAGAAAATTATGGGAATGGTGTGAAGTTTAAATGAAAAATGAATTGTTGTCATCTTAAAGGCTTTCATAAGATTGACTCTTAGATTAGAAGCGAAGCCCGTGATATGTATGAGGAAACTCCAGACTTCAATATCTGTGTCTATAACTGTTAGGGGAGGACCTCAACCACCATTCTTAACAACCTTTGTCCCTTCAAGTCTCCTAAACTGAGACTCTGTTGATCGATGCTTTCAATTATTTTGACTGTTTGTGTTTTCAAAATTAGAAATATACCTCACATAAAAGAAACACAGAGTCCCAGTATTATGTAGCAGACTACACAGTATCTTTAGGTTGTTTTGTAAATGTGAAACAAGTCTTTTGAACATTCAGATCTTCTAGAATTTTCCTATCGTTTTCAGTAAGAGACTGTTGGAGAAAAAGGAGAGCATTACAATAAGTTTTGCTTACTGTAAAGAAGAAAGATAAGCAAGTAAAATGTCATATGTCTCTCATGTTAACCTGGAATTAAAAAAAGTTAACCCAAAGAGCAAGTAACTCAGAAAGAGATAAATACTATTTATTAGAAAGGAGGTTAAGTGTATAAGACATGAATTCCAAGGGGTCCTCTATATTTTGTGAAAAATATACGTGTAGGCAATTTAAAGTAGCAAGATTCTGGGTTCTTGTACTTTTTCTCTTTCTCTTTTGAAGCTGGGCATTCTGCACTTGTTTTAAAAATCACTTATCAAAGTGAAAATCACCCGTCACCTTGAGAAAAAAAATGACAACAGATGTTACACTCCTTATTTCAATGAATAGGCTTCTAATTTATTTCCCTGTCTTGTTGATATTCATAAGCTTCAATGCTCCAGCATGGCCTATTGATTCATATATCACCGGTCACAGATCTCTGTGTTATAATTTCTCTGAGAGGTATTCAAGTTGTATAGTTCTGAGGCACCAGAGGAGACTTAAGTTAGAGAGAGATCCACTGCTGTTATCAACAACATTTGTGGCAATGTGTTATTTCTCTTTTGAAGAGATTTGAAACAATTTCATGGGGAAATTTCTATATCCAGATCTAGTTGCAAATATTATATTTCTGAAGTATCAGAATGATGACAGTAGTCTCACACCATGAGCTTCTTGCGGGGGTGGTGGTGGTGTATGATATCAGAACACACATTTTAAAATGGTAGAGCTTGCATTGTGAAGGTGCTGCTTTCATCTTCCTGCCCCCTTTACTCCTTTCTGTTGATGTCATTGTATTGGTGGATCTCTCGGTGCTTTTTCTCTCCCCTGCCACCAAAATCACCAGCCAGCAGGAAGGAATAAACATGAGATGGGGATAGAGCTTGAGAACAAGTGAGCTCTGACAGATGGGCAGATTAATCAGTTTAGTCATCAATCAAAACTGACTCCAGGTTTTGCACATATGGATCAAAAAGTAGTCCACAAACAGCTGACAAGTGTAAAGGGGGATCACAGACCAGAATGAGAGAATTGCTTCTTCTGTACTGCTCTTTTAATTAGGTCATTTGCTTCTCCTGCCTCCATTCCCAGGTTGGGAAAGGAAGTAGGTTTAATCTGTGGGATTGGAGAGTTAACGGCCTTTGAAGAAGCCTAGTTCCCTACTTTTTCCTGTTGTCTATGTATAAATAACCTGGCTAACAACTAATAACTGCAGGAAGGTGCAGGACCCTAGCTATATCAGCAACTTCTTCTCCATGTCATTAATCTATTTAAATATGTCTAACAAAGAATAGGCATGGGCAAATTGGTGCCCTTCAGAGCCCCTGGAACTAACTATCAGTTAGTAGGGGTCTAAGTCCTCTTTCTAATGCCTAACTCTTAAATTGAGGATTGTCTTGAAAACCTGGACTTTGTGGCAACAGCTGGTTTGAAAGATTCAGACTATCCCATTACTCAAATTAGATTGGTTAGGGACACAATAAGTGTCAGAGTGATGGCAAGTAGGATCCCATTCCTTAGGATTCCATCCCTATAAATCACCTGGCTCCAGTAGGAGAAGAGCAGGGAGAGCTGGATTTAAATGTGTCATCATCTTAGAATCTTTGTGTTGCCATAAGTGGTCCAGCCTCCCTTGAATGCCACTAAATTCAATTCATTATCAATTGAAATTTGAAATTTAGGTGACTAAATTCTTGTGTAGGCTTGAACAATAAATATTTCTGAATTATAACTTAATTTATAGTCCTGATCCTTGACAGCTTAAAGACTGGTAATATCCTTTGCTGAATAAGAGGAACCCATTTGTATTCAGATTAAGGCTTAAATTTAAATTTAAGGTTTCCTCAGATTGGAGATCAGATGAAGACATGATCTTATACAAGTGGAAAACCCTGGTGTTTGAACATTTGGCTCTGTTCAAATTATTGTTTTCAAATCTATTCATTTCACATGACATAGCTAAAACTACAATATCTATCTATGACCAAATATTTTGGGTCAGATTTTGTCAATGGATTTACTGCTATTTTAACTTGGTTGAGAGAGACGGAGGGAAAGATCAACGAGTATTCCTTTTGCCTATAAAATGCTTGAATTAATTTAAATTTACATAACAGAACTGAGGGAGCCATTAAATTATCACCTAATGCTTTGAGTAAAATACAATATATAATATGATGTAATAGAAGCCAAAAATCCATAATGTGAACAAAACAGATATTTATAAAAGTTGCATTTGTACGATTCACATACAGAACAGTATTAAGTGTAGCTACAAGGATTAACATACTTGAATTTTAATCCATTTTATAAAAGAATTCAGTTTTAAAAGCCAAAGTAATTTGCTTTATCAAGATATTGCACTTTAGGAAAAGTATCTGTTCCTAAAATAGTAGAGAGGAAACAGTTAGGTTTCATGTTTTTTAGTGTTTGGTACATAGGCCAACATAGCTTTAAATGAGCAGAATTATCCCCTTCTTTTCTGCAAAACAGAATGTGGTTGAGACAGATAGAGGGGAAATTTCTTGCATTTTTATGATTGGGAATGAGGATGGAAGAGATCTATTACTCCATTACAGTCTACCCATCCCTCCCAGGCTTCAAGTTCATTATTAACATTGAACTACATCCTCTACAAAGTTGAAAGTATCAATAGTGCACCCAAATAGATGTACAGTATTTGTAACCTTCCAAATCCATGTGAGAAGAAAATATAGGCAATCAAGCAAAGGTACACATATGTAACAAGCACCTACAATATTAGTTGCAGCCCACCTGATTTAGTGCTACTCTCTGTCTGTGTGTCTGTCTGTCTGTCTGTCTGTTTGTCTCCCTGCTGCTTGCCTGCCTATCTAGCTATAGTATCTATCCACAGTATCTATCTACAGTATCTTACAGTCTCTCTCTCTCTCTCTCTCTCTCTCTCTCTCTCTCTCTCTCTCTCTTTCTCTCTCTCTCTTTCTCTCTCTCTCTCTCTCCATCCAATCATCCATCTATCTATCTTTCTTCTATCTGATTTTTCCCCTAAGGTTTCATATGTCAATAAATAAACTGTAATGTTTCATGGGACAGTCATTCTTGGTATTACTATACAAATAAACACAAATAACTGCATACGGTCTTTGGACTTTCTGCTCTTTTCTCCTGGTGATGGAAAAAATAAAGCTGTAATAAACTCATAAGCAGTTGCGGTCACTTAATATTTTACTTAGCAACTGCATCAGTTAGCGATTGATTTGCCAGTCCCAACTGTTGTCACTAAATGAGGACTACCTGTAAACTCCATAGATCAGATTAAGTTTTCAAAATAATTACAAACTGTGAACCCTCAATCAGATATCAGTGGTGTGCATAGTGGGAAACAAAGAAGTGAAAAAAATGTGGCTGGAGTTAAGGTCATATATGTTTCTTAGATGGAACAATAAATCTGCAAATAATGATAGAATGTCTTCTTTGTGAGATTCCTTAGTAACTGGAAAACAGAAAATTAACTAACTTGTTATTAAACAGAAAATCCTCATCTTACAAAATAGTTCATTTAGTTACAATTCAAAGTTACAGTGACACTGAAAAAAGTTACTTATGACAATTTTTCACAGTTATGACCTTTCTAACATCCACTATGATCATGTGATCAAAATTCAGATGCTTGGCAAATGATTCAAATTTATGACCATTGCTGTGTCTCGTCATGACTTTCTGACAAGCAAAGTCAATGGGGAAGCCAGATTCACTTAACAATGAAGTGATTCCAGGTTACTAACTTATGAACAGCGATGATTCACTTAACAGCTGAACAACTGAACAACTGAAGCAAGAAAAGTCACAAAATGGGCAAAACTCACTTAACAAATGTCTCACTTAACAACAGAAATGTTGGGCTGAATTGCGGCCGTAAGTTGAGGACTATAAACACTAGCGGATGTAATATAGGCTATTATGCCCCTGCCATCACATTAATGTCAGGATGCAACTATGGGTATAAGAATGTTATACTTGCTTCAACATTCTATTACAATTCTATCCTAACTATTATCTTTAAACATTAATGCGCTTCCTTTTTCAATGCAGGTTGACCAAGAAACCAAGGAAGGATCTTTATAGTCTCTCAAGACATCAAAATCTTTGACGTTGGCTTCTTCTTCTACTGACCCAGAATCACACTAGTCATGGGTAAATCTAAGAAGAAAGAAGAGGCTGTCTTTCTGAGGAAGAAGATCACACTTCTCAGGGCCTTTTCACTTCTCATTGGAAGCATGGTGGGCAGTGGCATATTCATCTCCCCCAAGGGGGTCCTGAAAAACTCTGGCAATGTGGGCCTCTCCTTAATCATTTGGTTTGCCTGTGGAATTCTCTCTATGTTTGGTGCGTGGTGAGTTTCTTTTGTCTTCAGCTTTCAGGGGATCAGAAATTCTGTTAGTGCAGTGTGATAGACTCTTATTGAATTGGTAGCTACTGTTGTCATATCTAGCTAACTGCTGGAAAAAAACTCCACATTTGCGACAGGAAGGGCAGCTGGCCAGTAAATACTCAGCTCCATTCAGTTGCCCAGACTCCACTCCACAAAGGATTACGGGGTCATTAAAAGAAAATGATTGTCATATCTAGCCACCTACGTTGGTGGTTCTGTGTGCTAGCAGAAAGTCTGACAAAAGTTAATTTCCCCCCAAAGAGAGACTAATAATAATAATAATAATAATAATAATAATAATAATAATAATAATAATAACAACAACAACAATAATAATAATAATAATAATAATAATAATAATATAGTAGTAGTAATAGTAGTAATAGTAATAGTAGTTCACCAATGTGAAACTTCAACTGCCAGTTCTTTACCTGGTGTTTACGTTCATATGCGTCAAGTTCTTCCTAAGAACCTAGGATGTCATAATATTCTGAGTCCTGACATAGTATATGTGTGGATCATAGCAGTGGGACCTTTTGCAATTGACAGATGGAAATTCTGTCAATGTGCCAATTTTCTAAGTGCCATTCAAGATATTTTTAGTGTGACATCCTGTGTGCACATAACCATTGGTACTACCACAGCCTGCTTATGCCATAATCTTCTAATTTCATTTTTCATATCTTGTTATTTTGTGATCTCCAATTCTTTGTCTTCTACTATCTCTAATATTGCCACAGCAGTTATCTATACTTCCGTCTTTTCACTTGCAGTTATGTCTGATGCGTTATGAGCCAAGACTTTACCAGTCTGAACTTGGAAATCTCATAATAATTTAACCTGCTCATTATGGTTTGTTACACAGCCAGATGTTTAGGCTGGATCTGACATTCTTTATCCACCTATCAAGTCCATCCCAAGGAGCTGGGATAGGCATAAGTTATTGTTAAAGTTACTGTTGAAGGATGTAAAGGCCCTGTCACACTGCCCAACGGATGCAAAACGTTAGTAAAAAGGACACAACGGACGAGAAAAATGTTCCATCCATTGTTATCCGCTCTCAAAAGGGGCAAAAATTTGCATAACCAGAGCAGATAACATGAAAAGGAATGGGCACGGGGAGGACGCAGAGCGGATGGAAAGCGGATGCAGAATGGAAGCCCAGCGGATGGAAGCGGATGGGAGCAGATGGCACATTCACTAGGCTTCCGGGGGGCCTCAGCAAAGCAGACGTGGAACGGATACAGCGGATGCACAGTGGATGAAACGGATGCAGAGCGGAAGCCTAGCGGATGCACAGCGGAAGCCGAACAGATGCCGAGCATTAATTGCCCATGCGGGGGGGATGCATTGCGTAAGCCCCGTGGATATAAAGGGAAGCAGCTCCCAAGCAGGTCACCATTTGGAGGAAAGACCTGCTGCTGGATACATCGAGTCCTTGCCTGCCCTTCCTGCATGCCTGCCTGCAAGCCTTGCTGCCAGCCTTCCTGCCAGCCTTCCTGCCAGCCTGCCTCCCAGCCTCCTGTCCAGCCTCCCTGCCAGCCTTGTTCTCTGACTGCCTGTCAGCCTTGCTGCCAGCCTGCCTTCCAGCTTCCCTGCCAGCCAGTCTGCCTGCCAGCCTTGGTGCCTTCCTGTCTTCCTGCCAGGCTTCCTGCCAGGCTTCCTGCCAGGCTTCCTGCCAGGCTTCCTGCCAGGCTTCCTGCAAGCCTTGGTGCCAGCCTTCCTGCAAGCCTTGGTGCCAGCCTTCCTGCCAGCCTTGGTGCCTGCCAGCCTCCCTGCCAGCCAGCAACCCCACAACCATGGGGAAGAAGCGAAAGCCTCAGCAACCTGCCCCCATCCCTGGCAAGAGGGACAGGGCCACCCTCCCGCCTCCTGTCCCTGACTCTGCTTCTGCTGGGCCTTTTGCTGCTCGGGCTCGCTTTTCTGGTGCTGGAGCTTCTGCTGGTGCTGCTCCTGGCGGTGGGGCTTCTGCTCGTGCTTACTCTGCTGGCGCTGCTCCTGACGGTGGTGCTTCTGCTCGTGCTTACTCTGCTGAAGCTGCTGCTGGCAGTGATGCTTCTGCTGGTGCTTACTCCGCTGAAGCTGCTCCTGGCGGTGGTGCTTCTGCTGGTGCTTACTCTGCTGAAGATGCTCCTCGTCCTGCTGGTCCTGCTCGTCCTGCTCATGCTCCTGGACTTGCTCGTCCTGCTCATCCTGCTCGTCCTGCTCGTGTTCCTGGTCTTGCTGGAGCTGCTGGTGCTTACTCTGCTGCTGCTGATCCTGGTGCTGCTGGTGCTGCTGGTGCTGCTGCTGCTGCTGCTGATCCTGCTAGTGTTGCTGCTGCTGCTGCTGCTGCTGATGATCCTGCTGCTGCTGCTGCTGCTGCTGATGATGATTATGATCCTGCTGGTGATGATGATGATGATGATCCTGCTGGAGCTGCTGCTGCTGGTGGTGTGGAGGAGCAGCCCCTACTACCTGGGAGCCCCTCTGATGAGGGTCCATCTGGTCCTGCCAAAGGGAGGAAGAGGCGTATGCGACAATGGGAGAGGAGGCAATACTCCATTGAGGAGGAACACGAGGATGAGGTGCTGGAGTGGCTGAAAGAGAATGACTATCTGTGGCGGAAGGGACACCGGCTGTACAGGGACACCAAGCGGAAGCATGCTGCTTGGAGAGAGAAGGCGGAGAGTATGGGCTACACTTCGGAGGTGCTCTTCGGCTGGTGGAAGCACATACACACCTGGTACGGGAAGCTGCACCTCAAGAAATCTGGCTAGGCCACAGTTAAGCTGACGGACAGAGAGACCTACGTCATGGCCAGGTGCAGCTTCCTGGAGGGTGAGATCCGCCACCGAGGAGCAGCCCCTCTGTCTACCCTCTCTCTCCAGCAGCCTGCTGAGAGCCAGTCCTCTTCCGGCCGAGAGTCAGTTCCTGTCTCCAGGCAGGTTTCTGTGGAGCGTGCCATGGCAGAGAACCCGCGGACAGGTGTTGTAACCGTGGTGGAGCATGTGCAGGACTCCCTGGTGCGGTGGGAGAAAGGAGACGGTGCGTCCACCACAGCCGTACCCGCATCCACCCACAGTTCCACCTCCACAGAAAGGCAGAGAGCCAGACAGCAGGAGGGGCAGAGCCACACTGTCCTGCTGGAGATCAGGGACACCATCCGGACCAGCATAGATCTCCTCTCTCAGCTGGTCCACACCGACTCCTCATCCTCCAACCCCAAGCCCTTCCTCACCTATGTCAACCAGACCCTCAGGAACATGGAGGAACCCCAGTACCAGGTGGTGAAGGACCGGATCACCGAGCTGCTTCACAACCCTCCAGATCCAGAGGAACCTGCTCCCACCCAGTCCAGGTCTGCTCCTCCACCCCAGGTGATGTCCCTCCCATTCCAAGGCTTCCCACAGCCCCTCACCTACCAGGGCTACGGCTACCAGGAGGTCCAGCAGCACAGACAGCAGCCCTTCCCAGTCCAGGCACAGAGTCATCGGGCGACACCGTTGCCACCGGTTCCACTGATGCCACCGATGCCACCCACACCAATGATGCTACCGACGACAGTGATGCCACCCGCACCACAGATGCCACCCATGCCAGTCCTCACCCAGCTGCAGACCAGACAGCCCCACTACACTGCTCCTTCCTCCACCCCACAGCCAAGCCCGGCCTCAGTACATCTGTCCTTGGTACTGGGGCTGACACCACATGGCATGGAGGAAGGAGCTCTCAACATCACGGGGCTGAGACAGCTGTCCGAGAGCTTCCTCAACACACCGTCACCTGTTGTCCTCTCAGGGCCAGGCACCCCAATGGTGCTTCAGACCAGCACTCCAGCAGCACCCACCTCCACAGCACCTGGACCCTTCACCCCTGAGACTGGGCACACCTCCGAGTGACCAAGAGGAGTGCCAGAGACTGGCTGGCTGGCTACCTGTGGACTTTATTTGGACACTTGACTTGGGTCATTTTTCTTTTACAGCTTGTTGCTCAATAAAGTTTATCTTTGATTCACACACTAACTTCATTTCTTTTTTTTTAATAAAGTCTTGGTGGAAACTTTTAGAATTGGTTTAAGCCTTTGCATGCTTGTGGGATGGGTTAAGAAAGCAGTGGGCTGGGCAGGGATACCTGTGGGATGGGTAATAGTTGTGGGATGGGCAGGGATACCTGTGGGATGGGTAATAGCTGTGGGATAGATAAACCTCCAGTGCAAGCATAGTGGGACTGTATGGTCCACTCTCCCAGGTGCCACACCTATAGCCCTTTATTATCAATAATAATGTAATAATCATCCACACATGTCAACACAAACACAACTCTTTATTAAATGCCCTGATCATTGTAGGGCCACTCAACATACATGGCCCAATCTCATCAGTGTGATGAGACAGGCTGAAGGAAGCATCCATTAATCATCTATCATCATGTCTTGCCACTCCACCGCTCCAGCTGGGGAGTTGCACCAGTGTTTCAGGAGGTTGCGCTGCTTCTTCCCTTCACGTGAGGCTGTGTTGGGGCCTTGCACATCCTCAGTGTCTTTCAGGTTTCGCCCTTGCCTCCATTCCCCAGACTCCATGTCCCCATTGCCTTGTTGGAGGTCCACGAGCCTGTTCTGCAAGACTGGGTAGTGGGTGCGCATGAGATTGTGCAGGATGCAGCAAGCTTCCACGATCCTCCTCACGGTCTGTGGGCGATGCTGCATGGTGGTGAGAAGTACCTGGAACCTGTTGGCCAGGATGCCAAAGGCGTTCTCCACCACCCGCCTTGCCCTGGATAGCCTGTAGTTGAAGATCCTCTCTTCATGGGTGAGGAGTCTGGAGGTGTAGGGCTTCATGAGGTAGGTTCTGAGGGAGAAGGTGTCATCCCCCACGATGAAGTAGGGCACATCTTGTGTGTCGTTGGGCAGGGGGTCTGGATCTGGGAAGCCCATGATGAGGTTGCGTTCCAGCTGCTCCTTGAGGTCACTTGTGTTGTATACCTGGGCATCTGAACATGAGCCATTGCCTGAAGCATTGATGTACATGAACTTGTAGTCAGCATCGACCATGGCGAAGAGGACGATGCTGAAGAAGCCCTTGTAGTTGAAATAAGTGGACCCCGACTTGGCTGGCGCTTTGCAGGCCACGTGCTTGCCATCTATGGCTCCAACGGTGTGTGGGAAGTTCCACCTCTGATACCACTGCTCTTCAACTTTCTTCCAGCCTTCTTCAGTGGAGGGGCACTGGAGGAACTCCTCCAGGTATTCTTCGATGATGGCCTGCACCACTTCTCTGACCACAATGCTGATGGTGTGTGGCACCCTCCAGCCGTACTGCATGCTCCTGTAGGTGGTCCCTGAGGCCAGGTGGCGCAGAGTGAGTGCCACCTTGAGCCCAGGTTCCAGGCTGGGCTGGAAGTTGGTGTTTGCCTTGGTCAACCTGGGTGTCAGCCGCTGCACAACTTCGTCAAACATGGCTGGAGGCATCCTCATGAAGTTCTGGAATGCACGAGTGTCTTCGTTCCTGAACTCCACCATCAGCTTGTTGTATAGTCCGTACTCTGCTCTTCTCCCGATCCATCATCGGACCTTCTTGGCCGCCCCTTTTTCTTCCCGTAGTAGAGTTCACAGAGCCTGTAGATGGCTTCGCACTGTTGCAGAAGGATGGTGGCTGCCAAAAGGACTTTGTTACGATCCACGGTGGACATGACTGGGTGCTGTGGAAGAGCAAGAGTCAGATGAAGGCTGCAGAGGTCTGCACAGCTGGTCTGCTGGTCTGAAAGTGAGATCCAGATGAGTTGCTCCCCCTTTTTATAGGCAGTATAGGTTTTCTCCTAGGTGTCCCTTTGCATCCTCTAGGCATCCTCTAGACATCCTTAATATCCGAGATAGGTCCCCTCTGAGAACGTTTTTTCCGTTTTAAATGCTTTGTTTCCATGCTGCATCCGCTAGGCATCCGTTCTGCATCCGTTCTGCGTCCGTTCCGCTTCCTCCATGTGTCCGTTTACTGCTGGAGCAGATGGAGTTGCGCGGATGCGCAGCGTATGCCTAGCGGATATTGCAGATGCGTAATGGATGCAGAATGGATGCCTAGCGGATGCCTAGCGGATGCAGAACGGACTCATTGGATACATTTTCCGCTCAAAAGCTTTGAGCAGTTCAAAACTTTCTGAGCGGATGAAACGTCAATAAACGGATGCTGGAGGGATAGAGAGGAAACAAAACGGAGGCAGTGAGTACAGAACGGATACATCGCGTTAACCAACGGATGACAAGTGTTTTCCTCCATTTTACATCCTCTTTCCATCCGTTGGTGCAGTGTGACAGGGGATTAAGCTGTTCCAAGTAAACTGCCTTTGACAATTGACTGATGTTGATTCTGTCAATGTCTACAGTGTTCAAATGGTACTCCAGATGTTTTAGGATTGCACTCAAGGAACCTATCACTATTGCACTATCTTTGCTTTCTTTTGTCACAGTTATTCTACTTCCATTGGTAAAATGGATCTATTGATGTCAGGTCTTTGTATTTTGTGATTTCCCCCCATCCCCAGTTCTATTCTGCTGTCTGTAGGTACTATCCTGCCACTATCTAGACTTTAATTATTATTATTAAATGCACTATTATGTTACATTATGTTTCAAAATTTAACAGTAATTAAAGTAATTAAAAATAAAATGAAACTTGACAGTCTGGATTTAAAGCAACCATTAAAACCAAGACCACAGCCACCTTCCAAAAACATAGGCCTGACTATATTATTTCATTTGGAATCATGTTGTTTTTTAACTGTGGTGCTTAGAACTGGGCACAGTAATTTGATGAATCTAACAATTGCAGAATCAGAAACTACTTGTTATCTAGTTGCCTGATTTTACAAATTCAGCCAGAACTGCCTTCTCAAGAACCCAAGCTGCAGCTAAGCCTTATTAGAATTGACTGAAGAAAATGATTACAGAAGCACTTGTTATAACTCCAAATTACCTTACCCTATTCCAGTGCTGCCTTCTGGCTAATCCAGCCTGATTTTCCTTTTCTTATCCCAGGAGGCTATAAAAGTCTCCATTTTTTTGTGTTCTAAGTAGACAAGACATGGGGTTTGACTGGGCACTTTGTATTTTCAAAACCCCACCACTAGTTCCTGTTGAGTGAACAGATGCAATTGTTGGAAGAAATATCTTCTGGGTTCAGTTCCAAGTGGGAAAAAAGACACTGGATTCATGGAAGTTGCTTGGAAAGGCTTATTGATGAACAGGACCACATACCTTGGAAATCATGGGTGAAAAGGGAAGAGATGCTGAGAGCCCCTGGGTTTTATACCCTCTGTTGGGATTTGAATTTGAGCTTGTATTCTGATTGGTTGTCAGACTCCCATTGGGGCCATGCAGGGGCAACTCTGTAGACTGTCCTGAGTCCCAGGCTTGTTTGAGCCTTGGTGGATGATGATGTAATGAAAGGGCTTTGGGATTCCTATTATTGGTCTGCCTGAAGAAGGTAGATCTTTGTTATGTAGAATAGACTGCCCAGGCCTTAATGGCCCATTGACAAAGGTGGGGCGGGGACTGAGTTTCTGCCTCTCTGAGTTTCTACTTCTCTTTTAGGGGGAATATTCTGCCTTTTTAAAATATCCTAAAATATTTCATTTCTCTTAGAGGGGGGTGGGTTTTAATTTCCAATATAACCGAAAATTGTCTTTGCCTATTTTGAAGTGCTGATTCATACTCATTCATACTCATTCTATAAATCCATTTCTCAGAAGTATCATTGCAAAGACAAACATTTTTCATTCTATATCTTGCCATTTTATTTCCTAAAGTGAAAAATTCCGTATTTGTTTCTCTTATACCAGCCCACTATTTTAGGCTAAGTTTACGAAACTAACAAGGTTACTGTGTTATATATTAAGTATTTTCTTTCAAGTATTCCCTCTATCTCCTCATACAAGCCACAAATAAAAGTAGTGAAGAGAACAGGACCCAGTATTGAACCATGTGACAAGTGATTTCAGTATAATGAAAATCATTTATTCTTTCATATGATTTTTAAGCAATTATGAATTCATTTCATTGTCATGGTGTAAACTCACACTTATTTAATTTGCTAATCAGAATATCATGGGGGACTTTGTCAAGCTGCTGTATCTAAGTCAAATATCTTCACCTGCTATCAAATAATAAATGTATTTTAAATTGTAAAAAACAATAGACTGAAATGGAATGAATGAATTATTTATTTATTTATTTAATTTTATTTAGTTTGTCAATTGCTTACAAGATAATAGGTGTAAATAAAAACATAGTTATGAATACATGGATACACATAAGAAAAAAAATAAAAGAAATAATAGGACAGAGACAGTAGGCACATTGGTGCGCTGATGCACGCCCCCTACAGTCCTCTTAGGAAAGGGGTGAGGTCAATAGTAGACAGTCTAAGGTTAAAGTTTTTGGGGTTTGGGGAAGAAACCACA
>BLBF01000022.1:55213294-55231172 GCA_015471245.1 Laticauda colubrina | reverse complement strand
TTTTTTTTTTTTTTTTTTGCTAATATGTAAGACAGAGCATTTATTTTTTGAGATTTGAAGTTGCCATTTGTTTGACCATTCTGATACATAGTCAAGGTCTTTTTGAAGGATAGCAGTGTTGTCTGTGGTGTTGAACAGCTTTACATCATCAGCAAAGAGAACGTGTGTTATAATGATGAGGCAGTTGAGTTGTTTGATCATGAACAACTGAATTATGATGATGATCTTTATTGGAGTATAGTCTTTGCATTTATATACATTTTTAGTTATCCTCCATCCTTGGTTAACTTTGGTTACTACTTAACTTTCGTTGCTGTTTAGTTCAGTAATCCATACAATTAATTATCTCTAGTTAAAGTCTAACATATGTCTACTTCCCCTCTCTTATCCTCCTTTATCCATAGATTAGTGGCTTTATTTGCCTGAGTTGTATTTGTTTGGAAACATTCTTTATCTGAGGTTTGCCATCCAAGATTGGAACATTCCTGCAATTACAACTCTACATATCCTCATTTTTTATTTTAAATGGAGGATTCAAGGATTTATAAATGTATCACAATTGAAGAGAATTAAGAGAGGGGGAAGCGGGATGAAACAATGTGAATAAATTTGAAATACATTGAATAAAACAACAGGTTGCAATTAGTACAATAATAATTATAGCATAAAAGAAAAACTGTCTGAGCCAAGACCAATCAGGGAGCCAATTGGTTAGCCACTCAAAAGGTGAGTGATGATCATGGATATTATTTTGAATGTATGATTGTAAATCAGCAAGCTCATCCTCAATAGTTTTATTCAAAGAATGAAAATGCACAGTAATCCACGGCCAACTAACGTACAGAACCCTCCCTGATGGACTAAAAGATAGTCTGTGACAAAACACTGCTGTAAGACATCTTGATTTAAGTCTTCTATTTCATGCTGTAAATCATGATTAATAGCAGTGGTAGCATTGATGGATTATTCAAGTCTGTAGGTGAGACCAAGAATAGATTGTTTGTTTTCTTGAGCAATTATGCCAGGATAAGAGCCTAGAGTAAGGACTCCTGTAATGGCCCCTGCCAGTGCATGGCCAAATGTAGAACCAGAAGACAATTGTGTGTCAATAATGACACACATGTAGTGTGTCATTACATGTAGGCCCCAGAGAGGAACGCCGTTGTTGAGTTGATCAGAGCATACCTATTTGAACAGGTCGAGTAAAATAACCTATAATTGCACATTGATAATTCTGAGGATGAACATTAGTAGCATATTTATCAAAAAAGAACCACATATTAGGATCCTTAAGCTGCCAACCAGTGCATATCAATCCTGTATTAGATTGATCAGTCATTAAAAATAGGAAAATTGTCAGGATACATATCAGGAGCTATATTAATTCCATGCAAAGAAGAATTAAAGGTACCTGACAACCAATAGTAGTCAGAACAATAACTATAACTCCCTAGCTTTTTTAATATGTGCTGAGCAGCATCATAATCAGACCAATTATGAAGCCAAGTGTGTTTAGTGTGGCAATAGAAACACAGACCCCTTGTAAATTGACTAACTTTCAAGTAATGCCAACGGACAGAATTCAGTTGCATAGGGGGTGTCAAAAATAGCCAGGAGTGTGAAATAGATTGTAGTTGTGAGACAATAAATGGAGAAGACATGATCAAGTTAGGGGTAAAAGAAATTTGACCAAATGCCATTGGGGGCTCATAGTATAAAGTTTGTGCCATGGGTCATAAACATGACGAACGATTTGTGGGCATGACGAACCCACAAATTAGGATTAAGATGAACCACAGAAGTGTCATTTTGAGCAGAAACACCATTAACCATAAACAAGAAAATACAAAGTAAAATGGTAACAGAGTTAGCAGTAATAATAACAAAAACAGCAGCAACAAGATTTTCAGGAGTAATGAGGCCTGCTGCAGTTGTTGTTGAGCTTGATATGTAGTAGATTTAACCTGGCCCCAAGTGATGGGTTGCTGGCGCGTCGCCCTTGGAAGACAGACTTCCATGTTCAGATGAAGATTGAAATCCGGAATTGGGTTGTGAAGGCCCTGATGCCATGCCATGATACGGACGAACACAGCGCGCTGGAACCCACACTGCTTGTTGAGTAGAAGGATCTTCCACGGCAGTGTAACCGCGACCCCAGGTGATCAGCGGTGTAGGGCCTTTCCAGGTTGGATCTGGAGCTTGGCGATACTTTACCAAAGGCCTTGCTAAAGATTCAGTAGTTCGAAAATGCAAATTAACAGGTGAGTCTGCAAGAGAATCTAAAACGGTTAAATAATTCCAAGTATATAATGCTACAGCAATGAGATTTTGAATCTTTTGCAGATGGTAAGGGCCAGACTCAGTTTGTAATTGTTTCTGAAGCAATGCCTTAAAAGTACGATTATCTTGCTCAACTATAGCTTGACCCTGAGAATTGTATGGAATTCCGTGCACTAAGTAATATTCCATTTCTGACAAAAGGTTTGAAATTCCTTACTAATATAAGTGGGGCAATTGTCAGTTTTAAACTGAGAAGGCCAATCCATTACAGCAAAAGAGGGTAGGCAATGAGAAATAACACCTCTTGTAGGTGATCCATCAGTACAGACTGTAAGAGCTTTAGAAATAGGATTTCACACAAAAATGGAAGAAAAGGTCGGATTTAAAGTAGTAGTAACCACTATTCTACGATCCTCGGGTAAAGAATATAACAAGTTTCCCACATATTGACAAAAGGCTATCTGACATGATTCTGAAATCATCATCAAATGCTCATGTTCAACTTCTGTACGAGTGAAATCTATGCTAATGAGATCCTGTCCTGTAAGATGTAAGGCTCATTTACGACCTTTAATAATCAAATCCTCTAATGTTGATTGATAAGGATAAATGTTTCTAGGTGGAGTAGCTGACAAATTAATCCATTCATGAATGTTGACTGCTTGCGGGGACACATTAAGATAAAGACATCCCATGGGTAAGGGAGTAGTGGGAAGAATGGCTAAACAAAGTCCTATTGTTAAGGATGTTATCCTGTCCACATATCAATGCTTAAACTTATTCAATATTTCTTGAAGGCATGTTCTTTGAAGATCAGTTAATACAAATCAATCTCCTGGTGATTGTGCTCCCTTCAAAGACTGAAATAACATATCACCATCATATTCTACATATCAGTTATAATGTAGAAGAATGGGAGTGCCCAATTAATAATGCCAAGTAATTTTTGCCATTGTACTAATGTATATGATTTCTGTACTTGTAATTCAGGAAGAATTGGAATGGAGGAATTGTGCAACATTCTATGTCCTAAGTAGGTATAAGGTTCTACCTTTTGAATTTTGTCTGAGGCTATATACAGTCCCTGTTGTGCCACAATACCCATTAACTCTTTTAACAACTTAGATTCATCAAAATCTGGGCCTGCTATCAATATATCATCCATATAACAAAAGACTAAATAGGAAGGAAATTTATTCCGAAAGGGTTGAAGGGCATTATCCACGAAATATTGACAAAATGTAGGGAATTAAGCATTCCCTGAGGCAACACTCACCAATGATATCGTTTTGTGGGCATGCTGTTATTAAAAACTGGGACAGTAAATGCAAATTTTTCTTTGTCTTGAGGCTGCAAAGGTATAGTAAAAAAAGCAGTCTTTAAGATCAACTATCAATAATCTATGAAAATTAGGAATTAAGTTAGGATTTGGTAGACCACATTGTAAAGGACCCATGGGTTGGATACATTTATTAATTTCTCTTAAATCATGAAGGAAACGCCATTTCCCATTTTTTTAATATCAAAAACAGGAGTATTCCAAGGACTAGTAGAAGATTCTATATGACCAGCAGCCAATTGTTCTTGAACCAATTGTTGTAAAGAAGCGAGTTTTTTCCTTGATAATGGCCATTGTTCCACCCAAACTGGTGTAGAACAGAGCCATTTAAGAGGAAGAGCCATCATCAAGAATCAAATGGGCATTAAGAAGAGAAAGGATATCACGGCCCCAAACTTTGCCTCATTATAGGCAAATAGTATGAATATCTAGAATGTACGGTTGTAGGAAAAAGGATTTACCAGCAGATGTTGTAACATTAATTTCTTGAACACTCTGCCAAGCAGTTGTAGAACCTCCTGTTCCCCACAATGAAGAAACTGTCATTTTTGGCCACTGTACTGGCCACTGTAAAGAGGAAATGACAGTAACATTGGCTCCAGTATCCAATAACCCTTGAAATGGTTGTTTATTAAGGAAGAGTGTTAACAAAAGACAAGAGGAGTTCAGCCGATGAAGTAAGCCTACAGATAAAGAAGTTGATCCAAATCCTGCATTGCCATGATTACCTATACCAAGAGATGGAATTTAATATGGAAGAAGAAGCAATTGAGCAACAGAAGAATTACAAGGAAGAACTTGAGGAAGATTCACCCAAATCTGAATCATGAGGATACCAGTGTAATCTGAATCTATTACCCCAGGCACAACAAAATAGCCCTTTTTGTGTGCAGAAGAACACAAAATTAAGCCAACTAATCCCGAAGGAAGAGGACCTTTAAATTGAAATGGAACTATTTTAACTTCCATGCAAAATTTAAACTCAATTTCGTCTTAAGTGATTAAATCGATCCCAGCACTACCGGCTGTGGCTGAGGAGGAGTGAGAGAGACTGCTGGAGGAGTCAGAGTGATGGGAAAGGCACACTTTGGATTCTGGATGGGTGCCACACCCATTGGCAAGTTTCCCGACTGAAACTGACATTGATTGGCCCAATGAAATCCCTTTTTACAAATAGGGCACTTCTTAGAAGGACGATTCTGAGGCATAGTAGGTGCAGAACAATAGTCCTTCTGAAAGCTTCTTACACTTAAAACAGTTACCAATTGGTCACTGTCCTTTTTTAATAGCAGCTGCTAACATATGCATTTTATAAGTTTGTGATCCAATATCCTGGCAGACTTGCAGCATATCTGCCAGAGTGTAATGAGCAGTAGCCTTTAACGTCTGTAAAGCTCTTTTACAATCTGCATTAGCATTTTCAATAGCTAACTGGCGAAGAAGTTCATCAGCAGCTTCCTGATGATCAAACTGCTGTCTAATTGCTTTGGACAGATGATCAACAACATCAGCATAAGGCTCATTGGCATTCTGTCAAATGTTTGAAAAATTTGCTCAAGGTTCTCAGCTTGGGGTACCTTAAGAAAAGCACGAAAGGCATATTCAGAAACAATAATTAAAGTAGCTGGAGGAAGAACAACTTGAGTAGGAATTGTACCAAATGGTCCAAAACCAAATAGCTGCTCAACTGTATATGCTCCTCCTCCTCCTAAAGCAGCAGCTTGAGCATGTCTCATATATTCACTTTCCCAAACCACATATTGCATGGATGTTAAAATCATGCGAAATATTTGCTTCCAATCTTCAGGTATTATTGTATAACCATTTTTTATTCCTTCTACAAGTCCTCTTGTAAAATTACCACTAATCCCATAGTCTGTAACTGCCTGTTTTAACTCTCTTAAGATCTGATAAGGTAGACCCTCCCATTCTGCTACTTACAGTCCAAGCTGTGGCCCCTGACCAGGGCGATATTGTACTGGACAAACAGACAGTAATTCTGCAAGTTCTGTTCCTGAGACAGAGGCATCCCTTTTACAAGTCTCTACCATTTTCTGAAAAGAAGACTGAATAATAGAATCAGGAGGCTTTTGCCCTGTATTTGCAGGAGCTGAGGGAATTGAAGACATACATTCAGGTGAAGAAGGGGGACAAATGACAGCATTAGTATAACGTGAAGGTGGAGGTGTTAAAAGAGAAAGTTCATTGTGACCAAATTTTTCAATTGCATGCCTACATAAATGCCACACATGCAAAACTTCTATTTTTGCTCAAAGTTCAGTATGCAATGTTTTCCCAATACGTTCCCAATCAGTTAATTTTAAAGACCCCTTTTCTGGGTACCATAGGCACTGAGCTGCAATCTCTTGGACCAGCCTTAAGAGATGTCTCTGTGGTACCTCGGTATTATTTTTTTTCAACAAATAGCCTAATTCATCTACATGCTTCCTTTGTCCCTCAGAAAGCGAAGACCCCATACTTACAGAAACCAATAGGTTGAAGAAACCACAAAGGGTTGAAGGTGCACCAAATCCTTGCTGGACGAAGTAAGAGGGTCCCTGTTCTGGTGCCACTTGTTGTAATGATGAGGCAGTCGAGTTGTTTGATCATGAACAACTGAATTATGATGATGATCTTTATTGGAATATAGTCTTTGCATTTATATACATTTTTAGTTATCCTCCATCATTGGTTAACTTTGGTTACTGCTTAAGTTTCGTTACTGTTTAGTACAGTAATCCATACAATTAATTATCTCTAGTTAAAGTCTAACATATGTCTACTTCCGCTCTCTAATCCTCCTTTATCCATAGATTAGTGACTTTATTTGCCTGAGTTGTTTTTGCTTGGAAACATTCTTTATGTGAGGTTTGCCATCCGAGATTGGAACATTCCTGCAATTACAACTCTACAAACGCGGTTGCTCTTGATATGATCACAGAGGTCATTTTTGTAGAATATGAAGAGAGTTAGTCCTGGAACACTGCCTTGGGGGACACCACTGTTGACAGGTACAGAATTTGGTAGGACGCTCCCAATTTTGACCATTTGTTATCTATTGACAGGAATGCTTCTATCCAGTTATGCAGGCGTCCAGAGATACCATAAGGCTTTAGGAGTAGTTTGTCATGTACCACTGAATCAAAGGCTTTACAGAAGTCTATGTAGATTGTGTCTATTGCTTTGCCCTGATCAGGTTGTGTAGTCCAAATGTTTTTGCAGTGTAAGAGTTGCAGATTAAAGGATAGCTTTTAACCAAATTTTTAATTAGAGAGTAGGTTGTTTGTCACTAAGTGGAGGATAATGGATTGGTTAATAATTGATTCCATGACTTTACTAATTAATAAATTAATTTACTAAATTAATGCTCTCTGACTCCTGAGATTCCAGATTTATATTCTCAGAAGGTCAGAATACAAATGTTTTACTGGATCTAGAGGATCTAGTATATTAGAGCATTCCAACAAAGTCTCAACTTAATAAAAATATGGTTAAGATGAACCTGGCAAGATGTGTTATCTACAAATGCAATCTGACTTTTAATAATCACTACATCCATTTCAAAGCACTTTCATATCAATCACCTCATGATCTACTGTAGATTTTTTTTCCAGGTATTAGTATCCGACCATTCAATTCTCAGGCCCCACAATCCACTTTTCTCCTCTTTATGAGGATAGGAACAACCTCTCCTCCGGTCATCTAGTATTTTACATTTTCTCCTGGTTTTCTCAAGACCATTGACAGTACTCTAGGGTTAGTAAGGGAAATTGTCTGGCTCTGAAATTTTATTTCTTCAAAATAAATATTCCCTGATTTTTATCAGTCTCATGCTTCGTTTCTATCTCTACATCCTTACCTTTCCAATTCCCTTGTAAAATACCCTCTGTTTAAAGAGGGCTGAACCAGAATAAAAGTTAAGGAATGCCTCTCTTTTGTTATCTGTTGACATTTTTCGATTTTCACTGAGCTGATTAATGCAGTACTGATTCCATTGTTTCCATTTGGAATATGAATGGCTATTTTCCCTTCACCAATCTAATATTGAGCCTTTCTGACACTCTTCCTCCAATACTAGTTTGTGTATTTTTCCTGGTGCTCTATCCACATTCCTCTTTCCATCTTCTATAAATGCCATTTTCCATTTTCAAATTTTTGATAGGCATTTCATATACCTACATGGGCTTCTCTTGCTGTCTTTCAAATGTGTCTGTCATTGAAATTGTCTGCATTTGTTCTTTTTTTTCTTCTTCAATTCTCTTGAGCTGTCTTTTTTTTTTTTTTAAAGTCCCAGGTATACATTCAAGTATATTCAGTTTTATTTTCCCCTAACATTAGGAATCCCAGTGTTAACATTAGCAAACCCAGGAGCCTCTGTGGTGCAGTGGTTAGAGTGCAGTATTGCAAGCTACTTCTGTAGCCAGCTGCCTACAGTTTGGCAGTTCAAATCCCACCAGGCTCAAGGTTGACTTAGCCTTCCATTTTTCTGAAGTGAATAAAATGAGGAGCCAGATTGTTTGTTGGGGACAATATGCTGACCCTGTAAACCATTTTGAGAGGGCAGTAAAGCACTATAAAGTGGTATATAAGTCTGAGTGCTATTTCTTTTACATGGTCAAGAATCGTAGCATGATGCTCCTCTTCCTCTCACTTCCTTAATTAAATCTCTCCTACTGGTTAGTTACGTTCAAGCATAGCTAATTCTCTTGTGCTTTTCTGTACTCTGAAGGTGAAAGTTGTCAGGAAGACAAATCAGGAATTTCCTGAAATAACTATGCTCTGCAGCATTTGTTTCCCAACCAATCAGTGGTGGGATTCTAAAATGTTTACTACCTGTTCTGTGGGAATGGTTTGGTGGGCATAATGTGGCTTGGTGGGCGTAGCTTGGTGGGTGTGGCAGGGGAAAGATACTGCAAAATCCCCATTCCCTTTCCACTCCTGGGGGAAGGTTACTGCAAAATCCCATTCCCTCCCCACCCCACTAACCTGCTTTACAGCTCCATTCTCCTGTGCAGGGCAACAAAAAAAGACTCACCTGATCATCTGGGACTCAGGAGGCAGAGAATAGGCCAGTCAGAGGTGGTATTTGCCGGTTCTCTGAACTACACAAAATTTCTGCTGCCGGTTCTCCAGAACTGGTCAGAATCTGTTGAATACCACCTCTACAACCAATGACTCACATTCATGCCTCTCAGAAAGATCAACAGTATACTCCCACAAAGCATAACTGCATCTTCTCCTTGGTTGGTTGGACAATAGAGATACTCCCAAATAAAAGTATTTGTGTTACTTTTTTACTTACTATTTTATTTTTGTTTTTAAAATTTTACTTACAATGTATTTTTTGTGTTGTAGTAACTTTACTTATTATTTTAACTAATGCTCTTTGTTGCATTCCTGGCTCCCCTGGATTTCTGAGCAGGAAATAATCTCCCTTTCAATTGTTTCTCTCCCTTTTAATCAAGCTGTATAATTGCTATATTCCAATTATGAGATTCATCCCACTGGTCTGTAATGTAATTGTAATGTAACTAGTCTCGAATATCAAAAGCAAGATTTTCTCTTAGCACTCCATCGCGTATTTAATTAAGATGGCTAGATGCCAAAGTTTTACTATTGAAAACAAGCAGGAGAAATCAGTATGTCCAAGGAAATCCCAAGATTTGCAGAAATTAAAAAAAAAAAAAACAAGTTGGGGGAAGAACAAGCCACCATCTCTTTTTTCCCCAGGCTCTAATATATCCAACATTATTTTGATGAAAAATGTGTATGTGGGGTGGTGAGAGATGAGGATTCTTCCTACAGAAAGCCTGGCACCATTTTGAAAACAAACATGATGTACTCCAATTCAGTGGGGTTCTAGCATTTAGCCAGCTTCTCTAAATGTCATATCTGTGTTTTATTGCTGATGAGTTTCCATGGCATGAACATAAGGCTAGAAGCTAAGCTGGGAATGAGTAGGCTTCAGTATAAGAATCAATTTTACTCACACAAAACTAAGTTGATTTCTAAAACCTCCAGCTCACTGTTTTGCCCAATACTGTTTGGTCTTGATTAACATTATCAAACAGAGAACTTTTTGCAGGATCCAATCTGAGTCAGTCACTGGGACCAGAGGTTTAGTCTTCCAAGCTTTCAGATTTGTGCTGGAGCCCATCCTCAGGGAACGTCTCTCTACCAGCATGTACACATGACACATTCCGGTAGAGAGAGGTTCCCTGAGGATCCCACAAATCTGAAAGCTTGGAAGCCTAAACCTTTGGTTCCGATGACAAACCCAGACTGGATCCTGCAACATTATTCTGGGACATGTATATTTGCCTTCATTTGTGGGAGAACTTTTTCATCCCTTGATACTCTAAAATTTGAAGCTACTGGGAACTTATATATGTGGCTCTTCCAATGCTTCATGGAGAAAATCCATGAGGTCGCTGGGAATTGAAAATGACTTGATGGCACATAATCATTCAACTGTGATAAATTTCAAAACAATGTAATGTCTGCAAGCAAGCAAGCAAGCTCAGAGAGCAACAAGGATTCCAGATAGCTCTTCCTTCCCATTGCAAATAGAAAATTTTGGCCCCACCCTGCATGTGACATAGTTCTATGGAATGGGTACCATCACTTCATTTATTTTAGCTCCCATTCCCACCTAATTCACGATGAAATGTACCCATCCTTGCAGGGGAAGGAAAGCATAGCTACTACAAACTGGGAATGGTGATCCTTCTTCAGTAAAGGGGTGCATTTTCCCAGAGCTGCAATAGACAATACCTGACAGGATCACAGAATGTATTTAACCATGAAATGATATTTTTGAATGTATTCTGTCTATCCAGTGGTGGAATTCATCTGGTTTGCACCACTTTGGGAGAACTGATTGTTAACTTTCTGAGCAGTTTGGTGTACTGGTTGTTGGAAGAAATCATTAGGACAGAGAACTAATTGTTAAATTATTTGAATCCCAACACAGTGTCTGTCCCTTCATAGGCGTTCAGGCCAGAGGACATAATGTACAATACTAGCCTATAATTTAGGCTAGAAAAGCCCTAATTTTATCTTTTCCTGGGACAGCACTTTAGAATGTCCAAACCTTTCCAATATAAAGTCTTCATCAGGATTTGTTAAAATTGTAATTAAATCATTCCAGGTGCTTTGAGTTACGCAGAACTGGGCACGCGAATTACCAAGTCCGGAGGCCATTACATTTATATCTTGGAAACTCTAGGTCCTCTGCCTGGATTCCTGTTTCTGTGGGCTGAATACTTTGCTATAAGGTAAACTTTCCCATCATAACAACAGTCTCCAACCTTTCTGGCTCTGTGGACCAGCAGCGATGGTGGGAGGACAGAGGGGATGGTTTTGCATGTGCATGCACTGCTTGCAAAAATGTAGCTTTGCACATTCATGTGCTTGGCCATTGCTTGCATGGCTTGGTTCCAAACAGGCTACAGCCTGGTACTGGGCCATGGACTGGGGGTGAGGAACCTCTGCATTACAATATTCAACAAACATGATAGTAAGCAAAAAATGTTCTGAACCATTGATTATTGAGTATAATTAATACACAAACATGAATGGAATAATCTGCAGCCTTGGATATAGGAATTAAAGAAGACCCTCAGCAAATTGTCATATTTGTTTTATTCATGAGGCAAGAACAACCTTTCATAATTAGCAAAAGGATAGAATGTCTTGCCTTTATTTTATCCTGAATCAGCTGTCCTTTTTTAAAACAGTTTTTAAATTAGTTTATGTTATAACATACAAAGAAAATACAAAAGCAAATAGTCAGCTATCCCAATTGGGAAAATACTGGGCAGGATAGCCACAAAAGTGAAGCAGTAGGCATGACATGTGAAGAAAAACTTGGGGCTTCAAATGTGCAGTTCCTTGCACCATCTTGTCTTTTTTTAACCTACCCTCTCCCTCCATCAACATCCTAGGTGCATAATTAGGTGCATAAAATTTGTACTATGCCCTAACAATTGTTAATATTAAAAATGATTAACTCAGATATGATTTCTGGACAGCCAATCAGTACAAAAATAAATGTTTGATGGCTGTTTATGAGAGGAAGTTTGGGTTTGAAATTACTTTATAGAAGGAATACAATTATATCTGATTGCTTCAAAAAAATGATTGAGAGTAAATAATTGAGAGAAGCTGAATTTTGCAGATTCATTCCCAGTTGCTGCTGCTATTTCTTCCACCTTCTCCTCTTTATTATCATCGCCATCAGCTACATGTTGCACTAGGATGTTGCATTTGTGCACTGTAACATCTTCAAGTCTCCTCAAAGACTATAATTTTTCTCTAGACCAGCCAACAGTGCTGTTGTCGCCTTAGCATTTGGACGCTACATATTGGAACCATTTTTTGCACCTTGTCCGACTCCACTCCTGGCTGTGAAGCTTGTTGCTCTCCTGGGTTACTGTAAGTCCCAATGGAAATCTTAGCCATTTTATTTCCCTAGCAGGGGTGAGTCATGATGATTTTGTGTACTTAACTCATGCAGATCAAATACTTTCCCTTTCTTGCCACTCTAGACATTGTCCTCATCTTAAATTCTTGGAGTGTCAGCTGGAGTGCCCGGCTTCAGACCATCTTATCTATCATCAAGCTGGTAGCACTGTCTCTCATTATTGTCCCAGGCATGATGCTTTTAGCTCAAGGTATTCCACATTGCTGTTCTTGTAGTCTATTAATCAACACAATGATAAAAACACAAGGAATACTTCAGAGGTTTGAATGCTTTGAACTCAACCTATAAAATTTGACAGAAATTAAGGAATGAATGAGAAAGTTCTCCAGAAGAAAGCCAATCATTATAGTTTATGACCTACTCAACAAATGATGGTTAAAACATGGCTTATTGTAATATGCTAATCTGATCTAATTATTATTCATTCATTGTCTATGTTTGGCAATGGCTTGTGAGATCTCAAGCACAGAGAGCGTCTTCTTATCTCCTGCAACAAAATCCTTTTTAGACAAGATAGCTGTTTTGAATCTGGGCTCACTTCTCTTATGCAAATCATATCTTATACCACCAAGTTACATGAATACATATACAATAAAACTTGACTTTGGTACTGATCTATCCATCATCAGAATGTCTATTTCTGCTATGCCCTTCTTTATAATTTTATTCTTTTCTTTAGGCTGTACAGGAAATTTCCAGGATGCCTTCAATACCCAAGCACTCGTTTTGGACAAACTACCTTTAGCCTTTTACGCAGGGATGTTTGCCTACTCTGGATGGTATGCATTCCTAGTGTATATTTCTGAAATCCTCTTGTGATTTCTCACCATTACTGAAACAGTCCTTTCTGTCTCTTGCTCCTCCCTTCATGCAGGTTTCAAACTAGTTTTGTACGAGAAGAACTGGTGAAGCCAGAACGGTGAGTTGGAAAGATGAAACTTCATTCTGACCTAGACTAATCTTTCCCAATCTGGCCCTCTCCAGATGACTGAACTCCTCCGTTTGTAGAAAATGCTGGAGTTGCGTCTGGAAGTCACCAGGTTGATGGAGAAGACTGGGCTAGAGTAACAGGCCTAACAAGATACATTTTTGTGGTATAGTATTTTCAGAAGAAAATTATGGGAAGGCAAAAATACACTGCCTAAACTAAAACATAGTATTTTAATTTAAATCTCATCCAGGTATTAACTTTGGCTCCCTCTAGAGGCTTTATGTTATATTTAAAACACTTTGATTTCCTCAGCCTCTTCAGCCATGCATGGACATGAAGGGAGATGAGAAATTGTTCCAAAAAATGTTTCTGAATTATAAAATTGTGTATTCTTGAAAGGCAGTTAATAGCAGTGAATGACAGCAGTGTTTTACATTCAAAAAAAGGAACATTTAATGAATTTTCATTAATAACTATTGATGTAACAACAACAACAACAACATCAACAATAATTGCAATATCTGGTGATGTACAAACTAAAGACAAGCAGGAAGAAAAAACCACAAAGTACTGGGACTTACAATTTGAAGTTGAGTGACTCTGGTAAAAAAAATTGTGTGTTATCCCAATTGTAATTGGAGCCCTTGGAACACTACCTAAAGGATTACCTCGCTATTTGGAAATTCTGAATTTATCAGACTTGAATACCCTGATTCAACAAAAAAACATCCTATTTGGAACACCCTATCCTCCGAGGCTACCTTAACAGTTCCTAGATCCTTGGTTAAGACTCTACCAACTAGCCCCAAAGGCTGTGAATCTCACCAAAGATTAACAACAGTAATAACAGCAACAACAATTGCAAGAATCAAAGAAAAAGAACTGAAAAAAAATCACGAAATATTGTGACCTGGCCATCAAAACTACATTATGGATGAAATACGTAACAAAGATACTCATTGTCATAGGGGTATTTGGTAGCATGTCCAAGAATTTTATAAAATACATCAAGAAGTTGTAGCTTCCTGCAATAACATCAGTGGAGCTGCAAAAGACTGCACTATTTGGAACATCATACATTTTAAGAAGATATCTTGATACCTAGGATGCTGACAGCAACCTGAATCAATCATCAGTGCCAGTCATTGATATTTGTAATACATTTTTAAATGTTCAATTGACTAAGTTTCATGTTTAATGAATAAAAGAGACAATAATAACAACAACAATAAATAATAACAGTTTCATTTCATTTCTGAAATGGTATAGGGCAGGGGTCTCCAACCTTGGCAACTTTAAGACTTGTGGACTTCAACTCCCAGAATTCCTCAGCCAGCAAAGGTAGCTGAGGAATTCTGGGAGTTGTGGTCCACAAGTCTTAAAGTTGCCAAGGTTGAAGACCCCTGGTATAGGGCACGGGTGTCAAACTCATGGCATCACATTGCTGTCATGTGACATTTCCCCCCTTCATGGAACTGGAGTGGCTGTGGCCTGTGCATGATGGACCTGGCCCGTGAGCCAGAAATTTGACACCCCTGGTATAGGGTCTCATGCTTGAGTATGGGATTGGACTAGAAGTCCTCCAATATCCCTTCCGCCTCTATTATGATTGACTAATTGATTATTTTAAAAGCTATCCTATTCATGTTCACCTGCCATTTAAACTTAGCTAGAATTATTTTGCACAGCAAGATCGTTGAAAATTATCTTAGGATGCCAAATGAAGGACAATTTGGCCTCTATTATCAGTCATATGGCCAAGAAACCCAGAATATATATAGGTGATACATTTAAAAAATAACAGTGACAAGAAAAAAAATCATTCCGGCCTGTATTGGATATAAATGTTACCTACTTCTTCATGCCAATCAATTGATCTTCTACTTGTTATCCTGACTCTACCTCCCTTTGGGACTGTTGCCTGGAGCTTTCATTATTTAAATGCCTCTTGAGTTAAGTTAACTTGTGAAGTTCTGTTATACTTCATTCTTTGCTCCCAGGAGGAGAAGATAGTTTACTTGGCTTTAATTTCCACTCAGAGCTGAAGAAGCTTCTTGGAAGTGAAACATCTTCAAAGAAAAACCAGAAAGTCCAGTTGCCTCTTGAAAAAGCACTTTTGGGATTCCCACTCTATGGTTTCCATCTGCCAACTGCCCTCTCATGGAAGTTGAGGGTCCAATGCCTGGCATGAGGGCTAAACAACTTTGGGCATGCTTTCTCACCATTCGAAAACTGCACTTCCAACCTCTGGAGGGTATAAGGTCCAGGACAGCTGAATTAAATATTAATTGGGATGATGGTTACAGAGATACTTATAGATGTTTCTATTTCCTTTTCCTTTTTTGTAGAAATATCCCTCTGGCTGTGATTGTGTCAGTGATCACAGTGATTGTGGGGTACATGCTCACCAATGTTTCCTATTACACAGTACTGACAGCAGCAGATGTCCTTATTTCCCAGGCAGTGGCTGTGGTGAGTTGAAAGTCAAGGCTGTTTTTACAATCGGATTAAACTAACACATACAAATACACACGCACCCCTCACTGCACCCTTTTCAACACAGACATTCCAGAGGGTTCAATTTGCAATTGATGGAAGAGAGGTTTGGCAATTAAGTGGCAATTAAGCACAGTTTCACTGATTAAGGCTCCCAAGAGTTTGTTTTGTCTTTGTAAAGCAAATAGTTGGTTATATATTATTATTTTTGAGGAACTGAAAGTTCTGAAATGGGATTTGGCATGAAGGCTAAGGAATTCTGTGAGCAGAAGTCCACAATCTTAATGTTGCCAGATTTGAACAACTACTGAGAGACAGATAAAAGAGAAGGAGGGAGGGAGGAAGAGAGAAAGAGAGAGAGAGAGAGAGAGAGAGAGAGAGGGAGAGAGAGAGAGATCAATACATGCACACATACGTCCAAACACATAATATTTCAAGATTAGTAGTTAGAGTATTTCCAAAGCTTTCTTAGACTGATGAAGCAAGCAGTAATAATATTAGAGACATAAGAAACAAGCGGTGTAAAACTAGAAATGAAATACTGTTGACCTGATGCCCTAACAGCTCTCTGAAGGCCTCCTGGTGGTTTTTGTTTGCAGCTGAGTTGATTCATGCAGTATTTCACGTATGTGAATTACAACCATGCCTTTCTTCCCCCATCAGAGTTTTGCACGGAAAGCTTTCCAGAGCCTTATCTCTGTGATTCCAATCTTGGTTTCCCTGTCTTGTTTTGGAACCATGAATGGGGGAATTTTTACATTTTCAAGGTTGGTAGCTGGCTAATTTCTAATGTTTACATTTATATATATCATGATACCATGACACATATCACAGTGATATTATTATGGCTTGTGACAGACACTGATTAGGACCCAAATGTCATAGAGCAAGGGTGTCAAACTCGATTTCATTGAGGGCCACATCAGGATTGGGTTTGACCTCTGGAGGCCGGGGTGGGCATGGCTGGGGTGGGCATGGTCAGCTTGATGTCACTTGTGTTGGGGCACCTGTGGTGGCCCAAGCGCTCTGCCCGTGAAAATGGACTCCCAAGCTCCTGCAACCCTCTGCCAGCAAAAAAGGAGCTGGGGAAAGCCATGTGTGACCCTCTTGAGCTCTGTTTTTACTGAAAGGGGGTTGCAGGAGGCCATCACAGCTAAAAAAATGGACCACAGAAGCCCATTTTAGCTGGAAGAGTACTGTGGGCCAATCCTTTGCTGTTTCCAGGGTGGCCCTGCAGGCCAAATCTAAGCATACTATAGCCCAGATTTGACCTCCGGGCCTTGAGTTTGATACTGCTGTCATAGAGGAAGGCTGGGGACTGGTAATCAGGACAGCACATTTGATATTGATAAAATTTCTCTCAAATCAAGGATTGATGCCAAATTCAGTTCAGACTCTAAATATGTGAAACTGAGTAACAGTACAACAAGGACTCTCGTTTGTTTTGGAGGCACATTGGATGGAAATTATCTAGAACACAGAAATGATGGACTGTAACGAATTTTGTATCCCTACATTTCCTTCTTGGGCCTTTGGTGTTAGCTGTTAGATGGTGTTAGCTGTTTCCTTTCCCTAATTTCCAGGTCCTCGTTTTCATTACATAAAAGTGAATGCATGTGGAAGTCAGTTTTGGAGAAAAAAGAGAAGTGGGAATTTCAGGGGGGAAAGACGAGAGAAGGAGGAATGAAGCCATTGTCTTCTTCAGATGATTCATTCTAATGTTTTGAAACAAAGGAGGAGAAAACTGTGTTTTTCTTACAGACCCTCCTTTTTCAGGTATAGGACATTATGATGAGCCTTGGCTTGCTTAACATGGACTGTTAAATAAATCACTGTTGATCAAGTACATACAAATATAAACTTAGATTTGTAAACAACAGTGGTTGGGCTGATACAACTGATAAGCCTAAATCAACCAACTTTTCAGAAGAAAGGGCAGATTTTTCCTGCTGTTTTGATTGTGCATATAACACCTTGAATGATGGCCTTTTTGATCTCCTCTGAAATTACCATTGTCTTGGAAAATAGGAACCATTTAGATAAAAGAGGAATTGGTCATTCTATAAATAGTTAATTAAATCAATACCAATAAAATAAAGCATATTTTATTTTAGTATCTGATGACTATGACTGTTGTATCTTATGATTTATGATATATTTTTATGATGACTATGATCATGATTTATCACTTATAGCTTTAATGTGCAATAACAGCTTATGTACTGAAGACAAATTCGTTATGTGTCCAATCATACTTTGTCAATCAAAAATTCTATTCTATTCTATTCTATTCTATTCTATTCTATTCTATTCTATTCTATTCTATTCTATTCTATTCTATTCTATT
>BLBF01000022.1:55118999-55213284 GCA_015471245.1 Laticauda colubrina | reverse complement strand
TTCTATTTTCTATTTTCTATTTTCTATTTTCTATTTTCTATTTTCTACTCTATTCTTTTGAAACAAGAGAAATGAGAAGTTTGAGGTACTCTGCTGACTGTTTATGCATTTTGATTTCAAAAATATTGTTGCCTGATTTCATTCAGGGCTATTGAAGAATGTCATAAAATTACCTCTATGACATGTGTTTCCAGTCTACCAGGCTTCTACTTGTGAAGTTTCCTACATTCTTGAACTCTTTTACAGCCATTTTTCTACTTCTAGGACATTGTTTGTGGCTTCCAGGGAGGGGCAATGGCCCACCCTCTTCTCTATGATCCACATCCAACGCCATACCCCACTGCCAGCTGTCTTGCTAATGGTATGTTGCTTTGTCTATAGTGTCAGATTCATTTCTTACTTCAGTGGTTCTGATGTGGCAAGCCTGTGAAAATCACCTTTAGCTGACAATAATGCAAACAGCCTGTATTATTGATAACCTGACCACAATAATACCAATAATTATGAAAGTGTGTTGTTTTGCTTTTAAAATCGTGCTAGTTTTCTACTTGTATCTGATGGCGCTTAGATGTTTTGGACTACAACTCCCATTCACCAATTTGTGGAGTATGAAAGGAAGTTAACAGCAGTGAAGGGCTATTGCTAATAGTGGATTTTACGACTTGTAATTCAACACATCCAGATGACATCTGATTTTGCAAGATTTATCTATGTGTTCTCTGGGTAAATTTTCTACAATGCTTTTTTTCATGAAATGCCAGGTGCTTTTCTTAAATGAAGCAATCCATTTGCAAGATTTTATCTTCTAAGACTGATGGAACCAATTAATATGCTGGTGTATTGATCATGTATTAACATTCAAATCAGCTAAAACTCATTAACTGTTTGGCAGCCCACATTGGCAAGAGATTTCTGTTGATGATTTATAAAATATTTCAGTGGATTTTTTCTTATTTAGTTTAAAATATTGTGCTTTGAAATTTCTTTCTGGTTTGGATTTGACCTGTGAGCTATTGTCATTTCAAACATATATCTGAAATTTAAAGTCCTTTCACAAAGCATTAACAATCTTGGATTCTTGAAACTGTTGGAAATACAAGTGCAAATTTTGAAAAATAACAACATACCTTTCATGCTTTGTCCAAAGCAAATGAGCCAAAGTTAGCTTTGGATATCTGCCTTCTTCCTATGAAAACTCTGATGGTTTAGTTTACTATCTTTTCATTTTGTTTCTTCAAGTTCCCTTTAGTCACAGCCATGATTTGTGTAGGAGACCTTTACCATTTGTTGAACTTCTTCAGCTTTTCCCGGTGGCTCTTCATAGGACTAGCCACCCTTGGGCTTATAGTTCATCGGTGTCGCCATCCTGACATTTTAAGCCCATTCAAGGTAAGGTTTGATAGTTTGAAGTTTCTTAGGAACATAATGCTTTCCTTTTTTTTCATTAGGTCTGGGGAGGTGAATGAGGAGTTCTTTGGTTTAATTCCTCTCAAATATACTCTGTAATGTGGCATTGTTATTATTAGCCACAGTGGCACAAGGGTTAGAGTGCAGTACTGCAGGCTACTTTTACTGATTGCTGGCTGCCTGCAATTTGGCAGTTCAAATCTCACCAGGTTCAAGATAGACTCAGCCTTCCATCCTTCTGAGGTGGGTAAAATGAGGACTTAGATTGTTGGGGGCAATATGCTGTCTCTGTAAACCTCTTAGAGAAGGCTGTAAATCACTGTGAAGCGGTATATAAATCTAAGTGCTATTGCTATTATAAATGCCGCCCGACTCCCAGCTGCTGTGGGCAATTTACAAATTATTTGAAAAACAGGATAATAAAAACAACAAGGAAAAATAAGGATAAAGATGACAGAATTACAAACTGGATAAATAAATAAAACAAGAATTATTATCAACCAACTGGCAGGTTAATCTGAAGCCAATATACAAATGGTGCTGGACAAGAAGAGCTTGAGATACTATGGTTCAAACTTCTGGTTAGCCAAAAAACTGGCAGAAAAATCAATAACAACTTACTTATCTTAATGGAATGTAAGTCCTGGGTCTTTGAAAGAAGAGTAGCAGACAAATGTTATTTATGAGCACTAACCCAACTAGAGTGTTTACTCTACCTTCAAGAAGTCCTGAAGTTATTTTGTTCCACCTTCCTTTTTTTAATAATTCAGAAATTCAACGGTTTCCTATACCAACCTCTTTGCAACTCTCAAAAGAAAATGGGGAGATGTTCTTTTTACAAACATTTCAAAAACTAAAAAAAATTAGAGTGATACTTCTGCAACTTGCATATTATTGTACAGATCTAGGAAAAAGAGATATGATTATGACAGATTTAAAATTGCTGCTCCCTTATAACTATAGTTGAGAAAACAATCCTAACCCTCTCAAAAGGCCACAAAACCCCTATCTTGCTTCATGGTTGTGCTTCTGAAAATGTGATGGTCTTCCCCATAAACCAGACAAATACCTTTGGGAGGAGGGTGCATCTCATTATCTAGCCTTGACTAGCTGTGGTGGTGCAGTGGTTAGAATGCAGTGCTGCAGATTACTTCTGCTGACTGCTGGCTGCCAGCAGTTTGCGTCTCACCAGATAAAGGTTGATTCAGCCTTCCATCTTTCTGAGGTCAGTAAAATGAGGCCCCAGATTGACACTGGAAACTGCTTAGAGAGGGCTGTAAAGCACTGTGATGCAGTATTTCAGTCTAAGTGGTATTACTATTGTTATTGCTATATATTTCAGTCACATCCATACACCTTTCTTAACAGAAGCGAGTGACCATTGTCTTTTTCCTGGTTTGGTTTTGGATTTCATAATTTGCAAATGTATTAAAAAGCACATGATTTTGTGAAGTGCTTTCATAAATTACAGATCATAAAACCCAATACCTTTTAATATAATTTGCCTGTTGGAAAAGGTGTTACCCAGTCCCTGATTTTTCCAAGGCAATTTGACTGTCACTTGCAGAGTACTGCTATCCTCGTCCTTAGCTTCTCCCCTTTCCTTTGAACTTTACCACCATGGAGATCCTATTAGAAATTTACACTCTCACTCAGGGACCAGTTCGGGATTTATGAGCTTCCCTGTAAATCGTCATCAGCAGCTGCCTGCAGAGAAGCAGCCTTTGAAACAGCCCTCTTTTTTAACTGCAGCTGTGCCCCATTTGGCAGCTGAAATTGAAAAAAATCAGGAAATAAAGATCAGGCAAGAGCCCAGGTGGGTGGGTGGGCAAAAACATCAGCAGACATAGAATCAGTTCTATGTCTGCTGCTCTTCAGAGCTACTGGTTCTACAGAGGTGGACAGAACTGTAGAAACTCACCCCTGCTCTCACTGGAATCACATTCAGGTACACAGAAGCTATTGAGCTCTGCCATGCGTTAAGACAATAATTTTCTAGAAAAGGGGTGTCAAACGTGTCATTACATAACGTGTCAGAACTTTTCCCCCTTCACTAAAATGGTGGGTGTGGCCAGCGCATGACATATCTAGCCTGTTGGCCATAAGTTTGACACCCTTGCCCGAGAAGGATCTGTCAATCCACAGAGATACCCCAGACCATAGGCTCAAGATCCCAATGGATCTTGACAGACTAGAACACTGGCCTGTATCTAACAAAATGAAATTCAGTGTAGAGAAAAGTAAAGTCCTATTCTTAGGCAAGAAAAACCAAAAGTACACATATAGACTGGGTGAACCCAGGCTCAGTAGTAGGAACTGTGAGAGGGATCTTGGAATCTTAAAAATGAGCTAAATATGAGCCAGCAGTGTGCAGTAGTAGCCGAAAAAGATAATGCAATCCTAAATTGTAGTAACAGAGGGATACAATCAAGATCAAGGGAAGTACTAATACCACTCTATAAAGCCTTAGTAAGACCACACCTACAAACAACACGTCAAGGTGCTACCGCTGACCATAGTCGACCGAAACAGACCAAGCCTCCTGGGCATCGAATGGTTCGCGCCATTGGGCATCGGGATGACCGGGATCGATCGAGTGACTACAACCGGCTGGGAAGATGACTTCATCCGAGAATTCCAGGACGTTTTTGACGGCTCACTTGGCAAGTATCGGGGAAATCCCATTTCTTTCAGTCTAAACCCCCAAATAGCCCCACGAAGAATAAAAGCCAGGCGAGTTTCTTTTGCACTAAAGGCAAAAATAGAGGAACAGCTGGACAAATTAATAGCCCAAGGGGTGTTAGAACCTGTGGACCATGCCAAGTGGGAAACACCTATAGTCACACCGGTCAAACCCGATGGGTCCGTTAGAATCTGTGGTGACTATAAGGCTACCCTGAACCATGCATTACAACCAAGCGCATACCCGATGCCTGTAGTCCAGCATTTGCTTCACTCCCTGGGAAAAGGAAAGGTTTTTGCTAAACTTGACTTAGCACAAGCCTATCAACAGCTCCCAGTGGACCCAGAAACTGCTGAAGCACAGACTATAGTCACACATAAGGGTGCATTCAAATGTCACCGACTCCAATTTGGAGTGAGTGTGGCCCCAGGCGTCTTCCAGAGTCTAATGGAATGCCTCCTAAATGGCATACAAGGAGTCGTACCATATTTCGACGACGTCCTGATCTCAGCCAAAGATGAAACCCAATTAAAAAACAGACTCAAAGAAGTACTAACTAAGTTCAGAGAATCTGGCCTCAAAGTAAAAAGAGAAAAGTGTTGCCTAATTAAGAATAGCGTCAAATTCCTGTGCTATTTAATAGACGGAGAGGGTATACACCCTACAGACAAAAAGATTAAAGCGATTAAAAATGCACCAGAACCAAAAAACAAGACCGAACTACAAGCCTTTTTAGGACTAATTAACTTCTATAATGTATTCCTGCCAAATAAGGCCACTATAGCAGAACCATTGCACCGCCTTTTAGACAAAAAAGCAATTTGGACTTGGGGTTACAGAGAAAAGCAAGCCTTCCAAAAAATTAAAAGCTTGCTAACATCCTCAAACGTTCTCATTCAATTTAGCAACACACTGCCCTTAAGAGTGACCTACGACGCCTCCCCATTCGGAGTAGGTGCCATCCTAAGCCACCAACTACCTGATGGCAGAGAAGCGCCCGTTGCATATTATTCGAGGACTTTATCTAAAACCGAGAGGAATTACTGCCAATTGGACAGAGAGGCACTAGCAATTGTCGCAGGAGTGAAACGTTTCCACGAGTACCTATACGGGCGGACTTTTCAAATTATAACAGACCACAAACCGCAAATAGGAATATTGGTGGGAAACAAACCTACACCAAATATCCTCTCCCCAAGAATGACGAGATGGTCAGAGTTCCTAGCAGCCTACTCATACACTCTGACACACCAACCGGGGAAACAGATTTCACACGCGGACGCTCTAAGCAGAGCACCCTTGCCAGCGACTGAAGAAGACCCGGCACCAGCGATGACAGCACTACAAATAGAGACTTGCCCCGATCTACCCATATCAGCATATGATGTCGCCAGAGCCACCGCAAAAGACTCTTTGACTGCCCGTGTTCTTAACTGGGTAGGTAAAGGCTGGCCGGAAAATCAAAAAACTGAAAACTTTAAACCTTTCCGGACCAGACAAACTGAACTTTCTATTCAAAAAGGTTGTTTACTGTGGGGTGATCGGGTGGTTATTCCTAACAAACTACAACCTAGGGTACTTAGTATGCTACACGAAGGTCACCCGGGGATTGTAAAAATGAAAAGCCTTGCTAGAAGTTATGTCTGGTGGCTGGGTATTGATAGGGACATAGAATACTGGGTAACCTCGTGTAACAAATGTCAAACAATTAGACCATCCCCACCCAAAGCACCCATTAGAGATTGGGAAATCCCACGGGGCCCCTGGTCATGAATCCACATTGATTTCGCTGGTCCAACTAAAGGACATACCTTTCTGATTGTTGTGGACGCCTATTCTAACTGGTTAGAAGTAAAAATTATGCCATCAACAACAACTGAATTAGTAATAAAACAACTGGACCAGCCTTTTTGCCACCCATGGCATTCCGGACGTCCTTGTGTCCGATAATGGACCACAACTAACCAGCCAACACTTTGAACAATACCTAGCCTCCCTAGGTATTAGACATGCCTTAACCGCGCCGGCCCATCCGGCTGCAAACGGTAGGGCAGAGAGAATGGTCCGATTTACAAAGGAAGGGTTAGAAAAAATGGACACTGGAGATGTACAGCAAAAAATTAACTGATTGCTTACACTCCAGCACATAACACCCAGTACCACAACCAACAAGTCCCCAGCAGAGCTACTCATGGAGAGAAAACTAAGGTCACACCTTGATAGACTGCACCCAGAATTCACGCCAGAAACCCCCCCCCCCGACTCCTCTACATGTTTTAGAAAATTTGGAATTGGCGATTTAGTCTACGCCAAAAATTTCACTGGGGACCCAGCATGGCTACCAGGACAAATTACCCAAATAACAGGCCCCAAATCCTACCGGTTAACAGTAGATGATGGCAGGGAATGAAAGCGGCACATAGACCAGCTTCGATCCCGAAATATAGAAAGAACCACAGACATACAACTATTCATCAAAAAAACCGACGAATTGCCAACTAAGGTGTGGGGGGGGGAAATCGCAAGAATTAAATAAAGAACTGTTAAAAAATAAAACCAATGAAACATATGAACAAAAAGAGCAAATAAAAGACTCACTGTTTGGAGAGACTTGCGTGAAGAGCCCATCGGAAGGGGCCAGCCAGGCCAGCTCAACCTGCCCAGAGGAAACGGGAGGGAGCGGCAAAACCGCCAGCCTAAGAAACTCAGGCGGCGGTAAAATGGCTGACTCACCCTTCCAGACGGTTCCAGGGAGAAGAACGGACGACACAGCAGCCCCATCCGAACCGGTCAAAGTCTTCACTAAGAATGAACCGCGCAAGTCAAGTCGAGTCCGGAAAAGCCCCGCCTACCTGCGAGACTACGTCACCACGTAGGACTGAACTAAGAGGGGAGGGGTGTTCTATATGTAAAGTGGGTGACTCCAAATCTGCAAACCTGATTGGTCAAATAAACTAAGCATTGGATTGGTTCACTAGGAACCAATCCAAAGAGCTGCTGAAAGGCGGCAAATTTAAGCAACTGCCATTGGCTACAAGCAGGCAAGCCAGCCTGTCTAAAAGGCTGGCCTCGGCTTCAGCCAAGTGTTCCTATTTACTGACGAGTTAAAGAATAAAGTATTTGTTGTTGGAACCCGGTCTACCTCGTGTGTTTTCTGAACAAAACAGATACCATTTTAAAAACTTTTAAACAACCACCCAGTTAATTTTAATCATTCAGATACAAAAAACCAAAAATCACCAAGTAATCCAAATAATCCAAGGCTGTTTCTATTTGCTTCTTTTTTCCACGTTCTCTTCCTGGGGTTCTATTATTTTGTTGCCAAGTTTCCATTAAAATATATCTTTGAGGAATCTTGTTAAAATTTCATTGTGAGTTCCTTTTAATTACAGATCCATTCCTTAATTCTCCTCCATTTTTCCAGATCCTGCCGTTCTATTCTTTTTTTCTCCTTTCCAACTTTTAAAAATGTTTAAGTGTCCAGAAATCTTTGTTATCCCTTTGACTTTTATTTTCAGCTTAGATGCCTATTAATGTTAAAGTGGATTTTTTTTTCAATTTCTTGCTTAAGTCTCTTAGCTGTCAGTATAACGAAGAGAAAAAAAAAAACCCAATCCTTTCCCGTCTCTCTCTCCTTCGCAGCTTCAATATCTTCTTTGGGAACAATGTTGTTAAGTTTAAATTCCAGGGTTCCTTATTTGTTGCTTTTGCTGTTTTACCCAGTCAACCAAAACTTTCTCTTCTTATCTTCCTCCTGCACATTCTTTTCCGGTCGAGTTCTTCTTTGTGGTGGCCATTTCTGACCACCGCTGCAACCGCCTTCGGGAAAGGGAGTGTTTTGTTTGGAAAACACACGAGGTAGACCGGGTTCCAACAACAAATACTTTTATTGTTAACAGTTAGTAACGGAACGCCGGCTGAAGCCGGGGCCAGCCCTTTTATACAGGCTGGCTTGCCTGCTTGCAGCCAATGGCAGCTATTTAGATTTGCCGCCTTTTTGGTATCTCTTTGGATTGGTTCCTAGTGAACCAATCCACTTGTCTTTTCCTTAACCAATCAGAATGGTAGATTTGGAGTCATCCACTTTACATACAGAACACCCCTCCCTCCTTAGTTTAGTCCTACGTGGTGACGTAGTCTCGCAGGTAGGTGGGGCTTTTCCGGGCTCGACCTGACCTGCGCGGTTCATTTCCAGTGAGGACTTCGACCAGTTCGGATGGGCTGCTGTGTCGTCCGTCCTCCTCTCTGGAACCGTCTGGAAGGGTGAGTCGGCCATTTTACCGCCGCCTAAGTTTCTTAGGCCGGCGGTTCTGCCGCTCCCTCCCGTTTCCTCGGGGCAGGTCGAGCTGGCTTGGCTGGCCCCTTCCGAAGATCTCTCTTCGTGGGTCTCTTCAAACGGTGAGTCTTTTGGTGGCTCTTTTTGGTCGTTTTGAATGTTAGTTTTATTTTTAAACAGTTCTTTATTCGTTTCTCGCCTTTCCCCCCCCACCTCGGTTTGCATTTCGCCGTGTTCCTTTGTGAATGTTTTAAAGTCCGCGGTTCTTTCCACAATTCGAGACCGAAGCTGGTCTATATGTCGCTTCCATTCCCTCCCATCGTCTAATCTAATCCGGTAGGATTTGGGGCCTGTAAGTTGGGTAATTTGCCCGGGTAGCCATACCGGGTCCCCGGAGAAATTTTTAGCGTAAACTAAATCATCTGTCTCAATTTGTCTGAACCGTGTTGAGGAGTCAGGGGGGTTCTCTGGGGTGAAATTTGGGTGTAACCTATCCAGGTGCGATCTTAATTTTCGCCCCATAAGCAGTTCTGCTGGTGATTTATTTGTGATAGTACTAGGTGTTATGTGCTGCAGTGTGAGCAGCCGGTTTACTTTTTGTTGTGTATCTCCAGCGTCCATTCGTTCTAACCCTTCTTTTGTAAACCGGACCATTCTCTCTGCCCTGCCGTTCGCAGCCGGGTGAGCCGGCGCGGTTAGTGCATGTCTTATACCTAGGGAGGCTAGGTATTGCTCAAATGGTATACTGGTTAGCTGTGGTCCATTATCTGAAACGAGGATGTCAGGTATGCCATGGGTGGCAAACAGGCTGTCTAGTTGCTTAATTACGGCTTCTGTTGTCGTTGATGGCATGATTTTTACTTCAAGCCAATTGGAATAGGCATCAACGACAATCAGAAAAGTATGCCCCTTGGTAGGCCCCGCGAAGTCAATGTGTATTCTTGACCACGGTCCTCGAGGGGTTTCCCAGTCCTTAACGGGTGCTTTTGGTGGGGATGGTCTAATTGTTTGGCATTTGTGGCATGAGCTTACCCAATACTCTATGTCCTTATCAATACCCGGCCACCACACGTAACTCCTGGCGAGGCTTTTCATCTTCACCATTCCCGGGTGCCCTTCATGTAAAAGCCTAAGAACCCTGGGCTGCAGTTTAGCAGGGATTACCACCCGATCACCCCACAACAAACACCCCTTTTGTATGGAAAGTTCAGTCTGTCTGGCCCGGAAAGGTTTGGAGCTTTCAGTTTTTAGATTGTCCGGCCAGCCTTTACCTACCCAGCTAAGAACGCGGGCAGTCAATGAGTCTTTCGCGGTGGCTCTTGCGACATCATACGCTGAAATGGGTAGATCGGGGCATGTCTCGATTTGCAGTGCTGTCATCGTTGGTGCCGGGTCTGCGTCGGTTGTTGGCAAAGGCGCTCTGCTCAAAGCGTCCGCATGGGAAATTTGTTTCCCTGGTCGGTGTGTCAGAGTGTAGGAATAAGCCGCCAGGAACTCTGACCATCTCGTCATTCTGGGTGAAAGTATGTTAGGTGTTGGCTTGTTTCCCGCCAAAATCCCCATTAACGGCTTGTGATCCGTTATAATTCGAAAAGTCCTCCCATATACATATTCGTGGAAACGTTTTACTCCAGCGACAATTGCTAGAGCTTCTCTGTCCAATTGGCTATAATTCCGCTCAGTTTTTGATAGAGTCCTAGAATAATATGCGACGGGTGCTTCTCTGCCATCCGGTAGTTGGTGGCTCAGGACGGCACCTACTCCATACGGTGAGGCGTCGCAGGTCACTGTTAATGGCAGAGTGTCGCTAAATTGGATGAGAACGTTTGTTGATGTTAGCAGTCTTTTAATGTTTTGGAAGGCTTTTTTTTCCTTGTAACCCCAAGTCCAAGTAGCCTTTTTGTCTAGCAGGCGGTGTAGCGGTTCTGCTATAGTGGCTTTGTTTGGCAGGAATACATTATAGAAATTGATTAATCCTAAAAATGCCTGGAGTTCCGTTTTATTTTTAGGTTCAGGCGCGTCATTTATCGCCTTAATCTTTTTATCAGTGGGGTGGATGCCTTCTCCGTCTATTGAGTAGCCCAGGAATTCGACGTTGTTTTTAACTAGACAGCACTTCTCTCTTTTAACCTTGAGGCCAGCTTCTCTAAACTTAGTCAGAACCTTTTTTAGTCTGTTTCTTAATTGTGGTTCATCTCTGGCCGAGATTAGGACGTCGTCGAAATAGGGAACGACTCCTTGTATGCCATTTAGAAGGCGTTCCATTAGACTCTGGAAGACGCCAGGGGCTACGCTTACTCCAAATTGGAGTCGGTGGCATTTGAATGCGCCTTTATGGGTGACAATAGTCTGCGCTTCTGCTGTTTCTCGGTCTACTGGAAGTTGCTGATAGGCTTGTGCCAAATCGAGTTTGGCGAAAACTTTGCCATTTCCCAGGGAATGGAGCAGATGCTGGACTACGGGCACCGGGTATGCGCTTGGTTGTAATGCGTGGTTCAGGGTAGCCTTATAGTCACCACAGATTCTGATGGACCCGTCTGGTTTAATGGGTGTGACGATAGGCGTTTCCCACTTGGCATGGTCCACAGGTTCTAACACCCCTTGGGCTACTAATTTTTCCAGCTGTTCCTCTATTTTTGCCTTTAGTGCAAAAGGAACTCGCCTGGCTTTTATTCTTCGTGGGGCTATTTGGGGGTTTAAATTGAAAGAAATAGGGTTTCCCCGGTACTTGCCCAGTGATCCGTCAAACACGTCGTGGAATTCTCTGACGAGGTCGTCTTCCCAGCCGGCTGTGGTCACTCGATCGACCCCGGTCATCCCGATGCCCAATGGCGCGAACCACTCGATGCCCAGGAGGCTTGGTCTGTCTTGGTTGACTATGGTCAGTGGAAGCACTTTGATGTGGTTTTTGTAGGCAACTTGAAAATGTCCTTTGCCCATCACAGGGATTTGGTTTCCCTGATAGTCTTTGAGGGTTAGGTGCTGCTTCATCAAGTCTTTGGTCTTGATACCTGGGACTAACTGTTGAATTGTGTCCCATGATACCATGGAGAGGAAGGACCCCGAGTCCACTTCCATTTTGCAGTGTTTTCCCTCGATTTCTACGACGATTTTAATTTTTCTTCCACTTTCCGTCTGGGAGCTTTGGATAATGACAGTTTGGTGTGTATTGGCTCGCTTTTCTTGTTGCCATTTTCTTTCGGCTCGACTTGGCTCGGCTCGTGTTGGGGAATTTCTGCGTCTCGTCGGGCTGTAAGATTTTTTATTTCTGCAGACCTTCTCGATGTGCCCTCTCTTTCTGCAATGTCGGCAGATGGCATCGAGGAATCTGCATTCGGCTCGTGGGTGGTTTCCTCCGCAGCCAGCGCATTCCCGCCACTTTCTCCTTTCGCGCTCTTTCTTGTTTGTGAGCAAACGGTGGACCTCGTCGTCCTCCTCGCTTGATTCGTTTGTTTCGCCCGACTCTTCATAATGGGTCGTTGTGGCAGGCTGCTTTTTCTCTTTGGTTGATGTTTCATCGCCGTGCGTGTTCATTTTCTTGAATGTTACTGCGGATTTTTTCGTAGCTTCCGCGGCGGTGGCTTCCGCAATGGCTTCGGTAACGGTGATGTTGGGCTTGTTGAGCATTTTGCTCTGTGCGGTTGAGTCTCTCAGGCCCAACACCACGCGATCTCTCATTGCCTCGTCTATGTTTGAGAATTCACACTCACCCCCAATTTGTCTGAGTGCAGCGACGAAATCGGCAACGGTTTCTCCCTCTCTCTGGTCTCTTCGGTAGAATTCATGTCGCTTTATTAGATTAGACACCATCGGGGCGTAGTGTGCTTTCAGGAGTCTCTGTAATTCTGTCCACGTTAATTGTTTAACGTCCCGAGGCTTGGCGAGGGCTTTAGCCATTTTAAAAACGGTTGTTCCGCAGTGTGTCAGGAACACGGCTCTCTTTCGTTGTTCGGAAATGCCTTCCATTTCGTTGCTCTCCAAGTACATTTGGAAGCGATCAGCATAGGAATCCCAATCCTCTTCGTTGGGATTGAAGGGTGCGGGCGGTGCGTTGTTTCCAGACATCTTAGTTGCAGTCTGGGCTTTTATCACCACGTGCAGGTTTTGTTCCGTTCAGGACGATCCCACCTTCGTCGCCAGTGTTTTGTTTGGAAAACACACGAGGTAGACCGGGTTCCAACAACAAATACTTTTATTGTTAACAGTTAGTAACGGAACGCCGGCTGAAGCCGGGGCCAGCCCTTTTATACAGGCTGGCTTGCCTGCTTGCAGCCAATGGCAGCTATTTAGATTTGCCGCCTTTTTGGTATCTCTTTGGATTGGTTCCTAGTGAACCAATCCACTTGTCTTTTCCTTAACCAATCAGAATGGTAGATTTGGAGTCATCCACTTTACATACAGAACACCGAGTAATGGCCAGCTGGGGAGGAGAGATGTGGCTCTCCTCAACCCTGCAGGCAGTCTCCCCCCTCTTCACCACCTCTATGGAGTGGCTTAGCCCCGAAACCAGCTGGCTCGGGGTGCTCCAGCGGCGAGCATGGATCAAAGCCTCAGAGAGACAAGGTTTTGGTCTGTTGCCGAAGAAGCTCAAACTGGAAGCCATTGAACTGCATCCAGTTTTGTTCACCACATTATAAAAAAGGTGTTGAGACTCTAGAAAAAGTACAGAGAAGAGCAACCAGGATGATTAGGGGACTGGAGGCTAAAACATACAACAAACGGTTGCAGGAACTGGGCTTGGCTAGTCCAGTAAAGAGAAGGACCAGGGGAGACATGATAGCAGTCTTCCAATATTTGAGGGGCTGCCACAGGGAGGAAGGGGTCAAGCTATTTTCTAAAGTGCCTGTAGGCCAGACAAGGAAGAATGGATGGAAATTGAACAAGGAGATATTTAACCTGGAAATAAGGAGAAACTTTCTGACAGTGAGAACAATCAATCAATGGAACAGCTTACCCTCAGAAGTTGTGGGAGCGCCATCAGTTGAGACTTTCAAGAAGAGATTGGACTACCATTTGTCAGAAATGGTGTAGGGTCTCCCACTTCGGCAGGGGGGTGGACTAGATGACCTACAAGGTCCCTTCCAACTCTGATTATTTGTTAAATCTGGGATTTGACAGGGATGTCAAACTCAAGACCCGTGGGTCAGATCTGGCCCATGAGGTGCTTAGATCTGGCTCAAGGGGTGGCCCTGGAAACAGGTCTGCGGTGCCCCTGCCAATGAAGATGGGCTCCCAATCTCCATTTTCGGCTGGGACAGCCTCCTGCAACTGTCTGCCAGTGAAAACAGAGCTTAGGAGGGCCATCTTGAGCACTCTGGCCATCACAGGCACCTCTGACACAGGTGACATCAAACTGGCCATACCCTCTGGCCAGGCCCCCTGCCTCCCTGAGGTTAAAAATCACCCTGATGTGGCCCTCAATGAAATCGAGTTTGACATCCCTGCTCCAAACAAAAAATATGAAAATAACATTACCTTTATTGCAAGGCTACAGTAACAGAATCTCGCAAGTCTGAAAATACATATATCTCCCTCTCACTAACTAGGGATGCTCAGTTGACTTTTATTTGACCACTGCATAGTTCAGGGGTGTCAAACTGGCAGTCCATGGGCTGGATGCGTCATATGCAGGCCAAACCCACTCCAGCTCTATGAAGGGGAAAAAACATCACAAAATGTCACATGACAGCAACGTGACACCATGAATTTGACAACCTTGGCCTAGCCTGTTGCTGCTGCTATTTCTCAAGGACATTCCCACAGATCATTACAGGTTCCATCTATGATGGAGACTTTAATTACAATATGACAAAGACCTCTTATGAAACATTTAACCTAATAACATACCTATCTCTTTCCCTCTCTCTCCCTCCAGGTTCCTCTTTTCATTCCCGGTTCCTTTACTGTCATCTGCCTTTTCACAGTGGGAATGTCCTTTTATTCAGACCCAGTTAATATCAGCATTGGATGTGGCATCGTTTTAAGTGGTCTTCCAGTTTACTATTTGCTCATCAAACAATCAATGCCAAATTGTTGCCGTAAGACTTTCTGTGAGTAGATCATTTTGGATTATTACATCCCTAAAATCATAGCCTATTATACTGTAAGCTGAGGCAGGAGCAACATTCCCTTTGTTGCTTAGCTTCAACTTCTGATATCTCTAGGAAGCTTGGCCAAATGGGTCAGGATGCTGGAAAAAGAGGCATGTCTGTCATCTTTTACTAGGAGGTTTTTGCATGCATTTGTCTCACCTGTAGTGACCAATACTTGATCCCTAGGATATATAATATAAGGATCATTTATATAGTTCAAGTCAATAAGCATGAAACAGTCCATCTTACATGATTAACTTTGGATAGAATTTTTTAGGCTAATTGGTGTAAACAATAATACACATTTTACATCATAATTGCACTGTAGTCATAAAACAATTATATTAATTATATTATTTAAAGATCAGCCCAGTCCAAGAACTACCTTCCATTGTGGCAATTAAAGCTGTGATACCCAGCCAACATGGCTATTATATTTCTGAGTATTTTGGAACTTGAAATATGAGATCTGCAGTTGTCAAGTTTGGGACACAAAGAATATCCAGACAAACACAAATGATAAAATTACAGATAGCTCTTGGACTGATCTGGTTCCTAAATTGGACTTTTTATTATTCAAATGGAATTGCCTCCAAACATTCTGCCCACATTTCCACTTTTATTTATTTAATTAAACTTATAGTTGCCTACTCCAAAATTCTTTTGAAATAATTCAGGTTCCAGATAAAAATTTTTTTTTTTCATAAACTTGAATTCAGACTTAAACATACATATGAGCCTTAACTAGAGAAATGTTACAGCTTGGAATCTAACCTTACACCAGGGGTCCCCAAACTTGGCAACTTTATGACTTCTGAACTTCAAGTTGAAGTCCACAAGTCTTAAAGTTGCCAAGTTTGGAGACCTCTGCCTTACATCCCAGCTGTTTATCAATAAGGGCATGTGATAATATATTTCTCCAAAAGATGGAGAAACCCAGTAGAGCAGCTCCTACTGTTCAATCAGCATAGGGGGTCTGTTCTTATATTTTTAATTTTATTTATATTTACCTTATGAATTTGTAGACTGCTTTAGCCAACCAACTCAAAGTATCACCATATTCATATTCCTCATCCTTTTCTTTCTGCAGGTTTTCTTACACTGAAGCTTCAGATCCTGTTGAAGGTAGTACAGCAGGAAATCAGGACATACTGACCAGTCCTAACTTTGAACTGTTGACTTTGGAGAGCCTTCTGTACAAGCTTGTATTTCCTATCATACTTAAGTAGCTTTGCATGGCTGCTTCCAGTCTGGAGTTCCAACACCTTATATTCACTAGAGATCAAAGACACAAAGAAGCTTGCCCGGATTCTTGCTTACTATTTGATGGTTTTTACAAATATAGTCTAAGCTGCTCTTGGTATTATCTTCATATGCAATGCAGATGCACTTAGGTACAACCAATAAATCTGATGCAGTTGCATCTGCATACATATTCTATTTCTATGTAAAGCTTGGGTAGAAACTGTTCTGTATAAAATGGTATACTCCAAATGCCTCAAATGTGATTGGCCAGAAAGGCCTGCACAGGATTGGTTCTTAGTGAAGGAGGAGGACCGCAGAAAGGCGGCAAAATCAAGTAAATGTCGTTGGCTACAAGCCGCCAGGCAAGCCGAACATAAAGGCTGCCGCGGCTTGAGCCAAACCGTTCCATTTGCTGTTAATAGTGAAATAAATACATTTGCTGTTGGAACCCGGTCTACCTCGCGTTTTTCTGGACGGAACACTGGCGACGAGGGTGGGATCATCCTAAAACGTGAGACTGTGCACGTGGCGAATTGAAATCCAGGCTAGAAGCAATGGCCAGAAATAATGCACCACCCGCACCCTTCAATCCCAATGAAGAGGATTGGGAATCCTACGTAGACCATTTTGAAATGTATTTAGAAAGCAACGAGATGGAGGAGATCTCAGACCAGCGTAAGAGGGCTGTCTTCCTAACGCATTGTGGGCCAACCGTGTTCAAGATGGCCAAAGCATTGGTGAAGCCCAGAGACGTAAAACAAATGACCTGGCCTGAACTCCAGCAGATGCTAAAGACCCACTACGCACCAGTAGTGTCAAATCTCATCAAACGGCATGAGTTCTACCGAAGGGACCAAAAAGAAGGCGAGACCATCACTGACTTTGTGGCAGCCCTCCGACAACTGGGGGGAGCGTGCGAGTTCCTGAACTTAGATGAAGCCATGTGAGATCGAGTGGTACTAGGCCTAAAAGACTCTAATTTACAAACTAAATTGTTAAATAAACCCAATATAACAGTGGCTGAAGCAATCGTAGAAGCCACAGCCATAGAAGCCACAAAAAAGTCAGCGGCCACAATGAAGCAAATGAATGCGAATAACGATGAAACGATCCTAGCTAGAGGAAAGAAGCAAGTGCCCGCCACCACACATCATGAAGATTTTGATGAAACATCAGAATCAGAAGATGATGACAATGAGGTCCACCACCTGTACGCCAACAAAAAAAGGCACGAAAAAAGAAACTGGCGGGAATGCGCCGGCTGCGGAGGAAACCACCCTCGAGCCGATTGCAGATTCCTTGATGCCATCTGCCGAGCTTGCAAGAAAAGGGGACACATCGAGAAAGTCTGTAGGAATCGCAAAAATAACAGCCCTAACAGATGCAGTAACTCCCCACCACAAGCTGAATCAAAGCAAGCCGAGAGAAAGTGGGAGCGCAACAAACGAGCCAGTAACCGAGAAAAGACCCATCAAACTGTCACTGTCAGAAGTGCCCAGACGGAAAGCAAGAGAAAAATCAAAATCATCGTAAAAATTGAAGGAAGCCCTTGTGAGATGGAAGTCGATTCAGGATCTTTCCTGTCAATAGTGTCTTGGGACACAATCAGACGACTCGTCCCAAATATCAAATTAAAAGAACTCCAGAAACAAAAATTAATTATGAAGGACTACCAAGGGAATCAAATCCCTGTGGTAGGTCTAGGACATTTCCAAGTCGCCTACAAGCAGCACATCAAAGTCCTGCCTCTAACCATAGTCGACTGAGACTGACCCAGCCTCCTGGGCATCGAATGGTTCGCACCATTGGACATCCGAATGACCGGAGTGGACCGAGTAGCCACAACCGACTGGGAAGAAAGCCTGATTCACGAGTTCCAGGACGTTTTCGATGGCACCCTAAGCAGGTACCCGGGACCCCAATTTCTTTTAGTTTAGACCCCCAGGTGGCCCCTAGAAGATGAAAGGCCAGACGAGTTCCCTTTGTGTTAAAAGCAAAAATAGAGGAACAATTGAATAAATTAATTGATCAAGGGGTCTTAGAACCTATTGACCATGCTAGGTGGGAGACACCAGTAGTAGCACTGGTTAAACCTGAAGGGTCGGTACGCATCTGTGGAGACTACAAGGCTACCCTGAACCATGCGCTACAACAAAGCGCATACCCTGTGCCAGTCGTACAACATTTGTTACACTCGCTCGGGGGAGAGGAAAATTTTTTGCCAAACTTGATTTAGCACAAGCATACCAACAGCTTCCTGTAGACCCATTAATGGCCGAGGCACAGACAAAAGTAACTCACAAAGGGGCATTCAAGTGTAACAGACTTCAATTTGGAGTAAGCGTTGCCCCAGGCGTTTTCCAAAGCCTCATGGAATGCCTCTTAAATGGAATAAAAGGGGTCGTACCATATTATGATGATGACCTAATTTCAGCTAAAGATATGACCCAACTAGAAAAAAGACTAAGAGAAGTGCTAACAATATTTAGAGAATCCGGCCTGAAAATTAAAAAGGAAAAATGCTGCTTAATGACTGATCGCGTCGAATTTCTGGGCTACTTAATTGACAGAGAGGCATACACCCTACAGAAAAAAAGGTCAAGGCTATTAGAGATGCACCACAACCAAAAAACAAAATGGAATTGCAGGCATTTTGGGGTCTAATAAATTTCTATAACGTATTCCTCCCCCATAAAGCAACGTTAGCAGAACCATTACACTGTTTGCCGGATAAGAAAACTAATTGGACTTGGGGTCATAGAGAACAAAAGGCATTCCAGAGAATAAAAAATCTGTTAACCTCAGACACCGTTCTTTTTCAGTTTAGTAACACACTTCCATTGACGGTCACCTGTGACGCCTCACTGTTTGGAGTCGGTGCCATCCTGAGCCACCAATTGCCGGACGGGAGAGAGGCACCCGTCGCCTTTTACTCGAAAACACTTTCTAAAGCAGAACGCAACTATAGTCAACTAGACAGAGAAGCCCTGGCAATTGTCGCCGGTGTGAAACGTTTTCACGAGTACCTCTATGGAAGAACATTTTCAATTGTAACGGACCATAAACTGTTACTAGGAATTCTGGTGGGAAACAAACCTACACCGAACATTTTGTCCCCACGGATGACTAGATGGTCAGAATTCCTAGCAGCATACTATTACACATTGACACATCGACCCGGGAAACAAATCTCCCATGCAGACGCATTAAGTCGAACACCATTGCCGATGAAGAGGAAGACCTGGCGCCAACAATGACCACCCTGCAAATAGACACATGCCCTGAACTGCCAATATCTGCAAACGATGTCGCCAGAGCCACCGCAAAGGACCCAGTGACTGCCCGCATTTTAAACTGGGTAATTAAAGGCTGGCCGGAAAACCAAAAAACTGAACACTTTAAACCTTTCCAGACCAGACAGACTGAACTTTCAATTCAAAAAGGCTGTTTATTGTGGGGTGATCGGGTGGTAATTCCTGCGAGACTACAGACTAGAGTGTTGGACATGCTTCACAAGGGCCACACTGGTATTGTAAAAATGAAAAGCCTAGCTAGGAGCTATGTCTGGTGGCCTGGTTTAGATAAAGATATTGAATACTGGGTTGCTACTTGCACTAAATGCCAGAAAACCAGACCTTCCCCACAACAAGCACCCATAAGGGACTGGGAGACCCTACGAGGCCCCTGGTCTCGGATCCATATTGACTTTGTGGGTCCTACTTGGGGGCATAGCTTTTTGATTGTCATAGATGCATACTCAAATTGATTGGAAGTTGTAGTAATGTCATCTATGACAATTGATGCGGTCATTAAACAACTCAACAAACTATTCGCAACCCATGGATTGCCAGATGTCCTAGTGTCCAACAACGGGCCTCAATTAACCACCATACAATTTGAGCAGTACCTAGCCTCCCTAGGTATACACCATGCACTAACCGCACCGGCCCACCTGGCAGCAAATGGTAGGGCCGAGAGAATGGTCAGGTTTACTAAAAAGGGTTTAGAAAAAATGGACCTCGGGGATGTCCAGGATAAAATTAACCCTCTACTCACCCTCCAACATATCACCCCCAGCACTGTAACTAACAAAAGCCCAGCAGAATTGTTAATGGGGAGAAAACCTAGGTCACAATTAGATAGGTTACATCCAAATTACACTTTGGAAAGACCCCCCGATTTCTCCAGCTGTTCCCGCATGTTTGAAATCGGCCACCTAGTCTACGCAGAAAATTTCACCGGGGACCCTCTATGGCTTCCAGCCACAATCACACAAATAACAGGCCCCCGGTCCTACCGCCTAACCGTAGACAATGACAGGGAATGGAAGCGGCACATAGACTAGCTTCGTTCCCAAAATATTGAACGAAATACAAATACACAGCCCCAAATAATAAAAATCGACAAAAACAAAACCAAAGAGGGGGGGGGGGAAATACAAGAAAATAATAATAAAGAACTTTTTAAAATAAATCCAGAACATCTAACCAATCAAAAAGAGCAAAAAGAAAACTTACGGTTAGATGAGACTTGCAGAAAAAATCCAGATGAAGGGAAACCCATCCTGGAAGGGGCCAGCCAAGCCAGCTCGACCTGCCTGGGAAAGCCAGGAGGGAGCGGCAAAACCACCGGCCTGAGCAACTCAAGCGGTAGCAAAATGGCTGACTCACCCTTCCAGGCGGTTCCATGGAGAAGAGCTGGAGAGACAGCAACTCCATCCAAACTGGTTGAAATCTCCAGCTAAAATGAACCGCGCAAGTCCAGTAGAGTCAGAAGAAGCCCCACCTACCTGCGCGACTACGTCACCCACGTAGGACTAAACTAAAGGGGGAGGAGTGTTCTGTATAAAATGGTATACTCCAAATGCCTCAAATGTGATTGGCCAGAAAGGCCTGCACAGGATCGGTTCACTAAGAACCAATACAGGAGGACTGCAGAAAGGTGGCAAAATCAAGTAAATGTCATTGGCTACAAGCCGGCAGGCAAGCTGAATATAAAGGCTGCTGCGGCTTGAGCCAAACCGTTCCATTTGCTGTAAATAGTGAAATAAATACATTTGCTGTTGGAACCCGGTCTACCTCACGTTTTCCCGGACGGAACAGAAACAAGTTACTTGTAGATTTTGAAAGACCATAAATTTGTAATAGTTATGGCACATTTTGATGAGTATTTCTGAGTTAAAGAGAACTTTGGATGCTTTTCAGCTAATGAAAAGCTTTACAAAAGATACATTTTTCAAAGATATTAAGGCCCTGTCACATTGGCTGATGGATGCAAAACGTTTGTAAAAAGGACACAGCAGATGAGAAAATGTTCCATCTATTGTTATCCGCTCTCAAAAGTGCCCCGAATTTGCATAAGCAGAGTGGTTAACAACAGAAAGGAACGGACGGGGGGAGGATGTAGAGGGGCAAGAGGGACAGGGCCACCATCCCACCCCTGGCCCTGACTCTGCTTCTGCTGGGACTTCTGCTGCCCGGGCTCGCTCTTCTGGTGCTGGAGCTTCTGCTGGCGCTGCTCCTGGTGCTGGTGCTTCTGCTGGTGCTTACTCTGCTGGCACTGCTCCTGGTGCTGGTGCTTCTGCTGGTGCTTACTCTGCTGGTACTGCTCCTGGTGCTGGGGCTTCTGTTGGTGCTTACTCTGCTGGCATTGCTCCTGGTGCTGATGCTTCTGCTGGTGCTTACTCTGCTGGCACTGCTCCTGGTGCTGCTGGTGCTCCTGGTGCTGCTGGTGCTTACTCTGCTGCTGGTCCTTCTTTTGCTGCTACTGTTGTTGTTGCTGCTGCTGCTGCTGCTGGTGGTGTGGAGGAGCAGCCCCTACAACCTCGAAGCCCCTCTGATGAGGGCCCATATGGCCCTGCCAGAGGGAGGAAGAGGCAGACGTGTGAACGGGAGAGGAGGCAATACTCAATTGAAGAGGAACATGAGGATGAGGTGCTGGAATGGCTGAGGGAGAATGAGTATCTATGGCGGAAGGGACATAGGCTCTATCGAGACACCAAAAGGAAGCAGGCTGCTTGGAGAGAGAAGGCGGAGAGCCTGGGCTACACTTCAGAGGTGTTCCTCAGCTGGTGGAAGCACATGCACACCTGGTACAGGAAGCTGCACCTCAAGAAATCTGGCCAGGCTGTGGTCAAGCTGGCGGACTGAGAGACCTACGTGATGGCCAAGTGCAGCTTCTTGGAGGGTGAGATCCGCCACCGAGGAGCAGCCCCTCTCACAACCTTTTCTCTCAGGCAGCCTGCTGAGAGCCAGTCCTCTTCTGGCCAAGAGTCAGCTCCTGTGTCCAGGCAGGTATCTGTGGAGCATGCCATGACGGAGACCCCCCCGACAGCTGTACTACCCATGGCGGAGCACGTGGAGGACCCCCTGACACAGTGGGAGCAAGGAGAGGACACTTCCACCACAGGCCAACCTGCATCCACCCCCAGCTCCACCTCCACAGAAAGGCAGAGAGGCAGACCGGAGGGGCAGAGCCACACTGTCCTGCTGGAGATCAGGGACACCATCAGAAGCAGTGTAGATCTCCTCTCTCAGCTGGTACACACCGACGTCCCATCCTCCAACTGCAAGCCCTTCCTCACCTACGTCAACCAGACCCTCATGAACATGTCGGAACCACAGTACCAGGTGGTGAAGGACAGGATCACCGATCTTCTTCACAACCCTCTAGACCAAGCTGAACCTGCTCCCACCCAGTCCAGGCCTGCTCCTCCACCCCAGGTGATGTCACTGCCCTTCCAAGGCTTTCCACAGGCCCTCACCTACCAAGGCTATGGATACCAGGAGCTCCAGCAGCACAGGCAGCCCTTCCCACTCCAGGCACAGGTACATCGAACGCTACCGATGCCATTGATGCCACTGATGCCACCCACGCCACCGATGCCAGCCATGTCATAGATACCACTGACGCCACCAATGCCACCCACACCACAGATGCCACCCACACCACAGATGCCACCCATGCCACAGATGCCACCCATGCCACAGATGCCACCCACGCCTCACCTCGCTCAGCTGCAGAGCAGACATCCCCACTACACTGCTCCTTCCTCCACCCCACAGCCAAGCCCGGCCTCAGAACATCTGTCATCGGTATTGGGGCTGACACCCCATGTCCTGGAGGAAGGGGCTCTCAACATCACGGGGCTGAGCCAGCTGTCTGAGAGCTTCCTCCACACACCGTCCCCTGTTGTCCTCTCGGGGCCAGACACACCAATGATGCCTCAAACCAGCACTCCAGCAGCAGCCACCTCCACAGCACCTGGACCCTTCACCCCTGAGACTGGGCACGCCTCAGAGTGACTGATAAGAGTGCCAGAGACAGGGTGGCTACCTGTTGACTATTTTTGCTTTGGACATTTGACTTGGGTCATTTTTCTTTTACAGCTTGTTATTAATAAAGATTATCTTTGCTTCACACACTTGCTTCATTTATTTTAGTAAATAAAGTCTTGGTGGAAACTTTTAGAAATGGTTTAAGCCTTTGCATGCTTGTGGGATGGGTAAGGATAGCAGTGGGATTGGCAGGGATACCTTTGGAATGGGTAATAGCTGTGGGATGGGCAGGGATACCTTTGGGATGGGTAATAGCTATGGGATGGGCAGGGATACCTTTGGGATGGGTAATAGCTGTGGGATGGGCAGGGATACCTTTGGAATGGGTAATAGCTGTGGGATGGGCAGGGATACTTTTGGGATGGGTAATAGCTGTGGGATGGGCAGGGATACCTTTGCGATAGGTAAGGATAGCTGTGGGATAGATAAACCTCCAGTGCAAGCATAGTGGGACTGTATGGTCCACCCTCCCAGCTGCCATACATATGGCCCTTTATTATCAATAACAATGTAATCATTGATCCACACATTTCAACATAAACACAACTCTTTATTAAATGCCCTGTTCATTGTAGGCCTACCCAACATACATGGCACAATCTCATCAGTGTTATGCGACAGCCTCAAGGAAGCATCCATTAAGCATCTATCATCCTGTCTTGCCACTCCACTGCTCCAGCTGGGGAGTTGCACCAGTGTCTCAGGAGGTTGCGCTGCTTCTTCCCTTCACATGAAGCTCTGTTCGGTCCTTGCACATCCAGAGTGTCTGTCAGGTTTCGCCCTTGCCTCCATTCCCCAGGCTCCATGTCCCCATTGCCTTGTTGGAGGTCCACGAGCCTGTTCTGCAAGACTGGGTAGTGGGTGCGCATGAGATTGTGCAGGATGCAGCAAGCTTCCACGATGTTCCTCACGGTCTCTGGGCAATGCTGCATGGTGGTGAAAAGTACCTGGAACCTGTTGGCCAGGATGCCAAAGGCATTCTCCACCACCCGCCTTGCCCTGGACAGCTTGTAGTTGAAGATCCTCTCTTCACGGGTGAGGCATCTGGAAGTGTAGGGCTTCATGAGGTAGGTTCTGAGGGAGAAGGCGTCATCCCCCACGATGAAGTAGGTCACATCTTGTGTGTCGTTGGGCAGGGGGTCTGGATCTGGGAAGCCCATGATGAGGTTGCATTCCAGCCCCTCCTTGAGGTGACTGGCGTTGCATACCTGGGCATCTGAAGATGAGCCGTTGCCTGAAGCTTCGATGTACATGAACTTGTAGTCATTATTGACCATGGCGAAGAGGATGATGCCCTTGTAGTTGAAATAAGTGGACCCTGACTTGGCTGGAGCTTTGCAGGCCACGTGCTTGCCATCTATGGCTCCAACAGTGTGAGGGAAGTTCCACTTCTGATACCACTGCTCTGCAACTTTCTTCCAGCCTTCTTCAGTGGAGGGGCACTGGAGGAGCTCCTTCAGGTATTCTTCAATGATGGCCTGCACCACTTCTCTGACCACAATGCTGATGATGTTGTGTGGCACCCTCCAGCCGTACTGCATGCTCCTGTACGTGGTCCCTGAGGCCAGATGGCACAGAGTCAGTGCCACCTTGAGCCCAGGGTCCAGGCTGGGCTGGAAGTTGGTGCTTTGCTTGGTCAACCTGGGTCTCAGCCACTCCACAACTTCGTCAAACATGGCTGGAGACATCCTCATGAAGTTCTGGAATGCACGAGGGTCTTCGTTCCTCAGCTCCACCATCAGCTTGTTGTACAGTCCATACTATGCTCTTCTCCTGATCCATCTTTGGACCCAGACACTTCTTGGACGCCTTCTTTTCTTCGCGTAGAACAGGTGAAAGAGCCTGTAGATGGCTTCGCACTGTTGCAGAATGATGGTGGCTACGAAAAGGAGTGTGTTACGATCCATGGTGGACATGACTGGATGCTGTGGAAGAGCAAGAGCCAGATGAATGCTGAAAAGGTCTGCACAGCAGGGCTACTGGACTGAAAGTGAGATCCAGGTGAGTTCCTCCCCCTTTTTATAGGAAATATCGTTTTTCCGCTAGATGTCCTTTTGCATCCTCTAGGCATCCTGCAGACACCCTAAATATCTGAGATACGTCCCCTCTGTGAACGTTTTTTCCATTTTAAATGCTTTGTATGCGAGCTGCATCCGCTTTCATCCTTTCTCTGTCCTTGCTACTAACGCTTTGTGTCCATTCTGCATCCGTTTCGCTTCCTCCCTTTGTCCGTTTTCCGCTGGAGCGGATGCGAGTTGCGCGGATGCGCAGCGGATGCCTCGCGAACATAGCGGACGTGTAACAGATGACGACGGATGTAGAACGGATGTTCCCCGTATGCGTTGCGGATGCAGAATGGACTTGTTGGATACATTTTCCGCTCAAAAAGTTTTGAGCAGCTCAAAACTTTTTGAGCGGATGGAATCTCAGTCGACGGATGGTGGACGTTTAGAGAGGATGAAAAATGGAGGCAGTGAGTACAGAACGGAAGCATCGCGTTAACCAATGGATGGCAAGTGTTTCTCTCCATTTTACATCCTCTTTCCATCCATTGGTGCAGTGTGACATGGGCTTAAGTCAGGGGTGTCAAACCCAAGGCCCGGAGGCCAGTTCTGGCCCATGGGGTACTTAGATCTGGCCTGTGGGGCAACCCTACAAACAGCGAAGGACTGGCCTGCAGTGCTTCTGCCAGTAAAAATGGGCTCCTGAGCTCCCCTTTCAGCTGCCAGGGCCTCCTGCAACCTTCTTTCAGTGAAAACAGAGCTTGATCCATTTTTACTGGCAGAGGGTTGCAGGAAGTCGTGGGAGCTGAAAATGGAACTTGGGAGCCCATTTTTGCTGGCACAGTGGTCAGGTCACCACAGCCCCCCCCCCCCCCGATGCAAGTGACATCAAGCTGGCCAGTCCCACCCTGGCCACGCTCATCCCAACCCCCCAAGGTCAAACACAACCCTGATGTGGCCCTCAACAAAATTGCATTTGACAACCCTGATCATTTGGTGGGATTCAAGATATTTTTAAACATGTCTGGTGTCATTATAATGGGTTTCCTGCACATCAGGGTGCTTTACTGAGTCACCACTGACACTCCTTCTGACTTTGATGGCATACATCTGGAATATAGTTTTAGCAGGATTTTTCAACCACAATGATGCCCCACTTTCAGTTACTGTTACTGGTGCTTCAGCAAGTGTGAGTAACTAAGTGTTAGTAACTTAAGTGTGAATTTCAAACACTTCAGTGCCATCACATCAGTTGGGAGAAAACCATTGCTCTCTATCAGAGGTGGTATTCAGCAGGTTCTGACCAATTCTGGAGAACCGGTAGCAGAAATTTTGACTAGTTTGGAGAGCCAGCAAATACCACCTCTGACTGGCTCCGCCTCCCTCTATTCTCTGACTCCCAAGTCCAGCTAATTGGCTGGGTCTTCTTTTGTTGCCCTGCACAGAGAAAGGAGCTGGAAAGCAGGTTAGTGGGATGGGGAAGGAATGGAGATTTTACAGTATCCTTCCATTGCCACACCTAACAAGCCTCGCCCACCAAGCCACGCCCACAAAACCGATAGTAAAAAAAAATTAATCCCACCACTGTTCTCTACCCATGCAAAGGAATAATGATGTTGACACAGTTACACTGAATAGGATCTGGTCAAACAACAGCAACAACAACAATAATATAGCAGGGCTATGGTCTCATCCATGCTGCAGCATTTGCATAGTATTTTGCTTAAAGCAGCAAGATTCCATTCTTTCACTAACATGTTTAAGACTGATCTGTCAGACTGAAATGCCTGGCTTTGTCAGACAGAGGGCAGAGAATGTTGTAAATGTTTTGTAAATTAAATGGCAGCAGTGCTAATTCTTTTCAATCCATGTCTGTTTCAGATGTGTTCATTCGTATGTACTATTTCTGCCTTAATCTGTATGTTTCTGAAAGAAGTAGAAAAATATACCCGTTTTATATGCATTTTGTCATAAAATATACATTTTGCTGTGGGCTATCCAAGTTTATTTATTTGGACTGAAAATTAGGGTGTAACATTTGAAGAAGCATTAAATTGCAAAAGCACCCCCAATCATCTTTGTTGGTCCTGTCTGTACTCTTTCTAGAGTCTTAGAATTATTTTTATATCATGGTGACCTGAATTGGACATATTATTTCAAATAGTTTTCTCATAAGTGCAGTATAAAGCAATATCACTTCACATGATCTTGATGTTACCCCTTTTTGATGCAGGGCTCAACTCATATCAGTTGGCTTCCAAATGTGGAGAAATTAAATTGTTCAAGGATCATATTATATATGTATATGTTTGTGTATGCCTTTAAATTCTTATTCTAGGGGAATTAAAATACTTATGGTATTGTTCCATTGGGGGCAGCATCTAGCTAAATTGGTTTGGTCTCTGAAAAAGAAAGTGTGGTCTGATTTGTAACTGGGATGGAGGAACTCTAGAGCACTCCATATCTAGTACAAGGATGCATGCAGTAGTGGGATTCAGCTAGTTTACATCAGTTCGAGAGAACTGGTTGTTAATTTTCTGAGCAGTTTGATGAACTGGTTGTTGGAAGAAATCATTAGGGCAGAGAACCGGTTGCTAAATTATTTGAATCCCACCACTGGATACATGGATACTTCACATTCGAAAATAAAAAATGACATCTCAATAGACAGTGCTAGCAAACCACCATTGCCAAGAGAATCCTATAGATGTGTCAATGTGATCCCTAACTTGAGACCTTCTTTAAAGTGTTTCTGCTCACTGCAATTTAAACACCATTTAATATACAGGTAGTCCTCAATTTACAACAATTCACTTCGTGACCGTTCAAAGTTGCGTCACTAGAAAAAAAATTGACTTATGACCACTTTTCACATCTACAACCATTGTAGCATCACCATGGTAACATCTTCAAAATTCAGATGCTTGGCAACTGACTCATATTTATGACAGTTGCAGTTTCCCAAGGTGATGTTGCTGTCTTCTGACAAGCAAAGTCAATGGGAAAACAAGTTTCACTTCACAACTGTGTGACTAATTTAGCAACTGCAATAATTCACTTAACAATTGTGGCAAGAAAAGTCAGAAAATGGGGCAAAACTCACTTAACAAATGTTTCACTTAGCAACATAAATTTTGGGCTTAATTGTGATCGTATGTCGAGGACTACTTACATGTTATCCTATGAGGAAGCATTATCCTGTAGAAAATGAAACATAATTCACGAGTGCCACGATATTCCTTTTTGCTTTCCTTAACTCAAGAAAAAAAAAGTGCATACACTTTTGTATCTCCATTACAATGCTTTTAATCATTGCTAGGAGTTCCATGTTCCAATGTCTAAACTAGAGGAAGAAAGAGGATGTGATTTTAATTTATTGCCAGATCTACACTATGTAAATGTAGTATTATGATGTGGTTAGCAATCAACTCTCTACTATAAAACTAAAGTTTAAGAGTTGTTGGAGTTTAATTTTCAATAGAATAATATATAGAAGCTTCACCAACATAGCGTCATGCTTTTTTAAAATGTAATGTTTGTATATATTATTTTATCTAATACATATAATTTAGAAATCTATTTTAATAGAATGCATGTTTCATTATGATGATACATGTTCTAATATACATAATCGTCATACATACAACTTATTGAAAAGTGCATTGCCAAATTATGCACAGTGCAAACGTCAAATTATAATTATATTTTATATTTTTGGGGCTATGAGAATTACGGTGGGCATGCCAATTGAACCTATTTCTTCACAGTCCCTAGAGTTAAAACAATTGTTTTGCAATACCATTCCTCTTCAAATTATTCCCAACACATTTAAAAATAAACCTGCATTTTTTCCACACTTGTCCATACCATCACCAGATCAAAAATATGTTCAACATGATGCCATCCATCTGCTTGTAATTCTGGAACTAATAAAAGGCACATTTAATCAATAATTGATCATTCAAAGCCAACCTATAGCTGAATACCAGAAATACCACCCAATCAAAGTTCTCTCTCTTTCAAAATTGCCAATTCTACGAGGCAGACAAGAGACTCTTAGCAGGTTACAGTCTTAAAAAATAAAACACCAAAATATTCACAGTGCAAAACAAAACAAATGAAAAATAAACTGGCATGAGCACAATAGCTTAAAAATGACAAAAATATAAACAAAAATACTGTCACAACCAATAAGTAGACGGTGACATTGTCAGTTCTGCAGCTCTTCTAAATAGCTCTGTTTTGAATAATTTCTGAGAAAACATTTTCTGAAAAACAGGTTCTTTCTGAAACTGTTAATCTTCACATCAGGCAAAATTATTAATCTTGATTCTCCAGATATTAAAGTCTACTGTATGTTCAAAAACTTGCTTTCAGCACAAACTTCAGAGACATGACATGGTCAGATTACCACACAGTAGTTGCTTTGTTGCAGACAACAAAGTAAGATAACTTCCAGGTGCCTTTTTATAGAATGTAAGTGAAAAATATTTTTCTTTCAGGACAAAAATTGATTTCTTTTCTATCAATATCAATAAATCTTATTTTAAAATGTGAGTATAATTTGACATGCCTTTACTTTAACTCAAGGTTCCATTTCCTGAAAAGAAAAGCAGCTGGACCAGATTAATTAACTAGATTAATTTCCTGACTCAGGAGGGAATAAAAAAATAATGGAAGTTTGTAACATGAAAGCTATAAAAAGATTTTTTTAAAAAAATCCTATCTTAGTTGATGTAATATCTGCATGAATCATAATTTTCCATAGGCAGGTGCTAATCCAAGAAAGACCTGGGAAGGGGTTAATAGGTGGACTTTTACCTTGGAGCAGCTGACTTTCTAGTTAATTATCCCACCCAAGCTATAATACCAAAGGCCTGTTCTTTGTCCTCCCTGTTGAGTTAGGGAGCAGAAGCATAGTAAAAAGTCCAGACAGAAATCAAGGCTTGGCAGATTATTATTATTTTGTATTTTTGTTTCTTGATAAAGTTTAGTCTCCAGGAAAAAGAAGAAAAAAGTGACACCAAGATTTTGATTAGTTGCAATATGAAAGCTTTACTTTACAATTAGGTCGAAGTGATGCCTGCCATAAAATTTTGGGAATTAGAAACTTGGTAGTGAGATTTTGTTTTGTTTCCTTGTTTTCATTTTGTGGCGTTTTCTGATCTTTTTAAAAACTTCCCCTCGAGTGTGAATTTGATCAAGCCTTGTATTTTGCTGGGCTGGTTGTAAACTACGAATATGGTTTGGTTGCTGCAAGATTAGTTCACATGAAAAAATGGACATATACTTTTTTTCTCTTGCTGTTTCTACATGAATATTGTTGCTGCATTTATCTAGAGAATAATTAAAGAGAAGAGAAGGAACTCGAAGAAAAGGTAAGTGAATAAATTGGTTCTCTTGAGGTGTTGTTTTTTTAAAAACAGCAACTGAAGTTGTAACCCATCAATCTGGTAACATTACATTGAGAAAGGCACAATTTAAATATGTTTGGAAGAAAGCCCCAGGGCAAAGTTTAATGTGCTGCTCGTGGACATCCTTTGAAAGTATTTATTTGAAATATGTATTTCCAAGGAATTGGGGACAGTAACAGAATAACATATCCATTTAATTGGTAATGCATCTTGACCAAGCCAGAGAACAAGAGGAAGGAACTCTGCACACAAACATGTTTAAGTTAGGTCAGATACAAACCTAGTGGCTGAATGTATGCCACATGCTGGCTCGTGTGAGATAGTTTAACATGTTGTGTGAATCCAGGGAATTTGTTCAGTTTATGGTTTATGATATTCAGCAGACTCAATAACCCAGTCAAACATGTTACAAGGTTCATAATTGGGAGATGCCCAGTGACTCTTGCAGTATATAGATATGGATATGTGATCATTGAATTTGGTTCTTATATCCAAAAGGAAGTAATGTATGATCAGGTTCCCAGGTTTGCTTCTGTATATGAATTTAGGAAGGTGTCTAGTGCTATCATCCATGCCTTTATCTAGCTGAATCCTATCCAAGAAGGTTTGATTTGGATACTGTGAAATTTCTGACAGCTTAGTAGTATTTTCAGTGTTACCCTAGATACTAATATGTAAAATGGAGGCCTTTTGAAAGCAAGTGCTTTGCTTTGCAACTTTTCTATTCTCCTCAGATCCACTTCGGCTATAGATAATTTCCCTGATTGCATTCTTCAAATCTTTTGCTACTCAGGATATGACTCATCTGAGCCTGAGTAGGATTTTTTTTTTCAGGAAAACTGGAGAAGATGGAAGGAATCAGCCCTGCATTAGGGATGGACACTTAACAATTTTTAATGTAAGGCTAGCTAGATTCACAATCCATTTTATAGTTAAACCTGGACTGGCACCAGGAAGATAGAGGTTCAAATCAGAGGTGATATTCAGTAGTTCTGGGGAACTGGTAGCGGAAATTTTGAGTAGTTCGGAGAACTGGCAAATCCCACCTCTGACTGTAGGTTTTACAGTATCCTTCCCCTGCCATGCCCACCAAGCCACACCCACAGAACTGGTAGAAAAAAAAATTGAATCCCTGGTTCAAATGCACTTTCAGCCATTGAAACTGACTCTGTGACTTTGGACCAATTGTACTGTCTGAGCCCAACCTACCTTACAGAGGAGATGTTCTGGGGGATGACTAGAATTTAAGCTCTAGTTTAATGCAGGAGGGAATTTAAGGACGGAATTTAAGCTCTAATTTAAGGCAGGACGGAAATCCAATGACTAATGGAATATAAATGTGCTAAGCCAGGAACAAATATGGTGCTGGCAGTGCTAGTTGGTACGTTGGCATGAGATTTGGGATTAAAGTGGACATCATGCAATGACTGATGAAGTCATCAATAGATGGTTCTACTGGTTAACCCGATGTTGCTATTTTTCTTTTATGAGTCATGATGGGAGGCCATTCCTAGAGAAAGGAAGTTGACAGCCAAAAACAGAGTTTGCTTCTCTGTTCTTTCTCAGGTAACATTGCAAGTCATATAGTTAGCAAGACAACCTGATGGGGAAATGGTTACCGTTATTTATTCATCACATTTCTACACAGCTCATTTCACCTAAGACAAAGGTCTTCAAACTTGGCAAGTTTAAGACTTGTGGACTTCAACTCCCAGAATACCTGAGCTAACATGACTGGAGGAGGAATTCTGGGAGTTGAAGTCCACAAGTCTTAAACTTGCCAAGTTTGAAGACCCCTGACCTAAGAATTTATAGTAAAAATATATAATTTAAAAGCATAAATAAGAACAAGTTAAAAAATTTTAAAAAGTCAGTTAAGATATTTAAAGTTAAAGGATTAAAATGTTTAAAAGGTTGAGAGAAGCTCATCATGACATCCAAGCTTTCATATCACTCTTTGACATACATGCTAATTGGCAAAATCAGGTCTTAGCACTCTTTCTGAAGGCCAGAAGTGTGGGGACCTGTCTCATCTCTGAGGGTAAGATGTTCACAGCAGGGGTCTCCAACCTTGGCAACTTTAAGACTTAAGGAATTCTGGGAGTTGAAGTCCACAAGTCTTAAAGTTGCCAAGGTTGGAGACCCCTGTTCTACAGGACAGGGACAATAGCAGAGAAGGTTTTCACCTGGATCCTACCAGTCCAAATTCTTTGAGTAATGATATCCACAATGTTGTGTATGGAAATTAGAAGACTCCAAATAACTAAAACTGATTGGCCGAACAGGCCGCTCTCGGATTGGTCAATTAAGCACCATTTTGATTGGCCCGCCTGATGGTGAGAATTCTTAAAGAGCTGTCATTGGCTGCAAGCCACGAGCAGCCGCTATGAGAAGGACTGCCATGGCTTTGGCAAATGTTCAGCTACAAGTCACTATACTGTAAAATAAAGAGCTGTTTATTGGAATACCAGTCTTGCGTACCTTATTGTCCAAATGGAACACTGGCGACGAAGGTGGGATTGTCCTAGAAGAGTGAGACCGAAGCACGCGGCAACCAGAATCGAGCAACCAAGATGGCCGGTAACAATATGCCGCCCGCACCGTTTAACCCAGCTGAAGAAGATTGGGAGTCATACATTGACCGCTTTCTGATGTTCTTAGAAATCAACGAGCTACAAGAAATAACTGACCAGAGGAAGAGAGCTGTATTCCTCATGCACTGTGGGCCTGCCATTTTCAAAATGGCCAAGGCGTTAGCCAAACCGCGGGACGTAAAACAGATGGCATGGCCAGAATTAAACCGAATGCTATGAGCCCGTTAAGTGCCTGTGGTCTCCAAGCTGATCAAAAGGCACTAATTTTATAAATGAGACCAACGAGAAGACGAGAGCATCGGATATTTCATAGCAGCCCTAAGAAATATTGGGGGAGCCTGCGAATTTCAGAACATGCATGAAGCCATGAGAGACCGCATTGTCCTGGGATTGAAGGACGCTACGTTCCAAAGCAAGCTGCTAAACAGACCAAATATCGCAGTGGCTGAGACCATCGCAGAAGCCACTGCCACTGAAGCAGCCAAGAAATCCGCAGCCACCATGTGCCAGATGAATTGAACAAATCCAGAACCATCGAACCAACCCCGAGAAAAGAAGGTGGAAGGAAACCAAAAACAGTTCACAGCGACTGCCCACCATGAAGGCCTCGACTCCCCGAGCAACATCGATGATGACAACGAAGACATACATAGGCTTTAGTCGGAAAGAAAATGGTGGGAAAAAAGAGGAAGCAGGTGAGAATTCCAGTTGCTGGGTATGGAGGGGATCACCTGCACTCCGAATGCAGATTCGTGGATGCTCTTTGCAGATTTTGTGAGAAACGGGGGCACATTGCAAGGGTCTGCCGAAACAAAAAGAGCTATAGTCCAAAGAGACGCAACAGCATCCCCCCCCCCCCCAAAAACAGAGAGAGACAAGCCAGAAGCCGATTGAGCCAAGAGAACAGAAACCGTTGAATGAATGACAGAGAAGAAACACATCAAACAATAATAATCGGAAATGCTAGGGCAGCAAATGCAAAAAAGGTTCGAATAAATGTGAAAATCGAAGGAAAGCCCTGTGAGATGGAAGTAGACTCCGGATCATACCTATCAATGGTATCATGGAACACTATCAGAAACCTGATACCAGACATCAAGCAAAGAGAACTAGAACAGCAAAAGCTAATACTCAAAGATTACCAGGGAAACCAAATCCCGGTAGTGGGCCTTGGACATTTCCTAATAGAATTCAAAAACCACGCTGAAGTACTTCCTCTGACAATCATCGACCATGATTGCCCTAGTCTGCTGGGAATCGAATGGTTCACGCGTCGAATGGTTCACGATCAACAGCGTCGCTGAGACCAATTGGAAGGAGAGCCTGCTGGAAGAGTTCCGGGATGTATTCAATGGGACCCTAGGCAAGTACAAGGGGACCTCAATAGCATTCAGCCTAGACCCAAAGATAGCTCCCATCAGGCTCAAAGCCAGACGCGTTCCCTTTGCCTTAAAATCAAAAATAGATGAGCAGCTTAACAAACTCATTGCACAAGGGGTGTTAGAGCCAATCGACCATGCCAGGTGGGAAACTCCCATCGTGACTCCTGTCAAACCAGATGGGTCAGTGCACATCTGTGGTGACTATAAGGCCCCCTTAAATCATGCACTCCAGCAAAGTGCATACCCTGTTCCAGTAATTCAACACCTGTTGCATTCATTAAGGGGAGGAAAATTTTTCGTGAAGCTTGATCTCGCGCAAGCATATCAACAGCTGCCGGTTGACCCCAAAACTGAAGAGGCTCAGACTATAGTCACGCACAGAGGGGCATTCAAATGGAACAGACTTCAATTTGGGGTTAGCGTTGCCCCAGGAGTTTTCCAAAGCCTCATGGAGCACCTTCTAAATGGAATAAAAGGAGTCATTCCCTATTTTGATGATGTATTAGTATCAGCAAAAAATAAACACCAATTAGAAAATAGACTGAGAAAAGTCTTGCGAAGATTCAAGGAAGCAGGGCTTAAGGTCAAAGGAGAAAAATGTAAACTAGCCACCAATCAAGTTGCATTTTTAGGCTATCTTATAGATGAGCAAGGGATACACCCCACTGAAAAGAAAATAAAGGCAATTAAAGACGCACCCAGGCCGAAGAACAAAGCAGACTTACAAGCGTTCTTAGGTCTCATTAACTTCTACAATGTCTTCCTGCCCCAAATGGCAACCGTAGCGGAGCCATTGCATCGACTATTAGATTAAAAAAAACTGTCTGGAATTGGGGCCACCGAGAACAAGCAGCATTCCAAACATTAAGGACTTATTTACATCCAACACTGTTTTAATACAATACAGCAACATCCTGCCACTGACCTGTGATGCATCGCCTTTTGGAATTGGTGCCATACTAAGCCACAGGCTACCAGAAGGCAGAGAAGCACCAATCGCCTTCTATTCCAAAACGCTGTCAAAATCTGAAAGGAACTACAGCCAACTTGACCGAGAAGCCCTCACCATCATAGCAGGCATCGAGAGATTCCACGAATACCTATATGGTAGGACATTTTCTAATATCACAGACCACAAACCCCTGCCAGGCGTCCTGGCAGGGAACAAACCAACCCCGAACATTCTATTGCCAAGAATGACTAGGTGGGCAGAATTCCTTGCTGCATACAATTACATACTCATTCATTGCCCAGGAAAGACCATCACCCATGCGGATGTCTTGAGCCGTTCCCCGCTGCCTGACAAGGAAGGCGACCCAACTCCTACCGTCTCTACTCTTCAGATTGAGACATGGCCAAATCTGCCACTAACTGCAGCAGACGTCGCTAAAGCTACCATGAAAGACCCGCTGACAGCTCGAATCCAACATTGGTTAAGTAAGGGCTGGCCGGATGAGGATAGAGGTGATACTTTTAAACCTTTTTGCACCCGGCAGACTGAATTGTCCATTGAAAAGGGTTGTATACTGTGGGGAGACAGGGTGGTAATTCCAAAAAAGTTGCAGGAGGAAGTGTTGTGCATGTTGCACGAGGGACACCTGGGCATAGTAAAAATAAAAGCCCTGGCCAGGAGTTACGTCTGGTGGCCAGGGCTGGACAAAGACATTGAACAATGGATGGCAACATGCCATGACTGCCAAAAATCAAGGCCTACCCCCCCTCTTGCACCAGTCCTGTAATGGGAAACTCCCAGAGGCCCATGGTCGAGACTTTGCTGGGCCAACGATAGGGAACACATATTTTATAATTGTTGACGCTTATTCAAACTGGTTTGAGGTTATCCTTATGACGTCCACTACTACTGAAGCAGTCATAAAACAATTGAACAGACTTTTTGCTACTCATGGACTGCCAGATGTTGTAGTCTCTGACAATGATCCCCAGTTTACTGCTTTAGCCTTCGAGCAATACCTGGCTGCGCAGAGCATCTGACATGCCCTAACAGCGCCGGCTCATCCGGCTTCGAATGGACGAGCTGAACGCATGGTTCGTTATACTAAAGAGGCCCTAGACAAACTGGACACAGGGGACGTCCAAGATAGACTTAACAAACTGTTAACAATTCAGCATATCACCCCTAGTACAACCACTAACAAAAGCCCAGCTGAACTCCTCATGGGTAGAAAATTGCATTCCTACCTAGATAGACTACACCTCACTTATACCTGTGAAAAAACCCCTGACTCCTCAAGTAAATATCGCTCCTTTACTATTGGCGACTTACTCTACGCAAAAATCTTACCGGGGACCCATTATGTCTTCCAGCCACAGTTACTCAAATCACAGGGCCCTGGTCATATCGACTCGCACTAGACGACGGCAGAACATGGAAGTGGCACATCGACCAGCTTCGCTCTAGGACATTGGAACGCAATACTACAGCACTGCTGCAAACACCAATAAACAACCCAAAAACAACCGATGGGGGAAAAAACATAAAATAATAAAAAAGGGAGAGATGAATCATCAATAACACGACAAAAGACACAACACAAACCCAAATTAGAAACTCAGATAAAACAAAAAGAGCACTTACCCATAGATGACCTCCAGAGAAGAGAACTGGTAGGTTCTCTTGGAATGACCAGATGACCTCCTGGAAGGAGACAGGCAGGCCAGCTCGACCAACCCGGACAAACTAGGAGGGAGTGGCAGAGCCACCTCAACCAGCCCGAGAGACCCAGGTGGGAGCAGCAAGGCTGACTCACCCTTCTAGGAGGTTCCATGGAGAAGACGCGGAGAAAAGGTGATACTGTCTGAACCGATGGAAGACCAAGCTGAGACCAAGCTGCAAAGGTCAAGTAGGACCCGCAAAAGCCCCACCTACCTGCGTGACTGCGTGGATGAAGGGGGGAGGGATGTTGTGTATGGAAATTAGAAGACTCCAACTAACTAAAACTGATTGGCCGAACAGGCCACTCTTGGATTGGTCAATTAAGCACCATTTTGATTGGCCCGCCTGATGGCGGGAATTCTTAAAGAGCTGTCATTGGCCGCAAGCCGCGAGCAACCGCTATAAGAAGGGCTGCCGTGGCTTCGGCAAATGTTCGGCTACAAGTCACTATTTTGTAAAATAAAGAGCTGTTTGTTGGAATACCAGTCTCGTGTACCTTATTGTCCAAACGGAACACACAACATCATCATCCACAGCAAAGTATGGAATCTCTTACATCGAAGACAAAAGTTAACCTGGTTAAATAAGACATCCATAGATTTCCTTTACAGGTTAGGACATAGATTGAAAAAAAGATATTAGCCATCTTTAAGCAACATTTAAAAAGCAATCTGTTTTAAGCAACTGATTTTTAAAACTTCAAGAGAGTTGCTTCCAGAAGTTGCAGGTGCTCTAACATGGGAGGTTTCTAAGAATAGATTGGAATGAAATTGTATAGAATTCCCTGTTTGAGCAAGGGGTTGGACTAGAGGGCCTCCAAGGTCTCTTCAACTTTGTTACTCTGTTTTAAGAGCAGTGGTATCTCCCAAGTCATGTGCATCCAATTTGTAGTTCCAGTTTTTGTTATGAATACAAAAAGAGCCACTGCTAGTAGATGTATTACAATCATACAGAAGAACCTAATCAGAGGATATTGAATGTTTTACCTCTTTGTCTCAGAGTAAAATGTGAATTAATTCATTTTTCCTCCTTTGTTTTTATGTCTTTGCTGACATGCATGATTTGATTTTTTTCAGAAGATGCTTGGTGTCAGAATTCATATCTGACTCTCCTAGCGAATGTAAGTGGTCATGCTGTTTGACTCCATTGTCAAAGTAGAGTTTATCTGGTATTGGCTGGATGAAAATGGCAAGTGGATTGAGTATGGCCAACAGGTAAACTTTTATCTGCTGCTGAATCAGTCCTGGGATGTTGTCATTGCTGCTGTAAACAGCTTGAATTTTGCTACACAGATTTATTAGCTGGGTTCACACACTGCAATCAATTATAACGTAAAGCAATTTGTTTGTCTTTGGCTTAGTGTGCTGCACAGTTCGGCCTTTGTGACTTGAGACACTGTGAGCTCAGCTGTTAATATTTACAAGCTCAGCTTATTAAATTATGATAAAGCAAACCATTGCTGAATATGATAATTGAATGTGATCATTTTCTCCTGCTCTAGGTATTGCTACAGAGCAGAACTTGGGCCCATAATATCTTGAATATTGCTTGTCCCTGTTTTAGAGGATGGATGGTCGAGCTAAATACAGGAGGACCTTGACTTGCAACAGTTCATTGAGTGACCATTCAAAGTTACAACTGCACTGAAAAAAGTTACTTGTGATCATTTTTCACACTTATGACCGTTGCAACATCTTGATGGTCACATTACCAACATTCAGAGTCTTGTCAACTGACTCATATTTATGATGGTTGGAACATTAAGGGTCGTGTAATCACCTTTTACAACCTTGTGACAAGCAAAGTCAATAGGGGAGCCAGATTCGCTTAAAAACCCTGCTACTAACTTAAGCCCATATCACATTGAACCAACGGATGCAAAGAGGATGTAAAACAGACAAAAAACCTTGCCATCCATTCAAAAACGCGATGTACTCACTGCCTCCGTTTGGCTTCCTCTCTATCCGTCCAGCATCCGTTATGGACATTTCATCTGCTCCAAAAGTTTTGGGCTGCCCAAAACTTTTGCGCGGAAAATGTATCCAGTTTGTCCGTTCTGCATCCGCTACGCATCCGCTAGGCATCCGTTACGCATCCGTTATGCATCCGCTATATCTGCTAGGCATCCGTTACGCATCTGCGCAACTCGCATCCGCCCAGACGCAGGGAGGAAGCGGAACGGACGCAGAACGGATGCAGAACGGATGCCTAGTGGATGCAGCACGGAAACAAAGCATTTAAAATGGAAAAAACGTTCGCAGAGGGGACCTATCTCGGATATTAAGGATGTCTAGAGGATGCCTAGAGGATGCCTAGTGGAAAACCTATACTGCCTATAAAAAGGGGGAGCAACTCGCCTGCATCTCACTTTCAGAACAGCAGCCCAGCGGTGCAGACCTCTGCAGCCTTCATCTGCCTCTTCCTCTTCCACAGCATCCAGTCATATCCACTGTGGATTGTAACAAAGTCCTTTTGGCAGCCACCATCCTTCTGCAACAGTGCGAAGCCATCTGCCGGCTCTGTGAACACTACTGCGAGAAGAAAAGGAGCCACCCAAAAAGAGTCTGGATCCGAAGATGGTTCGCCAGTAGAGCGGAGGACGGACTGTACAACAAGCTGATGGTGGAGCTCAGGAACGAAGACACTCAGGCGTTCCAGAACTTCATGAGGATGCCTCCAGCCATGTTTGACGAAGTTGTGCAGCGGCTGACACCCAGGTTGACCAAGGCAAACACCAGCTTCCGGCCCAGCCTGGAACCTGGGCTCAAGTTGGCACTCACTCTGCGCCACCTGGCCTCAGGGACCTCCTACGGGAGCATGCAGTACGGCTGGAGGGTGCCATCCAACACCATCAGCATTGTGGTCAGAGAAGTAGTGCAGGCCATCATCGAAGAATACAAAGAGGAGCTCCTCCAGTACCCCTCCACTGAAGTAGGCTGGAAGAAAGTTGCAGAGCAGTGGTATCAGAAGTGGAACTTCCCCCACACCGTTGGAGCCATAGATGGCAAGCACGTGGCCTGCAAATCTCCAGCCAAGTTGGGGTCCACTTATTTCAACTCCAAGGGCTTCTCCAGCATCATCCTCTTCGCCATGGTCGATGCTGATGACAAGTTCATGTACATCGATGCTTCAGGCAATGGCTCATCTTCAGATGCCCAGGTATACAACGCAAGTGACCTCAAGGAGGAGCTGGAAGGCAACCTCATCGTGGGCTTCCCAGATCCAGAACCCCTGCCCAACAACAAGATGTGCCCTACTTCATCGTGGGGAATGACGCCTTATCCCTCACAACCTACCTCATGAAGCCCTACACTTCTAGACTCCTCACCCGTGAAGAGAGGATCTTCAACTACAGGCTGTCCAGGGCAAGGCGGGTGGTGGAGAACGGCTTTGGCATCCTGGCCAACAGGTTCCAGGTACTTCTCACCATCATGCAGCATTGCCCAGAGACCGTGAGGAGGATCATGGAAGCTTGCTGAATCCTGCACAATCTCATGCGCACCCGCTACCCAGTCTTGCAGAACAGGCACGTGGACCTCCAGCAAGGCAATGGGGACATGGAGCCTGGGGAATGGAGGAAAGGGTGAAACCTGATCAACACTGAGGATGTGCAAGGCCCCAACAGAGCCTCACATGAAGCAAAGAAGCAGCGCAACCTCCTGAGACACTGGTGCAACTCCCCAGCTGGAGCAGTGGAGTGGCAAGACAGGATGGTAGATGCTTAATGGATGCTTCCTTCAGCCTGTCTCATCACACGGATGAGATTGGGCCATGTATGTTTGGTTGGCCTACAATGAACAGGGCGTTTAATAAAGAGTTGTGTTTATGTTGACATGTGTGGATAATTGTTACATTATTTTTGATAATAAAGGGCCATATGTGAGGCAGCTGGGAGGGTGGACCATACAGTCCCACTATGCTTGCACTGGAGGTTTATCTATCCCACAGCTCTTACCCATCCCACAGGTATCCCTGCCCATCCCACAGCTATCTCAACCCATCCCACAGCTATCTTAACCCATCCCACAAGCATGCAAAGGCTTAAACGATTTCTAAAAGTTTCCACCAAGACTTTATTAAAAAAAAGAAATGAAGCAAGTGTGTGAATCAAAAATAGACTTTATTAACAACAAGCTATAAGACAAAAATGAGTCTCTGGTACTCCTCTTGGTCGCTCAGTCCCGGGGTGAAGGGTGCAGGTGCTGTGGTGGTGGCTGGTGCTGGAGTGCTTGTCACCAGCTCCTCCAGAAGCAGAAGCAGCAGAAGCGCCAGCCCCAGAAGAGCAAGCCCGTGCTGCAGAAGCCCCAGGAGAACCAGAGTGAGGGCCAGGGGCCAGGATGGTAGCCCTGTCCCTCTTGCCAGGGCTGGCAGCAGATGGCTGAGGCTTGCTGTGCTTCTGCATGGTTGTGGGGTTGCTGGCTGGCAGGGAGGCTGGCAGGAACCAAGGCTGGCAGCAAGGCTGGGAGGGAGGCTGGCACCAAGGCTTGCAGGAAGGCTGGCAGGAAGGCTGGCAGGGAGGCAAGCACCAAGGCTGGCAGGAAGGCTGGCAGGCAGGCAGGCAGGCACCAAGGCTGGCAGGAAGGCTGGCACCAAGGCAGGCACCAAGGCTGGCAGGGAGGCAGACACCAAGGCTTGCAGGAAGGCTGGCAGGCAGGCAGCACCAAGGCTGGCAGGCAGACATGCACCAAGTCTTGCAGGAAGGCAGGCAGCAAGGCTGGCAGGCAGACTGGCTGGCAGCAAGGCTTGCAGGCAGGCTGGTGGCAAGGCTGGCAGGGAGGGTGGCAGCAAGGCTGGCAGGCAGACATGCAGGCAGGGCAGGCAAGGCAGTCGATGTGTCTAGAAGCAGGTCTTTCCTCTGAATGGCGACCTGCTTCCGAGCTGCTTCCGTTATATCCGCAGGGCTGACGCAATGCATCCTCCCTGCATGCGCAATTAACGCCAGGCATCCATTAGGCTTCCGCTGTGCATCCGCTTCATCCGTTCGGTGTCCGCTGTGCATCCGCTGTATCCGTTCTGCGTCCGCTTTGCTGAGGTCCCCCGGAAGCCTAGCGGATGCGCCATCTGCTCTCATCCGCTTCCATCTGCTGGGCTTCCGTTTCGCATCCGTTTTCTATCCGCTGTGCGTCCTTCGCGCGTCCGTGTTATCCGCTCCGGTTGTGCAAATTTTTGCCCCTTTTGAGAGTGGATAACAACGGATGGAACATTTTGCTCGTCCGCTGTGTCCTTTTTGCATCCGTTGGGCAGTGTGACATGGGCTTTAACAGCTGCAACAATTCACTTAACAACTATGGCAAGAAAGGTGGTAAAGGGGGTGAAATGCACTTAACAACTGTCTCACTCAGCAATAGAAATTTTGGGCTCAATTGTCATGAGTCAAGGGCAACCTGTACGGATAGATAGTCCTTGTTTAGCAATCAGAATTGGGACCAGAAACTCAGTTGTTAAGTGAATTGACCTCTAAGAGAAGCCACAACTGTGCTTATGATCTTACTTCAGCTTTTCTTTGCTTTATAGACCTAGAAAAATTAAAAATGTGAACATTGCTTGTAAAATTACTTTTTCATCATCATCATAACTGAGAGATCTGATAAACAAGGACTACTGTAATGTAACATCCTATTTTGTGTTTTGCTATCCAAAGTGTTTGAACACAATGATCAGAGTTAAATTACTCATTTCCCTCTCTTTCCCTTCGGTCTCTGTTTTCCTACCATATTTTTTTTCTTTCTATTTTGCAATAGAACTCTAAGCACTGTGCAGCCTCAATATCATCCTCTGAATTAGAGGCTATTTTCCTAACTGACTGCAGAGGAGCTGTGTTCTTCCAGGCTGGGACTCAGTTATATACATTGAATTTTCAAGGTACTTTTTAGCAATAATAGCTTGGTATGTGACAGTGGGTGCTATCTGGGATGCCTATGTGAATGTATATCAAAGACATCAAGATGGCAGCTACAACTCATAGGATGAGGGCTTTTTTTAGGGATAGAGCTTTCATCACACTGTTGAGGCTACCATCTTGATTTTTTAACACACATCCCTGCAGCCATCCTTGTTGCTAACATGAGCGTTATTAGCCTAATTTATTCAAACTGTCAAGTGAAAAAAAAATGCAAGTAGGCTAAACAATTGCTATTTAAGATTACTGAGTAGTACTGTGGGTTTTTTTTTTAATCTGAACAAATATCTACTGTTGCCAATAATGGGCATTTTCTTGATAAATTATTAATTTAACAAATGTAATCATTAAATATTTTGTTCTTCCAGAGTCCTTGGGGTATAATTTGTCTCTTCTTGATAATATTTTAGTTAGATTAAATTGCCATGAGACTGATCTGACTGAAATATCGGCATCTTACTTTTATTTTTAAATATTACTAATCTGACACTGCCAGTTGTGGAACAGCACAGTTTTTTTTAGGAAGCGAAAGTGTGTTCCTCTTGGGTGTTCTTTGGAAATTTTTCATTTCCAAATATAAGGGCTTCCCTCTATTTTATTGATCATTGTATGTAAATCTAGCCAAGTGCATCAAATATAGTCCTCCAGTGTATATAAAGAAATCTTTTCTGCATAGTCCACAAAGCTTTATCAACAGCAGCTCAAGAGTAGGAGCCTACAAAGCCTTGTATTTAAATTAAATTGATAAGTGAATAAATTCTTAGTATAGGTGAGTTACTTGACAGTGTGCTTTGCTGTTTCATTCAAGAGATGATTCAGAGAAATGTGTACTACCAAACACAGAGGAGAGTCTGCAGATGGCCCCGACTTGTATTTTTTGGAGGTAGACGCAAAAGTGAGAAGAGGTAATTAGTATTTTTCACAAAATCATTTACAGGTAGTCCTCGACTTACAACCACAACTGAGTCCAAAATTTCTGTTGGTAACTGAGGCAGTTATTAAGTGAGTTAATTTTTGCCCTATTTTGCGACCTTTCTTGCCACAGCTGTTATGTGAATCACTGCATTTAAGTTAGGAACACGATTGTAAAGTGAATCTGACTTCTCAACTGACATTCTTTGTCAGAAGGTCACAAAAGGTGATCATGGCCCTGGGATCTGTAACCATCATTAATATGAATCCATTGCCAAGCATCCAAATTTTGATCCCTCCCCCTTCTCCCAGTGTCAGCTCTGTCACTTCAGTAATTTCACTGATACACTAGCACCCCACTCCCAGATGGTCTTGGCCTCATCTCTGCATCAGACGTAGGACTCTAGGATTCCCTGACTGGTCCCCTTTTTTCCCCATTGATTCCAGTGCAGTCTGCACTGGCTGCTGGTGAACCACAACACTAGGATCGAACTCACAGCCTCTTGAATGTGAGGCAAGAGCTCCACTTCTATGCCACTGCACCACTCTGGAAAGGGCAAATATGGTTGGAAAAATTAGTTTGAGAACTAACAGTTTTTCTTGACCTGCTACCCTTCAGAGATAGATCAGAGGTCTCCAACCCCCAGTCCATGGACTGGCACCAGGCTGTGGCATGTCAGAAATTGTGTGTGCAAACAAAGGAAGCCCCATCCACAGAATTCAGGCAGCACACAAAACCATGCCCCCTCCGGTCTGCAGAAAAACCTCTGTCCATGGAACCAATCCCTGATGCCCAAAAGGTTGGGGGCCACTGAGTTAGATGATAGTTTTCATCATTTCCAGCCACAATGAATATTTTAGCCAAAAACCTGGGAAGATTACTGAATTGGGAAGATTTGCTGAGGTCTGAAAGAGAAAATTGGAAATTAAATGAGATTTGTCTACCACCCTAATGCTCTTTGTTTTTTTATTTCTCATTTGCAGTTGCCGTTTTGAATCTTCTTTTCCCTTCCACTTGTTTCCTTCAACCTGGGATCAGTCAGCCCTTCCTGACATAGGCTATAAGGTATTCTATTTTATCTGTCCTTTAAGAACAACCTCTGTTTCTGCTGTCATTAAAAAGACCTTCCATGTGCAGTAGGGTAACTTCCTTCCCCTTTTCCTTCTCTGTCCTCCCCCACCCCCACAACTTGATACATTCTTTCAGGTTTATGCCACCTTACTTCCTAAACCTTTTCCCCAAGTTCATAGGAGCTCAAATGCAGTTTGTTGTGTATCAGCATTTACCTTTGCTCTTGGCCATTTGACCATTGCTGTAATGTTGACAGAAGTCATTCTTTACATCATTTCTAGGGGGAAAACATTAACTAATAAAAATACTATTTGGTGGTTCATAAGCTCCCTGGTGGCACAGTGGTTAAAGTGCAGTATTGCAGGCAAACTCTGCCCATAGCTTGGAGTTAGATCCTGATGGGACTCAAGGTTGATTCAGCCTTCCATCCTTCTGAGGTCAATAAAATGAGGTCCCCAATTGTTAGAGGCAATATGCAAATAATGCTTCTTCATTGTAAACTGCTCAGAGAATGCTATAAAGTGCTGTGGGATAGTACATAAGCCTAAATGCTAAATACATAGAGATGACACCCTCTGGCCTATGTCGTATAAAAGCCACATAGTTTGAAATAGTCCATCATTTCTTCTGAAATTAGCTTTTTGGTGGTTTGAAAGGTACTTCTGTTTTTTTGTGAACATCAGACAGAATTAAATGTGAAATAGCTCTCTGGCAAATAATGATATGTGAACAGTTTTACTGGGGTTACACCATCATGTCCCTTGGCGATATTCTATTTAAATTTTCATGGTAAAAGCTGTACAGAAGACTCTATCAAGCAGGGTATACAGCAGCATTAAAAGCAATCTTGAGTACTGAAGTATTGCTGAATGATTTCTAAAATCCCTAACATTTGGGTATGTTAAGCGTCGAAGTCAACACCTGAAGCTCAAAGACCTTTGGTTTAGACATCAAAGGCTGTTTTACAGTAAGTTATTTACTTATGCCTCATGCTAAGCCATGGCTTGTTTCTATTGGTGGTCATTTAGCATGATCTTGTCGATATGTAATGCTTAACTGTAAGGTTGGATAATTTATTAGAGGTATTAGAGTCATAGTAAATGGAACAATGATGTACTGTGATTAAGACATTTTGTATGTATATGGTGAGGCCATGGTTTATAAAGTACAGTGGTTAAGTTCACACATTGTAAAAAATAGGTTACAGCTACTTAGTCCAATGTCTAAACCCAACTATAATTATTTTTAAGAAACGTTTTCTGCCCTTAATTGATCTACATAGGTTATGTTATGAGTCCCCATTCTAACCTGAAAGGGTCAAATATAGAAAAAATGAAAGTATTTATAGATCAAAAGCAACTCAAAGATTCATTCACAATAGCTCCGATCTTGTTCCTAGTTGGTCGAGGTCTCTGTTTCTTCAGAAGAGTATCATGAAATCAAGATGCTTTTTGAGAAGACAATGGAAGATTGTATTATACATAGACTTCAAAGAATTCAGAATCCTTCTCTCTGGCAAGTCTTTCAGTGGTTTGTATTGGATTTTAATTTTCCTCCTTGGGGAATCAAAATCATGGTATAATAATTGGATCCAGTACCATATCTGGAACTTATCTTATGTGTTCTCTATTAAGTATTAGTACTGTTGCGAATTTATTTTTTGTGATCATATACCATATCTGTCTGGTTGTGAATAGGCTGTGGCCTATAAGCAAAAAGTAGGAAGGGACTTTGGATGTCATTTAAGCCAGACTTTTCTAATCTGATTTCTTTGATCTAGTCCCATTTAGATTAGATCATTGTTGCCTTACCACAGCTCTGCAGAATTCTAGCACAGCTCCAATTATGCTAGAGATTGAATTATATCATTTATCATATCCATTGCTACTGAATAATAGCGTATCCTAATAGATCTGGGAAAAATTAATTCAGTACTTTGTTTGGGAAAGCTACATTAAATGGGGGTAATACATTTAGATTAATAAACTTAGTTTAATAAATATGTTTATTGACTGTTCTTAGAGCCTTTTGCAGTAAGTCTTCAAGTTGAAAGAGAGAAGTGATTTAAATTCTTTTTGACCTCAAGCATAACTTGAAATAGTTTGTTTCTAGGCAAAAAGAGCAGATGAAGAAGTTGAATAAAGGAAAGGAAATTGAAGAACGGCTCTTGTTTCATGGCACTAGCACATCTCACCTGTATGACATCTGTGGGCAAAACTTTGATTGGAGAATTTGTGGCACGCATGGAACACGATATGGAAAAGGTACTGGAGAGTTGGGAAGAACTAATGCATTCTAGATGAGCCACAATGGTGCAGTGGTTAGAGTACAGTACTGCAGGCTACTTCTGCTGATTGCCGGTTGCCTACAATTTGGCAATTCAAATCTCACCAGGCCCAAGGTTGACTCAGCCTTCTATCCTTCTGAGGTCGGTAAAATGAGGATCCAGATTGTTGGGGGTAATATGCTGTAAAGCGCTTAGAAAGGACTGTAAAGCATTGTCAAGCGGTATATAAGTTTATGTGCTATTGCTATTCTGGAAGGACTAAATATTCCCTACCTTGACAGTTAGAATTCCATAATTTGCAAGATTTGAAGATATCTGAGTTTCGGCATCTTCAAGTATTATTTTTCTACCAATTTCCTCAAATGTATGCATTTATATACTGACTTTTATTTAAGAGCTCAAACCTGCAGATGTGGGAAGCCTCCCCTAATTTTATTCCCACAATAACCCTGTTCAACAGAAACAGTGGCTGGACCTAAATCTCTGAAATAAACCTCTTAGTCCAGTGGAAGTGTGAACTTGGGCCTCTGCTGTCCAAGTCCTTAACAACACTACACAACCACACTGATTTTCAGTTACTTGGCAAATTGTACTATCACGTGCGAGACATATAGTTGCAGTTTAAATGCTTCGGTTCAGTGTGCCACCAAATCATGTTCCATATATGCATACTCAGACTGTCTCTCTGATACTGATATATCCCTACTGTGTGAAGATTGTGTTACTTGGACTATGTAAGCAGAGGTCTTACTTTGGAACCCTAGAAGTAAAAGGAGCCATCAGAAACATGGGCGAATGTTTTATTATGGGAAACTGGGGACCTCTGTGTTGCTGAGTCTGAATATCCAGCAGTCCCAGCCAAAGGGATGTTGGGAGTTGTAGTTTTAGTAATATTCCAAACCTTGAACAATATACAGTAAATTGATTTTGGAAGAATATTTTTTTTGCTCTTTTTTTCCTTTGCAAAAGGTTTGGTTTTTAAAAATGTGTTTTCTTGTAGGAAGCTATTTTGCCAGAGATGCCTGCTACTCGCATGCATACTGCAAGTCAAAGAGACATACAAAGACTATGTTTGTAGCTAGAGTCCTGATCGGAGACTATGTCCAAGGAAAAGCTTCTTACGTCCGCCCTCCTCCTAGAGATGACCAATCAAACAGCTTCTATGACAGTTGCGTGGATGATGTTCTGAATCCTTCTATTTTTGTCATTTTTGAGAAGTACCAGATTTACCCAGCCTACGTTATTGAGTATGAGGAGCTGTCCCTATGTGTGATCATGTAAAGGCGGCATTCTTTGTTTTTCATGACCTTCTGTTTCTTTTTATATGTATATATAAATTTAAAACATTTCTTATTTAAAAGATGTCTGCGATTCTTTATTTCCATCTCTTGGAGGTAAAAGAAAGAAGACAAACCCTCTTTTGAATTATTTGCTCAGTAATTTCATTGTCACTGGCAACATTTATTATGAATAATAATTGGAACTGGGGCTTCTTGTTTTCATAAATCAGTCTTTCATAAACATGTGAAGTGTGTATATACTGATGGGGCTGTGTGCACACACAAATCTGCACACAAACATTTAGAAGGCCCTTTCATTTAAGATGCTGAAATCCCTTTGATCATGAAATAATAGCGCAGCTACACCTCTATATGGTGCATAGCAAAATGAATGCTTTCTGAATAGGAATTGGATCTCCTCCATAATCCAGCCAAGCAGTTCAACAACCATGATGCCTGTTGTGGAGCTCTTTTTGGAAAAGTCGGCTATGCTGTGGCTACTTGTTAAGAGATGGAGAGCTGCTTCACTTGGCTAACGGTAGAGGGCAGCAGGAGGACAAGTAAGAGATTCAACAAATCTTTTGTGAAGTCTCAGGAAGTTTGGTAATTTTTATTATGACTGTGGATTAATAAAGATGATATGATTGCAAATGGACAATGCTAGTCTGGATTAATAAAGCTTAGAAGATATTAGGGCAGCGGATCTGGCTCGCAGAAATCAACACACCTTACCTTTTTCCTATCCTCTAATGATAGTCCCAATTTTTGCAGCTCAGAAAAAGATTCAGTTGAGAAGAAGGGACAGGTTTGGACACCCATAAAGATGTTTGAAACATGGTTTGGCTTACGTTGCATCTTGCATGAAAAACTACATATAAATCTTTAGGACATCTTCCACCCGCTTTTTGTTAAGAGATGTTGTATTCCAGTGTTTCTCAATCTTGGCCATTTGAAAATGTGTGGATTTCAACTCCCAGAATTCCCCAGCCAGCATTGCTGGCTGGAGAATTCTGGGAGTTGAAGTCCACACATCTATAAGTGGCTGAGGGTTGAGAAGCACTGTTGTATTCCAGAGACAGCTCATTTTCTTTAATCATTGGTCCATTAAAATGTCATGCATGAAATGGTTGAATTTAAATCAACTTGAAAGTTACTTAATAGCTGTAGCATGATGATGATTACAGGCTTCTGTGTACCACTGAAGCATAATTCTCAACATTTCTCAGCTTTGGGAACCGGTTGAAAGCTGCGAATGGCTTGTAATCCAGCAACATCTGGAGAACCAGAAGGCACAGGCTTTTCTTCAAGGAATTTTCAGGAATGTAATCGATTGGATGGAAGGTATTGACTCATATATCAGAGGACACATTTTCAGGACAATTCTTTGCTGATGTAAGTTCATGGTAGAAATGAGCAGAGTGAGGGAGCTGAAATTCTGAATGTTGGGAGTTCTGTTTCTATCTTGGAGGGCAGAATTCAGCTATATAACTAGGATTAGCGTCAATGAAATTACTGCACCTCCTACAATAATGCAAGGAAAGCAGGGTTGCATCTTTTTGACTGTATTAGTCACCTTACAAGGAGAGGGCAGAGAAGTTAAAGTTCCCTTTTGGAGAAAACCTAATGGACTGACATTAGGAATTCTCCGAATTGTGCAGAATCTTAGCTAGAGGATCTCCTGAACCCCTGCGAATCCCCAAAGCCCACCTCTGCCTATACCATTTCAGACAAATGGTTGTCCAATCTCTTCTTAAAAACTTCCAGTGTTGAAGGATTTACAGTAGGAGTAGGATTCTACCAGTTCACACCTATTTGCTAGAACCTGTTAACATTCTAAGCAGTTTGGAAACTGGTTGTTAGAAGAAATTGCTAGCCTAATCCTGTAAGAAAGGCAGGAAGGAAACATTTTGGTGTTGCTTACAGAAACTGCCTCTCCATTAACCCTTATTACATTCTTGGCAGGAGTAGACTTCCTGTCTCCAGAACGTCTCTGGAGTTTTTTCCCTTTCCTTTGCTGGTACTTTGCTTGTGTGGAGTGACCATCCAAAGTTACAATGGCACTGAAAAAAGTGACTTATGACCATTTTTCACACTTATGACTGTTGCAGTATCTCCACAATCATGAGAGGCCAGACGAGGAGATGCGTGCCTCGATGTGAGTGATATTGAGTTGGCCACACCCAGCCAATAACATGACCACCGAGCCATGTCCACCACCTAAGCCAAGCCCATAGAACCGCTTGTTAAAATTTTTGAATCCCACCCCTGATTTACAGCTTCTGGAGGCAAATTCTTCCACTAATTAATTGTTCTGTCAGAAAATTTCTCCTTAGTTCTAGGTTGTTTCTCTCCTTAATTAATTTCCACCCATCGCTTCTTGTCCTGCCCTCAGGTGCTTTGGAGAATAGCTAGACTCCCTCTTCTTTGTGGCAGCCCCTGAGATATTGGAACACTGCTATCATGTCACCTCTAGTCCTTCTTTTCATTAAAAGCCATAATTAAATATGGTGGCATGATACACAAGTTAGAAAGTGCACAAATTATTGCATATATCAGTCTTGGAGTTTCTCAACCTTAGCAACTTTAAGCTTTGTGGAGATCCAGAATTCCCCAGCTAGCTTGCTGTCTGAGGAATTTTGGAAATCCACCCAGCTTAAATTTGTCAAGATTGAGAAACACTTTTAATTGCTGTATTTCTAGTCATGTGCCTACCTTCCTGCAGGGATCTAAATGAAATTTCCTCTTTTCCTACTTTCTTTTGCAAAGTTGTCTGTTAATATTCCAGGTACAGAGAAAACTCATTTTTTGTCAAATTATTTTCTGAGAGGTGAGGGATATCTTTCTGCCATGAATGGCATACCAGTAATTCACATTTGATTTTTTTAAACACCTCCCCCTTCCCCCAACCTTGATTGCTTGTCCATTGGCCACAGTTCATTGTGAGAATGACTGACAGTTGGCCTGACATGGGGAATGACTGAAAATCATAGTTTTTGGAATTTTGGAAGCTCAGTGTAGAATTCAGAAACTGGAATACTGCCTTCACTTTAACTTTCTACTTTTTTTTAGTTATCAACCCATTACAATGCATATAGTTCTGCTACATATTACCAGCTTCCAGGTGATAAATTGGAAAACTGCTCCCATGCAATTTATATTTTCATCCTCAACCTTTCTTAGCTGTAGTGCAGCATGTAACTATTAAGTATAGGAGGAGGAAGGATACTTCTGACAATTCACCAGAGAGCTGATGTGAATCTCAAGCCATGTTGCAAAAGCTTAGTAAATCTGGGTGAAGATCAGTTTATGAAAGAGAACAGGTCTACCTTCTTCAAGCCCCTTGCTTAAAAGGCAAGATGTAATCCAGAAATGGGCACGTTTGAAACTTTGAGAGCAAATTAGAGGCACATTCCTAAAATGCTCATAAAAAAGCTTGCATAGTCATTAAAAGTCTGTTACATCCATTTTATCAGCAAAAATATTCCATTCCTTCTGGCCATCAAGAGGCTGCTTACCACCCATTCCAAATAAAGCCCAGAGCTGCAACCCAACCACTTACAAGTTGTATTTTCTAAGGATGTCAATAGAACAAATAAAGATGATTCAGAAATTGATCCTTTGAAGCATTGCAGCTTCCTATTCGGTTTTTTCTTAAATTAAAAGCACCTAGAAAAAAAAATGGGGTAGGGAATCCTACTCTAAGAGAGGTTTCAGCAGTCTCCCCTTTTATGTTCTCCAAATGCATGGACATCAGCTTAGAGAAGGTTTGGCTGCAGTAGGTATTGCTGAGATTTCAGAGAATCGGTCCACATTTGTAGAGGGCATTTTGATTGGCTAAAGACCATCCAAGGTCATGTTGTTTATACCTTTTGACAAAATTAAAACTGAAGGTAATACATAGCCTTCCTTGCATATGTAGCAACTGTCTTACACAACAGGACTATGCAGACTTTTGGAGTCCTTTAACAATGGCTCAAAACTGCTTTGGTAAACAGTGCCATCCCTTCACTTCTAAGAGCCAAGCCAAACAGCTTCAATTCTTCCCCATGCATCTTTTCTGAGATCTCCTCTGATAATTCCAAGCGCTAAAAGGAAATTTTGCAGTGTATTAGTCCAAGAGCAACCCCCAGTCCAAAGGAAGCTGTGGAAATGAGCTGTGACTTAGGTTGGTTTTCTTTCCAGTTCATTTGCAGGAAGCTCAATTTTGAACAATAGAATTATATAAATAATTTTTTTAAAAAATAATAATATGTGGACTTCTGTCAGCAGAACTACTTTATATGAAAAGATCTAGCTTTTGGCTAAGGCTATTAAAATACCACTTTTATTCTAAACTGTAAACTCAGCAAGTTAGATTTAAGTTTTCATGTCTGGATATACAAATTTTAAATTTTGTAGATGGCTTAATGGAATACTTGGAAATAAGAAAACTGGTTTGTTCTGTACTACTAGACAGAAGAATAAAGTTTCAAACAGCAGTATGTGAAACACATCTTTAATTTCATTTAAAAAACTATGTTCCTTTATCTGTTAACCAATCTGCTATATACTATGTTAGATCTGACCTACTAATCCACATTTGCCCTTGTACTAGGACAGAAAAAAGTGTCTGCCTTTGAATTTGAATTGGGCTTGTTGCAATTCTGAAACAAGGCCAAGATTTAAAAGAAAGTTACATTCCCTGAAACTCTTCTTCTTTCAATCCCTTCTCTAAATTGTTGCCAAATTGTAATATTTAAAGTGTTAGATACGTGTGTTAGATGTATAAATGTATGGGGGCTATAACTGTAATGAAATTTAAATATTACATTTACATGTTTCATAATCTCTATTTTTTTTATAGTATGGAACTGGTTTGAACCTCAAATCCCTTAGGCTGTTCATTGGATTATACCATATCTCTTACTCAGAATAACAGAGTTGGAAGGGACATTTGAGGTCTTCTAGACCAACCCCCTGCTCAGACAGGAACCCCTATATCATTTCAGACAAATGGTTGTCCAATCTCTTCTTAAAAACTTCCAGTGTGGGAGCATTCACAACTTTTAGAGGCAAGTTGTTCCACTGATTAATTGATCTAACTCTCAGGAAATTCCTCCTTAGTTCTAGTTTGCTTCTCTCCTTCATTAGTATCCATCCATTGCTTTTTGGCTTTCCTTCAGGTGCTTCAGAGAATAGCTTGACTCCCTCTTCTTTGTGGCAGCCCCTGAGATATTGGAACACTGTTATCATGCCTCCCCTAGTCCTTTTCATTAGACTAGACATACCCAATTCCAGCAGCCGTTCTTCATATGTTTGAGCCTCCAGTCCAGTGGTAGGATTCAATTTTTTTTTACTATAAGTTCTGTGGGTGTGGCTTGGTGGGTGTAGCAGGGGAAGGATATTGTAAAATCTCCAGTCAGAGATGATATTTGCGGATTCTCTGAACTACTCAAAATGTCCACTACTGGTTCTCCAGAACTGGTCAGAACCTGCTGAATAACACCTCTACTCCAGTCCCCTAATCATCTTTGTCATCATCCTCTTTGGATGATGAACTTCAAACAGACCCCAACTTTTGAATCCTTCTAAGCACGCTTCATTCTGACTTCTCGGCTTGATTGTCGCCAATTGAAGAATTATTCTGAAATAGGCATCTAATTTTTTCAATGTTGATCCTAAACCAAGAACACCTATTTTTCATTTAAGCCACAGGAACACAGCACTTTGTACTTTGGATTGCTTACAGTACCCAACTGGGTTTATTTTGTGTTTTCTGCTGAATCGTAATGTATTGTTTGATTATTGTTGCATGCCTCTGGAACCAGTGGACGACTCAAGAGATTAGATTAATCTTTCACAGTCTAGTGCCTTCCAGATGTGTTCAATCTATAAATCAATAAAGGCATGGAATTCTAACCAATGTTCCCACCTATTGTTGCTGGTTCTTAATTTGAGCATATATTGCAGTTTATCTTATGCAGATTAAATGTGCATTTTATTTATGTTGGTTTTTTGTTTGGTTTTTTGTAATGTGAAATATAACATTCTTTTTTTGCCATTTCCTCACTGTATTTTTATATTTTACAAAGCTGATGTTTGCCACTGATTTTATTGGTTGTTACTCTTTGCCTCACAGCACCAATATTTCTCTCTCAAGGCCCAACTTTTGCTGGGCTAGCTTGGGAAAGGTGTTTTTAGATCAGTGTTTTTCAATCTTGGCAACTTTAAGATGTGTGGACTTCAACCCCAGTATTCCCTAGCCAACAAACCCTTGTGTTGTATTGCTTAGATTGGCAGTGTTGGCAACATCATACCAGTGCCCAAAAACTCAAAAAATTAAAGTGGAATGATAAATCTCAAATCTTTAAAAATTGCCACCACTTGTGAGTCAATAGCTCATTAGGGCTTGGTGCTTGCCTGGTGAACAAAGGATGGCATTAGCAAATACCTTTTTTTCATGCATGCTATATATGCCCTTTTGCTTAATCAAGATGAAGCTATATCATAATATGCTGATTGTTTCCAGTTCCAAAATGTCTACAGTAAAGAAAAAAAAAGTTGCCCCATTATAAGTTTGGGAACTGATTGTCCTCTTGGGAATGGAGTCTCTTTGGCTTAATTTGCTTTAAATCTTCAACAAATAAACAGGACTGGATTCACAAAGGTTTTTTTGGACACATTAGAGGACTAATTTTACTATTGTTCCCATTTGGGGCCTTTTGCATCTGAGTGCAGATTTGTCAGCTGGTATGCATTTGAAAGCCAAATGGTCAAAGTTTTGGAACAAAGTCTCAGGCAAAGTATGTACTTACGCCAAGACAGTTATCATTTTTCTAGTTGTGGTTTGAGATCAAAGCAGAATGTCAGGCTTCTAAAAGACTATCATGTTCTAAATGGGACGTAGATACATCTAACTTTGGATGGTGGCCTTGATTATTTTTTTTAATGCCTTCTCCATCTCCAGCTGTTTGATGAATGCATACAGAAGTTAAACTGCAGCACATTTTGTACAGCACAGAGTGTTATATTTTACTCCTACTGGATTTACTGGTGAAGTTCCACTAATCTTACTGGAGCAGGATTAAAATTTTACATTCCAATCAAGGATATGTAAGGATGTTGCTGAGGTGCCTTGCATTTTCTAATGCAAACCAGCTGTGGAATGAGAATGACAATACAGATAGTCCTCAACTTACAATGGCAATTAGACCTAGAATTTCCATTGCTAAGCAATGCAAACATAAGGTGCAACTGCATTGCTTAGTGATACCAATCACTTGAAGACCCAGTTGCCTTTGTTAAAGGGGTGGTTCTGCAGGTGGTGACCACAGACCACTTCTCAGTTCCTATGCTTTCTGGCTGATGGTTTGGTCACTTTTGAATGCTGGTGGTGCTTTCACTCTAGTGGTAGCATGAGACGGAGTCTACAACCCACACACGTGGCTCAGGTAGTGCAGCTCATCCAGGATGGCACATCAATGTGAGCTGTGGAAAGGTTTGCTGTGTCTGTCAGCATAGTGTCCAGAGCATGGAGGTGCTACCAGGAGACAGGCCAGAACATCAGGAGATGTGGAGGAGGCCATAGGAGGGCAACAACCAGGCATCAGGACCGCTACCACCGCCTTTATGCAAGGAAGGACAGGAGGAGCACTGCCAGAGCCCTGCAAAATGACCTCCAGCAAGCCAAAAATGTGCATGGGGCTGCTCAAATGGTCAGAAATAGACTCCATGAGGGTGGTATGAGGACCCGACATCCACAGGTGGGGGTTGTGCTTACAGCCCAATACTGTGCAGGATGTTTGGCATTTGCCAGAGAACAAGATTGGCAAATTCTCCACTGGCGCCCTGTGCTCTTCACAGATGAAAGCAGGTCCACATTGAGCACATGTGACAGATGTGACAGGTTCTGGAGACGCCGTGGAGAACATTCTGCTGCCTGCAACATTCTCCAGCATGACCGGTTTGGCAGTGGGTCAGTAATGGTGTGGGGTGGCATTTCTTTAGGGGGCCACACAGTCCTCCATGTGCTTGCCAGAGGTAGACTGACTGCCATTAGGTACCAAGATGAGATCCTCAGACCTCTTGTGAGACCATATGCTGGTGCAGTTGGCCCTGGGTTCCTCCTAATGTAAGACAATGCTGGATCTCATGTGGCTGGAATGTGTCAGCAGTTCCTGCAAGATGAAGGCATTGATGCTATGAACTGGCCTGCCCATTCCCCAGACCTGAATCCAATTGAGCACATCTGGGGCATCATGTCTCACTCCATCCACCAATGCCATGTTGCACCACAGATTATCCAGGAGTTGGGGGATGCTTTTGTCCAGGTATGGGAGGAGATCCCTCAGAAGACCATCCGCCACCTCATCAGGAGAATGCCCAGGTGTCATACAGCACCAAGAGGTCATACAAGCACATGGAGGCCACACACACTACTGAGCCTCATTTTGACATGTTTTTGAGGACATTACATCAAAGTTGAATCAGCCTGTAGTGTTTTTTCCACTTTGAGTGTAGCTCCAAATCCAGACCTCCATGGGTTGCTAAATTTGATTTCCACTGATAATTTTTGTGTGATTTTGTTGTCAGCACATTCAACTATGTAATGCACAAAGTATTTAAGAAGAATATTTCATTCATTCAGATCTAGGATGTCTTATTTTTGTGTTCCCTTTATTTTTTTGAGCAGTGTACTTCCCTGGCTATCAAAGTGGATCCTGGGCACTGCACTATGCTGCAATAGAGAAACAGGCAATGGAGAGGCTGGCACGACGGAAGGAGGAGGAGCAGGGAGAAGAAAGAAGGAAAGCAGACTTTTCCTTCCCTTGCACTGGCCGCTCCATTGCCCGTTTCTCTACTGCAGTACAGCACCTAGGATCCACTGGGGGGTTAATTTAACAACCAGTTTGCGTGAACTGGTGTAAACCACTTGAATCCCACCACTGAGTGGGAGTGTGGAGGATGATATGAAAGGGTGCATGAAAGGTGCAACATAATATGGAAAGGGTGAGCAGGGATATGAAAGATGCTGCATGAATTGGAGAAGTACATAAGAGTGTGTGGGTTAAACAAGAGGAGCCACACAGGCTGGGGTGGGGAAATGTGGGTACATAAGTGGCTGGCATGGGGCAAGCGCAAAGAGGCTGAGGGATGGTATGCAGGTTGGGAAGCTTATTACAGCTCCCTGCAATCTTCCCCGCCAGCTTCAGCATAGACTTTCTGGGGAAATTGGCATGGAAGGTAACAATGTTGATCATGTTACTGCAGTGTGCTTGGCAACTAGTCACATGTGTGGTTTGCCAAGTACCTAGATTGTGATCACATAGCTGTGGGACTGCTGGATCAGGCAGAATTCCAAGGATTAGTCATAACCACCAATTATTCAGTGACCTCATGATGTCAAATGGCTGCTAAAAGTTCATAAGTTGAGGAATAACTGTAGTTGTACTTTGAATTGTGGCTCATTTTCTCTTTCCATTTATAGCAGGGGTCTTCAAACTTGACAGCTTTAAGACTTGTGGACTTCAACTCCCAGAATTCCTCCTCCAGCCACCTTAACTTAGGAATTCTGGGAGTTGAAGTTCACAAGTCTTAAACTTGCCAAAGTTTGAAGACCCTTGATTAACAGAATAGAGAGGAACAGCAACAGTTGGAAGTGATGGCAGATCCTCTTCCTTGTTATCTCCCATTCTCTGTTGCAGCAAGTGCCCTCTGAAAAATATGAAAGCTGCAGTCTAGCACATCTGGCAGCAAGCATTTTCAGGGAGGCTATTTCAGTGGGATATACCATGTGATTATTCACACAAACACTGTAATAGAAATGAAACATATAAGTTAACTATAAGAGTACAGAGTGTTCCAATCTGGAAGGCCATTAAAAAATAAATAAAAAGCAACCCAAACAATTCCCAAAAATTATTTCCAGATTTACTTGGAATAATTGCTGCCCTCAATCAATGTTTCCTGCCTTTGCATCCAGTGGTTTACTGCAGGCTTAACCAGAACTGTTCTTTCATGTGTGTTAATCATGACAAGTTTTGAGACAGCCGGAGAACGATATATTTTTCATATCTGTGTAAAAAAAAAAGGACAATCCTGTTTTCCTCTACAAAAGTTTACATTTGGCAGTATTTGCACACTAAGTTTAAAAACTTTTTCTGAATGTGCCTTATTTTCTATATTCACTATATAAGTTGTAGCACTAAGGATTGGATTGGGTTAGGTGACTTAAGAACTACTACCAGATACAAACGTATAACATATTAGCTGAGATCACTACGGGTGAATGTATGCTCCTGGATACCCCAAATTTTCAGTACTCATCATGGAAAGGATACTCAGGATGGTCTTTCCACCTGGAGGAAATGAAAAGCTAGGATTAATAAGGTCAGTTAGAACAAAAACCACAGTCATGTAACTGGTTCACAAACAGTATTTGCTATGAACAAAACTGGGGTAAGAATGAAAACACTGCATCTCTCCCAGAATTGCTAAACCAGAACTCTCAGTTCTATTTTGTATGGCCCATGATGCCTTACTGGAAGTTGTAGCAGAAAAACTTCCTGGCTCACCACCTCCCTTAAGGTTTCTGAAGAAATAAAAATGCTGGTTGTCATTGCAACTTTGTTGAGCATTGTACTAAAATTCTTAATGGAGAAAAAAATACTATTAGTTCTAATGTAGTGCCAGTAGATTGCAGCACCAGCTGACTTTAAGATTAACCCCAAGAAACTATCGTAGGTCAGACTGGGTTACTATTGGATGAGAGATCTTCAGAAAATATCTGGATAGGCTGGGAAATTGAAAATAAACATCTCATAATGAGACAGGTTAATTTTCATATGATTGATGCAAATTATGAAGACTTGCTATTACTAAGGGTATTAATTCCTTTTCTCTGAGAGCAGAAGGCCTCTAATCTTATTTGTTTGTTTTTATGAAATGTATTTGCTGCCCATCTCCTATCCAACAACTTTGGGTTGCTTACAACATAATCTTAACTCTACCTCTATTCTGTTCTACTTCTATCATTACAAGATGGGAGAAAAAGGATAGGAGATAAACCATCTTTTTACTATTCTGTATCCTATACAGATGCAGATAGATAAACTCCACAAAACATCCATAACAAAGTACTTTTATTGGTTCATCAGGTATCCTCATAACTCACATTTGTGATGAAGTTCTTCTTTAATGGACAAACCTTTGCATATCTGTCTTGTAGGTAAAAAGATGGTTTATCTCCTATCCTTTTTCTCCCATCTTGTAACGATAGAAGTAGAACAGTTACCATGAGTCCATCAGTTCAGCCAAGAGTGAGGAAAACTCCCCCAACCCATCGAGGGTCAATTTAGTGACCAATTAGGATTACAGATGTGGTCACATGACATGGACTACATTTCCCAGGATACCTTAATTACATTTACCATGATGCATTCCTTTAAGGGAACAGCTCACAACTGCTACCTAACTATCCAATTCCCATATACTGGCTGGACAGCACAACCTCACCTGTATGAATAGATTAGGTTGAGACAGTGGGGGCCTAAAATCACTAGATGAGTTTTGTGGGACTGGTTTGCTTTTCTGGAATTTTACAATCTACAACTCATAGCCTGAGGTCCAGGGTCTCCAAACTTGGTAACTTTAAAACTTGTGAACTTCAACTCCCAGAATTCCCCAGCCATAACAGGGAAGTCCACAAGACTTAAAATTGTCAAGTTTGGAAACCCCTGCCCTACATAAGGGCACGTTCAAAGTATTGCTTGGCTATTGAGAAGTGAAAGAAAATTATAAACTTGCTAACTTAGCTACATACTATATGCTGAAGACTATAGCCATTATTGAATTTTGTTTCAGTTCTCTAAACTGCCAAAGGTTTTCTGGCCTTTGTGGTTTGGCTAATTTTTTATTAGTTTCTTTGGACTGCCAGGCATCCGATTTAAGATTGGCTGTCCCTTTTAATTAGGCTGCTGGGGCTAAAGCTGGAACCTTCCTTTGGTTATCTAAGGACACAGATGGTCTGGATAGCTTCCAGCAGACAGGAGTGTGTAAAATAAAATATCTTTTGGTGTCTTTTCTTACTCATCTTATTCTTCTGAGATTTCTTGACACTGATTTCAATGTTATCAATCCTGAAAGAGACCAGTAGCTTCATCAAATAGCCTGTTGTGCTCTGAAATCTTTTTTGGAAAACCTAAAGCCATTTTCCAGCTTTAAGATGAACAGAATTTCATGGCAGAGACTGTTGCACTGTGGGAAGACAGGAGAATAAAGGCTATCTAGCTGACCAAAAATTCTGGAGATTATAATCCAATATACTGTATGAAGGAGTTATGGATTTTATCATTTATCTATTGCTTTCATATTCTAATTTCTGTCTGGAAACACAAGTTCACAAGAGATGTTCCTGTTTTTATAGAACTCTGTGGTACTGATGACATTTCTATGTGCTGAAGTAAGTAAGGGCTTGAGGAAAATGAAGCTATCTTTGAAAGGAAAATTGACATATAATTCCCATATTTTCCATCATCTTTGTTTTACTCACGGGAGCATGAATATTTGGAAAGCAGTGAATGAACAAAAAATTGGTTTGTGCCAACTTCCCAGCCAAATAAATTCTTGATTTTGGTGATTAGCAACTGTCCTGTGGTATCCTAAGGATGGGTCTAAATAAAAGGGTGAAGCTCAAGAGATTCATCCTTCAATGAGATGATTATTTAGGATCCTGAATTCTTCACACATTATTCTAAGCTCTAGTTTTAGCCATGTGTTATACAAAACAGTTGGGCAAGTTCACAAGACATACAAATCAAGCAATTCCCTGTCTGCTTACAAATCATTTATAGCCCCTAATTTTATTTTCTTAAAAAGTGACAATGCAGTAGTTAAGTATTTCATAAAAATCACAAATTTCCCCCTATTGTCAATCTTTGGAATTATTCAGGAACTTACATTAAAAGCTCCACATAGCGGACATTTTTATTCAGAGCTTCTATATCTTTCATTTCCTTGTCAGTGAGGGAAAAGTCAAAGATCTTAACACAAAAAAGGAGACATGTTAATTCTAGCAGCAGCTTATGGAAGGAAAAAAACAGTATACATTCTTTGCAAAAAGGAATTTTAAAATAAGGATATGAAATGGAAAACTTATGGAAGGAAAGAAACAATCCCTTGGAGAATTGTTTTTTTTTTAAAGGAGAGGAAGAGGGCATTCACATTTATCACATGCTATATCACCCTGTAAGAGCATGGCTGGGCCTAGTTTAATCAGAAATTAAATCCAGCAATCTCTCTGAGGATATGGAATCTGTGTTCCTTCAGAAGGTTTGAAATTCAACATGCAGCTGCCTTCGCTCTATCTGAGACTGCTGGGAACTGTAATTCAGTAACATCTGAGAAATAGATGTTCCTCATTTGTGCAACCTACTACATTTATTTGCTTTTTAAAGGGGGACAACTTGTAGTTTTCAAAATGTATAAAAATGTTACAGACATCTGAAAGAATGGAGATGGGAAAAAAAGATGTCTGATCTTTTATCCTTCTGGTTTCTAATCCAACCAGACTCCTTCCAAATAAGTTGGATTGGAAAACTCCTCAAGAGCCATGCTGGCTGGAAAGGATGGGACTGATATATTGGGAAGGTGCAAGGTTGAAGAAGGTGCTGGCATAGAATGATTTTTATTCTTGGATTACAGTGGATGAATCACAGTTGCAATATCTCCACCCAGATATAACTGGAAATAGAGTAATAGTAATGACACTTGTAACAGACTCTAAATCTAAAAGATTGAAGACTGGCTCATTTTGTTTCAGGTGGGAAGAGTTTACATTGCATTTCATTCATTGTGTCTACCTGGAAGTTTTCTCTAATACGCTTTGGATGAAAGCTTTTTGGAATGACTACCACACCACGCTGAATGCTGAAACGCAGGGCCACCTGAGCTGCTGTCTTGTTGTATTTTTCTCCAATGGCATTTAGCAGGGGATCATCCAAGAGTGGAGGGGAAGATACATTCACCCTTGGAAAACATACACACACACAAAGATTAAAAAAGAATCAGATTTTCCTTAGGAGAAAGATATATAGATTACAACATAGGGTTGAAAAGGAGCTGACACAAGACAACAACCATTGTGATCAAGTTTCAAAATAATCAAAAGTACACCCACTACTAAATCAAGTGCAGTATTGATCCTTGTTCAAAGTGAGGCATGTTATTTATGGATCCAGATTTAGGTCACTGGGGAAAGCTAACCATGTTGACCTATAAACAGATGGGTAAAAGGACAATTGAAACTCAAAGGTTGTCCTCAGGCTGAAATCATGATTTTAGCTGCCATAATAGAGAACAACTGTTTTTATCTAAAGAACTAATATTTAATGAGACATCTTTTCATTGGTTTAAAATATTCCAGCTTTCAATCTTGTATTCATTTTTTTTTAAAGTAAATTGGCTAGAATGGAAGGATTTAAAACATCTGCAGAAGACATGACCTTAGGAGAGGTCTTTTATTTCTTCTTTCAGACAAGTTTAATATAGAAAGAAATGTCTTTTCCAAATTGGCTGAAATCAATAATAGAAATCAGGGCCAGGAAGACATATTTCTTCTCCTAAAGAGTTTCATGCATAGTTTTTTTTGCTCTGTATTGAAACAGTCTATTATTTTCCTATGCTGGTTGTTACTTGAAGCATATTTTTATTCATCTTTTCTACATTTTATTCATTTTCTGTTGATTTAAAATAAAAATCCCTGTCTTCAATAATTACATAATCTCAGCCAAGAATGAGGATGATCAAGACTTCTAATGTTGCTTTCTTCATAAGTAAATGTATTGAATCAGTATATTAACAATGGTTTTTTTTCCTATGGCTCTATGATTTAATAGAACATGCAAGCAAGATATGCTAGTTGTGATTGGTGACTGGAGTGACAAAGCTGGAAACATGAAGAAGGAAGATGTAGTTGGATTAGGAAACAGGAAGAAGGAAAATGTAGTTGGATGGCTTAGGAAAGTGAAAGGAGCAGAAAACTGGATTATCAATTTCTGCTACTCCAATGATTTCTTTATAGCTAACACTGTCTTCAAACATTCAAAATAATGTTTCTATATATGAACATCACCAGATGTTTAACTATATTAACTACATTAATTAACTATATTAGTGTTAAAAGGAGGTGGAGGGGGCTCGATTAGACCATCAAAGAGACAGCCAGGTGGTGACTGTGGAACAGATCACAAATTGCTCATGTGCAGGTTCCATGTTAAACTAAAGAAGAAGAAAACCGGTCAGTTCCCATGATATGATCTAGAACATATACTCAGCAATTTCAAGGAGAAAATCAGGAATTGCTTTGAAGTCCTCAACTTCATTGAGAGAAGAATCATGGTATGAAATTAAGGAACCAGCTAAAGCCCATGTCACACTGCCCAATGGATGCAAAAAGGACACAACGGACGAGCAAAATGTTCCATCCGTTGTTATCCGCTCTCAAAAGGGGCAAAAATATGCATAACCGGAGCGGATAACACGGACGCGGGGAGGACGCAGGGCAGATGCAAAGTGGATGCGGAACGGAAGCCTAGCGGATGGAAGCGGATGGGAGCAAATGGCACATCCGCAGGGCTTCCAGGGAGCCTCAGCGAAGCGGACGCAGAACGGATACAGCGGATGCAGAACGGACGCCGAGCGGATGAAGCGGATGCACAGCGGATGCACAGCGGAAGCCTAGCGGATGCCTGGCATTAATTGCGCATGCGGGGAGGATGCATTGCGTCAGCCCCGTGGATATAACGGAAGCAGCTCGGAAGCAGGTCGCCATTCAGAGGAAAGACCTGCTTCCAGACACATCGACTGCCTTGCCTGTCCTGCCTGCATGTCTGCCTGCCAGCCTTGCTGCCAGCCTTGCTGTCTGCCTGACTGCCAGCCTTGCTGCCAGCCAGTCTGCCTGCAAACCTTGCTGCCTGCCTTCCTGCCAGCCTTGGTTCATGTCTTCCTGCCAGCCTTGGTGCCAGCCTTTCTGCAAGCCTGCCTGCCAGCCTTGGTGCCTGCCTGCCTGCCAGCCTTGGTGCCAGCCTGCCTGCAAGCCTTGGTGCCAGCCTCCCTGCCAGCCTTTGTTCCTGCCAGCCTCCCTGCCAGCCAGCAACCCCACAACCATGCAGAAGCACAGCAAGCCTCAGCCATCTGCTGCCAGCCCTGGCAAGAGGGACAGGGCTACCATCCCGCCCCCTGGCCCTCACTCTGGTTCTTCTGGGGCTTCTGCAGCACGGGCTCGCTCTTCTGGGGCTGGCGCTTCTGCTGCGCTTCTGCTGCGGATGCATAGCGGATGACGCGGATGCATCACGGACGCCTATAGGAAACAAAGGGGATGCTGTGTGGATGTATATTGGATGCAAAGCATTCACTGCGCATGCGGGGAGTATGAATTGCTTCAGCTCCACGGATATAAAAGGATGCAGCACGCACGCAGTCAGCATTCAGGGGAAAGACGTGCTGCCACATACATCTTGCAGGAACACCATGGTCCGTCAGTCAGGCAAGAAGAGAAAGCCTGTGCCTATTCGTTCAAGCCCTGGAAAGGTGAAGAAGGGCAGAACCAGCATCCCACCCCCTGGCACTGACTCTGAAGCTGCTGCTGCTGTTGTGGTGGCTCTGAAGGCCCTGCTGCTCAAGCCCCTGCCAGAGGGAGGAAAGGGAAGGAGAAGGGAGAGAGGAAACAGTACACCGTTTCCGAGGAGTATGAGGATGAGGTGCTGGAATGGCCGAGGGAGAACGAGTACCTGTGGAGAAAGGGCCACAGACTGTATCAGGACACCAAGAAGAAGCAGGCAGCTTGGAGAGACAAGGCAGAGAGCCTGGGTACACTGCAGAAGTACTCCTTGGATGGTGGAAGCACATGCACACCTGGTATGGCAAGCTACACCTGAAGAAATTCGGGCAGGCCACTGTCAAGCTCACTGACCGGGAGATGTATATCATGGCCAAGTGCAGTTTCCTGGAGGGTGAGATCCGCCACTGAGGAGCAGCCCCTCTGAGACTCCTCTTCCTCAGACAGCCAGTCCTCTTCCAGCCAGGAGCCATCTACCCTGTCCAGGCAGGTGTCTTCAGAGGGCCCCACGGCAGAGACCTCCCCGACAGCTGCACTCCCAATTCCAGAGGACTTGGAGGATCCCATGGAGGATGATGCCCTGCTGTCACAAATGGAGGAAGAAGTGGCAGCCACCAGAGGCCAACCCACCCCTACCCCCAGCTCCAGAGGATGCAGGCAAAGGAGCAGACTGGAGGGCCAGGACCACAGTGTGCTGTTGGAGATCAGGGACACAATGAAGACCAGCACAGAACTTCTCTCTCAGCTGGTCCACTTGGACAGAGCATCCTCGGGCTGGAACACCTTCATCACCTATGTGAGCCAGACCCTCAGGGACCTGCCTGAGGCCCAGTACCAGGTGATGAAGCAGAAGATCACAGCACTTCTGCACAGCCCTCAAGGCCCAGCTGAACCTGCTCCTACCCAGTTCAGGTCTGCTCCTCCACCCCAGGTGATGTCACAGCCCTTTTGATGGCTTTCAACAGCCCCTCACCTACCAAGGCTACGACAACCAGGACTTCCCACAGCAGAAGCAGAACTTCCCAGTCCTGGCCCAGGTTCATCGGATGCCACAGACGCCAGTCCTCACCCAGCTGCAGACCAGACAGCCCCACTACACTCCTCCCAACCCTTCCTCCACCCCACAGCCAAGCCCGTCAATAGACAATCTGTCATCAGTATTGGGCCTGACATCTCAAGTCCTTGATGAAGGGCCTCTCAACCTCATGGGACAGAGTCAGCTCTCAGATAGCTTCCTGAACACACCACCACCTGTTGTTCCCTTGGGGCCAAGCACCCCAATGGTGCCTCAGACCAGCACTCAAGCCACAGCCACCTCCACAGTCCCTGCCTGCTTAACAGGACATGTTACCTTAACAGGACCATAGACATGACTTAGAGTGACTGAGAATAGTGTCAGAGACTGAGTTGTTTACTTGTTAAGTTTATCTTTGCTTAAGACACTTTACTTGGTTCATTTTGCTTATTTAATAAAGTCATAAAGTTTACCTAAGAAAATTAATAAAGGTTATCTTTGCTTAACACACTTCGTTTACTTGGTTCATTTTTTTTACTTAATAAAGTGTTGATGAAAACTTTGAAAAAATGGTTAAGCCTTTGAATGCTTGTGAGATAGATAAGGAGAGTTGTGGGATAGATAAACCTCCAGTGCAAGCATAGTGGGACTCTATGGTTAACCATCCCAGCTGCCACACATATGGACCTTTATTATCAATAACAATTTAATCATTGATCAACACATTTCAACATAAAGACAACTCTTTATTAATGCCCTATTCATTGTAGGACCACTCAACATATATGGCACAATCTCATCAGTGTTATGCGACAGCCTCAAGGAAGCATCCATTAATCATCTATCATCCTGTCTTGCCACTCCACTGCTCCAGCTGGGGATTTGCACCAGTGTCTTAGGAGGTTGTGCTGCTTCTTCCCTTCACATGAAGCTCTGTTGGGGCCTTGTACATCCACAGTGTCTATCAGGTTATGTCCTTGCCTCCATTCACCAGGCTCCATGTCCCCATTCCCTTGTTGACGGTCGACAAGTCTGTTCTGCAGCACTGGGTAGCAGGTGCGCATGAGATTGTGCAGGATGCAGCAAACTTCCACGATGCTCCTCACAGTCTCTGGTTCATGCTGCATGGTGGTGAGAAGTATCTGGAACCTGTTGGCCAGGATGCCAAAGGCATTCTCCACCACCCGTCTTGCCCTGGACAGCCTGTAGGTGAAGATCCTCTCTTCACAGGTGAGGTATCTTGAACTGTACGGCTTCATGAAGTAGGTTCTGAGGGAGAACGTGTCATCACCAACGATGAAGTAGGGCACATCTTGTGTGTCATTGGGTAGGGGGTCTGGACCTGGAAAACCCATGATGAGGTTGCATTCCAGCCCATTCTTAAGGTCACTTGCGTTATATACCTGGCCATCTGAAGCTGATCCTTTGCCTGAAGCATCGATGTACATGAACTTGTAGTCAGCATCAACCATGGCAAAGAGGATGATACTGAAGAAGCCCTTGTAGTTGTAATAAGTGGACCCTCAGTTGGCTGGAGGTTTGGAGGCCACGTGCTTCCCATCTATGGCTCCAACGGTGTGGGGAAAGTTCCACCTCTGATACCACTCTTCTGCAAGTTTTCTCCAGCCTTCTTCAGTGGTGGGGCACCTCAGGAGCTCCTTCATGTATTCTTCAATGATGGCCTTCACCACTTCTCTGACCACTTTGCTGATGCTGTTGTGTGGCATCCTCCATGCATACTGCATGTTTTTGTATGTGGTTCCAGAGGCCAGGTGACGCAGAGTCAGTGCCATCTTCAGACCAGGGTCCAGGTTGGGATGGAAGTTGGTGCTAGGCTTGGTCAACCTGGGTCTCAGATGCTGTACAAGTTAGTCAAACATGGCTGGTGGCATCCTCATGAAGTGCTGGAATGCACGAGTGTCTTCATTCCTCAGTTCCACTATCAACTGGTCATACAGTCCAAACTCCATTCTTCTCACGATCCATCCTCGGACCCACACAGCTCTTGGACGTCTCCTTCTTCTTCTTCTGTGTAAACTTGATACAGTCTGAACAGGTTTGGGTTCTGGTGATGAATGAGTGTAGCTATCATATGGACTGTTTCATCATCCATGGTGGAGAACAATTGATGATGTTGAAGACCAGGACCAAGGGTGATGAGGTCTGTACACCACAGCTGCTGGACTCATACTGAGATCTAGATGATTTTCTCCCCCTTTTTATAGAAAATATCAGTAGTCCGCTAGGTGTCTTTCTATATACTCTAGACATCCTCCAGACATCCTAAATATACGAGATACATCCCAGATACAAACATTTTGTCTGTTTTGAATATTTTATATACGAGATACATACGCTTACATCCTTTCTATTTCCGTTCTACTTATGCTGTGTAGACGTTCCGTGTACCTTTTGTTTCCTCCCTCTTTCCATTTTCAGCTGCAGCAGATGTGAGTTGAGGGGATTTCCAGAGGATGCAGAGAGGATACAGCAGATGTTTAACAGATGATAATGGACAAAGAACGTTTGTTGCCCGTATATGTCGTGGATGTACATCGTACACGGCGGAAAGTTCATCCGTTCACAAAGTTTTGTGCAGCTCAAAACTTTTTGCACGGATGAAATCGCAGTGGATGGATGCTCGACAGATAGAGCATATGAAACACGTATGCAGTAAGTACACAACGGATGCATAGCATTTTCCAACGGATGGCAAGCTTTTTTAAACGTTTTATATCCTCTTTGCATCTGTAAGTGCAGTGGGACTGGGCAAAGGTGAAACTAATATATGAGATAGACTCATTACATGCAAAGCAAGATAGTTCAAGCTATGATTTGTCATAATTGTGATGATTATGGCTTACAGCTCATGAAACCCCAAATCCACAATCTCAGAAAATTAGAATATTACATGCAATCAATAAAACAAGGATTGTACATAGAACAATATCAGACCTCTGAAAAGTATAAGCATGCATATGTATTCAGTACTTGGTTTGGGCCCCTTTTGTAGCAATTACTGCCTCAATGTGACATTGCATGGAAGCTATCAGCCTGTGGCACTGCTGGGGTGTTTTGGAAGACCAGGATGCTTCAATCGTGGCCTTCAGCTCTTCTGCATTGTTTGATCTCATGTCTCTCATCGTTCTCTTGGCAATGTCCCATAGATTCTCTATGGGGTTCAGGTCAGGCGAGTTTGCTGGGCAATCAAGCACAGTAATTCCATGGTCATTGAACCAGGTTTTGGTGGTTTTGGCAGTGTGGGCAGGTGCCAAGTCCTGCTGGAAAATGAAGTCAGCATTCCCATAAAGCTAATCTGTGGAAGGAAGCATGAAGTGCTCCAAAATCTCCTGGTGGATGGCTGCATTGACCCTCGACTTAATGAAGCACTGTGGACCAACACCAGCAGATGACATGGCTCCCCAAATCAACACAGACTGTGGAAACTTCACACTGGACTTCAAGCATCTCGCAGTATGTGCCTCTCCATTCTTCCTCCAGACTCTGAGTCCTTGGTTTCCAAATGAGATGCAAAAGATGCTCTCATCAGAAAAGAGGACTGTAGACCACTGAGCAACAAATCAGTTCTGTTTTTCTTTAGCCCAGGTAAGATGCTTCTGATGTTGTTTGTTGTTCAGGAGCAGCTTGACAAGAGGAATACGACATTTGAAGCCCATGTCCAGGATCCATCTGTGTGTGGTGGCTCTTGATGCACTGACTCCAGCCTCAGTCCACTCCTTGTGAAATCCTCAACATTTTTGAATGGCCTTTTCCTGACAATCCTCTCCAGGCTGCAGTCATCCCTGCTGCTTGTGCACCTTTTTTCTTCCACACTTTTCCCTTCCACTTTCTATTAATGTATTAAAGTGCTTTGATACAGCACTTTGGGAACATCCAACTTCATCTGCAATTACCTTTCCCTCCTTATGGAGGGTGTCAGTGATGGTTTTCTGCACACTGTCAGGTCAGCAGTCTTTCCCATGATTGTGATTCCTACTGAACCAGACTGAGAGACCATTTAAAGGCTCAAAAACCCTTTGCAGGTGTTATGGCTTAATTAGCTGATTAGAGGGGACACTTTGAGCCTAGAATATTGAACCTTTTCACAATATTCTAATTTTCTGAGATTGTGGATTTGGGGTTTTCATGAGCTGCAAGCCATAATCATCTCAATTAGACAGACAAGTGACATACTCTATACTCTGGCCAGCGGCTTGCAATTCTTTGTCTTTTACATTTTATCAAAAGATAAACCTGCAAAACAATTTTAACAATTATCAAAAGATAAACCTGTAAAACAATTTTAACACATCACAGCTTGATCACAGCTTGATAAACCTGTAAAACAATTTTAACACATCACTATTTTGCTTTGCATGTAATGAGTCTACCTCATATATTAGGTTCACCTTTTAAGTTGCATTTCTGAAATAAATGAACTTTTGCACGATATTCTAATTTTTCGAGTTTCACCTGTAATCAATCAATCAAAATGCTATTTTGAAATCAGGTGACTATCCTACTCCTATCCAAATCCTTGTTTAGGTTCTTATTTTCATTAGGAAATAAAATAAGCTTTGTGATTGTCAGGAAAATGATCCCATTTAACTGAGGCTATGTTCTAATGGTTATAGCATTAAAATAAAACAGGTCTTGTAGGGAAAGGAGAAATAGCAAGACATTTAATTAGAGAACTGATCCCTCTCTGCTTCTCTATTAGTAGGGCATTGTCAGCCATCATAAGAAAAAAGGGGTTCAGTGAGGATGGATCAGGAACATGTTAGAGCTATCATCTTCCCCACCACTTAACTTTTTGCTTTGCTAGCATGAGTAGTCCAGGAGCACTTCTACTTTGATTATTTACCTCACATTTACTTCTCTCTTCACTTACATAGAATTACCATGTCGATCTCAGTGATGGAGCATTACCATTGATCCATGACAAAACATTCTTTATTTCTGTTTCTCTGCTTTGGTCACAAGGTTGCATTAGCATTAAACCATAAATCCTTTAATTCATTTGCTTCATTACTCCTTCTGTTTCCCTCCCCCTCCTCATCTTTAATGCACAAACTTACCAGCTTTCATCTCTTGATGTGCCTAGTGGACTGTACCCAACAGGAACAATATCATGCAATTTGCAGAAGTCTAGAAGTTTGGGTTGAGTGAAGTACGGATGACATTCAATCTACAGACATAGTGGGAAATGCAGAATTTAAAAAATCAAAGTTAAGAAACAAAAATAATGTTAACTGTATTTATTTTTGGAAGACACAAAAGTTTCCAAAGGAAAAAGCATCAACTGTGGAAGTATTTGAAGCAGTTTCTTTTTCAAGTTATTGTTTTAAATCAAATTGTGCATTTGTGATTTAGTCCTATTATTATTATTATTTTAATTTTTAAATACTCTGTGGTATGATTGTGATATGGTGTTTGGGGCACTGTGCTGGAGTAGCTTTCAAATTTCATTGTTTTCATGGAATGCAACAACAGTAAGCTATTCTATTCTATTCTATTCTATTCTATTCTATTCTATTCTATTCTGTCAACAAGCTTCCTTTCTTGTATAGATTTCTGTCTCTGGTATGTAACCTCCATAGCTGCATTTTATAAAACTGACAAAAATGTGCAAAGTAATTTGGAATACTTCACTCAATTCAGCTGAGTTTGGTACAATCAAGTCTTCTCTCTGTCTCTCTGTCTTTCTGACTCTCTGTCTCTTTCTCTCTCTGTCTCTCTCTGTATGTCTCTGTCTCTCTGTCTCTGTCTCTGTCTCTCTCTGTGCATGCACACTTTTGAGTTACTGTTGACTCCTGGGGACGGCCAGGATTTCAAAAGTGGTTTGCCATTGACTTCTTCTTCCTAGGACAGAGATAAAGTGACTGGCCCAATGTCACTTAGCCGGCTTTCATGCCTAAATCAGGACTGGAACTAATAGCCTTCTGGTTTATAATATTTTCAACTTTCCTCCCAAAAATGGGGAAAAAAACCCCATACATGTAACTTATATAACTGAATAACTTATATTAGTGAGGTATATGCTTTTAGCAAATATTTTAGTTTAAAATGGCCAAGACAGACAAGTGACAGAATGGCCTATTTTCAAGTGGCTTGCAATTCTTTGTCTTTTACATTTTATCAAAAGGTAAACCTGTAAAACAATTTTTATATGAGTTACAAAACTATGGCTTATGTTACATGAGAGATGTGCACTGAAATTCTTAAGCGATTCCTATGGTTGTATCTTTAATATTATTTCCTTGCAAAAGGAAACAGTGAAAGTTTGGAGCATGGGAGGAGAAAATTCAACTCCCCAGGACTCAGAATATCCTGGCCAGTTAAACTGCTAATAAGAAATAAATTGCTTCATTGAATTGTTCTAGTTTACTCCAGGCATCTGAATGGTGTGTGACATTTATGGTAATGGTAGGCCAAGGAAACTACAAGTTCTAATCCATAGCATCTCTTATGGCTAAAGTGGGGCTCTCTAAAGGGTTGGAGGAAGATTTCAGTTAGGCTAATCCACATGTTTCAACTATAATCTCAAATTGGTGGAATACAATGACCTTTTACAACTTCCAAGAAAGCTGTTTTAGTCTGTTTTCAGCAAGCTTGCATGTTGTTGTTGTTTTTTAAAAGAGAGAACCTCATTGTCTGCAAAATAACTCATTGTCTGCAAGATAACAGATAACAGATAATCAGAGTTGGAAGGGACCTTATAGGTCACCTAGTCCAACCCCCCTTCCAAGCGGGAGACCCTACACCATTTCTGACAAATAATAAGGCCCACAAGATTTTTCTGATGGCATAGCCTTCAGAGCTGTGTAGCATCTCATTTCTAATTGTTAATTGCCAAGGAAGAAAGCCAAGTATGTCCTCTTAATTGTTCATGATCAGTTTGATATAAGGGATATGGACCTTTAGGAAGAAAAATAATTCTCATTCCAGACATCACTTCAAAACCTCTCCTCTTCTATGATTCCTCCCACCCACCACAACCAGCAACAGCCAATTCAACAAAATTCAGAAATTTTCTTCTTAGTATGTTTTCACATGTTTGAGTTCAATGCAAGTATTATAATTTCCTGTCTTTGATAAAACACAACAGCTGGGTCACCTTATTATTTCCCAACTTTTTTTCACAGGGTGTATGGCGCATATATGGTGTGATCATCAACTTTTTTCTCCTACTCATCTACTTAAAAGAATTATGGAACATATGACCTAGATCAGTAACAATGAAAAAGCTGTTGATTGGAGTAAATAAGGCCATTCTGACTCTGTCTGAAGCACTCTCTGAAATACTACATATTTAGATATTATTTCAGATGGTCGCTGCCCAAAATACCTTTCTCCTCCCTAGGGTAAAGGCCTCTTCTGGAAATAGAATGGAATTAATTACTTTAATTTCCGATGATTAAACCTTGAGCAGAAAATTAACATGATTTTATGCTTGTCCTGACTGAATATGAATTGGCTACTTGTTCGTTTTAGCCCACAATGAAAGGCCTGTGGGGAAGGTTGAATGAATAGTCTAAGGTTTTATTTGTTTTTAGTAGCATGTTTGTTTATTATAGTAAACCAAAAACAAAGCTGGAAGGGGAAATATATGAAAAATGACAAAGTTGTTTTTTATGACAGGAAATCACAAAGACACATCATACAAGTTATTCTGATGCTAGATACACTAGTCCAGGACCAATGGCTTATGCCACTCATTACGTGAGAAAATCAACATGCTTACATGGGCTCATCTATTCATTGTCATTACCTGGTTGCTGACAGGTTTGTACTTCAACCCTGGCTTGTTCAGAATCATTTCCAGCTGCCTACGATTGAAGTTGGATACACCAAGAGACTTCACCAAGCCTGCATCTTTGCATGCTTCCAAAGCCTGTCAGAATGAAGTAGGCAAAATAGTGCAATAAACTGGAAAATAACATCTTATTGCTTAGTAGTACAAAATAAATAAGGGTGCCTAAATGCTCCTCAGGTGGACCAATTCCCAGAAATGGAAAGTCCATTCTCAGCAATGGACATGCTGGTTAGGAATGAAAGAAGGGCAGGTTGACTCATCCCCCATCAAAAGATTGTTCTTGGTCCAAATTTAGAAAATTTAGAAAAAGGAAGATGGGAGAGAAGACAAGCAGGGGAGAAGCAATAGGAAACAATTGCAAGAAAGGGAGAAGATGCTAATGATCTTTATTAAAAATAGTACAAGTGCACAAAAAAACCCTCTCCCTCCCTCCCTCCCCCCCCCCTCTATCTATCTATCTCCACACACACACAAACCAGAGGTGGTATTCAGCAGATCCTGACCAGTACTGGAGAACCGGTAGTAGAAATTTTGAGTACTTCGGAGAACCAGCAAATACCACCTCTGACCAGCCTTGCCCCCATCTATTCTCTGCCTCCCAAGTCCCAGTTGATCAGCTGGGTCTTCTTTTGTTGCCCTGCACAGGAGAACGGAGCTGGAAAGCAGATTAGTGGGGTGAGGAGGGAATGGAACTTTTACAGTATCCTTCCCCTGCCACGGCCACCAAGCCATGCCCACCAAGCCACCCCACAGAACTGGTAGCAAAAAATAAATAAAAAATGAATCCCACCACTGCACAAGTTGTTTGCCCTATGATCTGGTTTATATCACAACTATTTTGCTTGCTATAGGGTCTGCAACACTGAACTGACAAGAATAATCTTTTCATTTCTTTTACATTCATTCTAGTTTGCTTTCTCTGCTTCCAAACTTTGAAATAATTCTACTTCCCACACAAACAATGTCATTAAGGCCACCAAAAGTTTCTCTGCTCTCTTGGACATGTATTGAGTTCAATTAAAACTTGAAAAAAATAGTAATATATTAATGTTTAATGTGCCATAAGACCTACTGTAAAGACTAAGATAATTTAACCTTCCAAATATCATGAAAATAATAATGTTTTACAAATTACAGAATGCCTGCCCAATATATTATACCTGATAACCTGCTGCACCGTTTGTGGCTTTGTAATTTTGGTCAGTTAAGTAAACAGATCATCCCTAATCATGTGGTGTTATGTTGTTATTTTGTTTTTGCCAAAATGATATCCTTCCTTATCACACACAGCTAGATTGATCAATCTTGAGCACACCTAGGTTTCAGGCCAATACTACTGCTTCGGTAGAGCATACAACTCAGAATCCATTGCTGTTGAAATGTCCAGTGGAACCTAACTTCCTTTTCACCTCCAAATTTATTGGAAGAGATATCCTAAGGACAGTGAGAAGGTTTTAGATACTATTAGTTTAGATACTATTAATGCTTCCCAAATACTTACTTCCCATGTGGCACATAGATCTGTTTCATGATAAAGCCATTTTCCACTTTCATCTTTAGGATAGAGGTTTTCTCCAGGCTGAAGAAACAAAAAAGTCACATGGGAAGGTGAGGAGAAGAGATGAAATCTCGCAATGTTGCACTATTCTGTTAATTATGGATAGGGAGGCAGTTTCCCTATAGTTTAAAGAGAAGGTATATGTTTGGGGAGAAAAGCTCAAAGCTATTTCAATTTATTGAACATTAGATGTATGTCTGTCAGATGTGACAGACCCAATATGTATCAGGTCACATGTAAGCAACCTGATGTGCTCTAAATGTTTTGGAGTATCTCTCATTGTGGGAGTTGAAGCCTAAACATATGAAGGATACTAGATTGCTTACACTTGACCTAATTCCTTTATATTAATCTCGAGAGATTAGAATGTCTTTCTTTTGGTGGTTTTGCCAAAAGGCAACTAGACATTTCTAACTTAGGGGAAAAGGAACAAGATCCCAATACCAGCCAACTCCTAGCTGACTCTCTAGACAAGAGCTTTCTCTTTGAAGAAATGGAACAAAGACTGGCATTGTCTCTGGAATTCCTCTCCATTATAATTAACAGTGAATTGGTAGCTTTACAAATGGATATTCTGAATTATTCTCCCTTTATCTCAAATTGAACAATATTAGCTGAACATTGATCTCTAGCTTGCTAAACCATGATTTAGCAAGCTGGGAATGTACAGCTGGGCTCCCTCCCTCTCTTTTAGGCAGGAAGCCAATAGAAACAAGAGTCCAAACAGAATTCTCGAAAAATCCTCATATCCTTCTTTTGGATTAAATCTCAAAGGAGTTTTGTGGTTGAGAGTGGGGGAAAAGGAGCAGCTGCCAACACTTTGTTAGCCACCTCTCTTCCAATTGTGATTCATAATAATCATAGGAATAGTAGGAAAAATGCTATTTGTGTGCTACATGGAGGGGAAATCCTATTACTTTCATAGTGGCAGGAAACTATGCAAGTAATTATTATTACATTGAAAAGAATGCAAATTGTGCCTTATTTGATTCATTTAACCCGTCTTTAGAAGGGGATATAAAATTCATCTTCCCTTAAGGGAGTTTGACAGTTATGCTTTAAGCCTTCTCCCCAGCCAGCAAGGTAAGGTTGGGAAAAAAGCTATGCTGAGAAACAGCTGGTGTATGTGTCTGTCTGTCTCTCAGTCAGTCAATCAATCAGTCTGTGTCTCTCAGTCTATCTGTCTGACTGACTGAGGTTTGTGTTTCTATATGGAAATAAAAGAGCTAGAAGACAATTTTTTTCAGTGGTAGTACCAGAAGTAGGAATAGTTGCACTCACAGGAAGTAATATAGTTGGAATGCTACTCCTAGCAGTAATGGAGAAGAGTGTAATGAGTAGTGAGAGCAGTAATTAGTAGTGAGTAATGAGTAATGAGAGCAGTAATGAGTAGCTAGTAAAAACTTGTGAGTGCTTGTGTGTGCATGTTGTCTAGGGACCCATATTTTGTTGCTTCTTTTATGTCTTGAGCCCACCAAATTGGTGTATTTAAAAAAGAATTCGTAATACCCCTATGGTCCATTTTAGAGGTCACATTGAAATTAATGCCATAACTAGCTTCTAGATTACAATATACCAATTTCAAGTTTGGTGGAGTTTTATAATTGATGGAATTAGGTATACTGTAAACATATGAGAGAAAATAAATGTATTAAAAAACATGGATGTAACAAGGAGTCATACAGGTTGAAAAGTGTATGAACATTCATCCGGCCCTTCTAGGATATAGGAAGTGTCAGGAAATGTTGTTATATTTAAGCTGTTAAATACAACCTGGTCTCTTGCATATGTGTTGGAATTCCACAGTTGGCATTATTTATCACAGTTAAAACCCAACTCATTTGATAGCGCCTAATTGAAAAGGTTTGTGTTAAAGATTGTCAGTTCTAGCTTAGATGGTCTTTTAGGACTATACTATGAACTGACTTACTAAGAACCTTAAGCCTTATTGTGATTGTTATGATATAGCAGGTGTTTTTACACAATATGCAAAACTATGATATGGCTTATAAGTGAAAGAAACTGCCATTATCCCACCCACCAACTCTCACTATTAATGGTGAAAGTCAAAGGGCTGAAATGGAACATTTGCAAGCATATGCTTTGTTGTGATTTTGGAAGTCAGATGAGTCATGTGATAACATGAATCCATTGGAGTTGGGTGGCCAATGCATTTACATAAATAAAAAAACTACAAATGGAATAGAATAGAATAATAGAGCTGGAAGTCTTGGAGGTCTTCTAGTCCAACTCCCTGCTTAGGCAAACCCTATACTATTTCAGACAAATGGTTGTCTAATCTCTTCTTAAAAACTTCCAGTGTTGAAGCATTCATAACTTCTGGAGGCAAGTTGTTCCACTGATTAATTGTTCTAAATGTCAAGAAATGTCTTCATAGTTCTAGTTTGCTTCTCTCCTTGGTTAGTTTCGATCCATTTTTTTTTTCTTGTCCTACCCTTCTGGTGCTTTGGGGAATAGCGTGACTCCCTTTTCTTTGTGGCAACCCTTGATATATCTGAACACTGCTATCATGTTACCTCCTGGTCCTTCTTTTCATTACACTAGACATACATAATATAGAAACACATCTACAATGACATGTAAGCCACATTTCAATTTAGTGCTGACATGGCAAGTCACTTTGTGTACTTTAGCATGAGATAAAGGGGTTCATGTTGCAGTAGCATGATGTATTAATTATTCTGTAAGGGAACAGTTTGCTCAAAGCTTTTCCCATACAGAAGAGTATCAATTTCAATATTTGGTATTGACTGATTTATGGGAAATTAAGACCATTCAGCAAGAAGGAAATTATTGGACATAAATCATTATATTCTAGCTTGTTTATGTTCAATAGAAATTCCTGTCTCAGAGAATTTCAGAGAATTTCAGAGCCACAATGTTACTACTACATGTAGTAGTATGGAGATTCTATGGAGAGTCTCAGTCATCCAGGTCATGGCTGTCCCAAAGATACTTTTTCAAAAGGCAATTCGACTTTCTCTCTTTCTCCTTGAAGATCTTTCGCTTCTTATCCAAGAAGTTTTGGAAATAAAGAAGTTTCTTGGATGCAAAGTGAAATGTCTTCAAGGAAAAACAAAGAAAGTCCAGTTGCCTTTTGAAAAAGCACCTTTGGCATAACTTTACTACTATTTTACAAGAAGGGAAGATAATACATGGCAGCAATGAAGGCCAGGCTCTTACATGCATGATCTGCTACTTCACTAGCAACATCAATAATTTGCATATCTGAAACAGGAATGTAAAACAGAAAGTGATTCACAACACACTGGATTCTGTACATGAACACACATGTATAGAACCCTTCTCACCCAAACAGTAAAGCAAGCAAATTGCTAAGAACCTCTTTGAAAAGTTTTGCACAGCTCTAATGTGTGCACAAAATATTTGAGTACCGCAGTTCCAAATAGTTTCATATTTCCACCAATTCAATAAAAAGCTCTTGAATCCATGTTTGAATGGATTCTTGCTGCCAAAATCCTTGCATAGATACAAATTGAAATCAATAAATATCCATAACATATTTGAATACTGTCATCATACAACAGCTTCACAATAGGGATATTTAAGTTGTGAATAATATGTCTTTCGACAGAAAAAGTCAATATAAATCCGTGGTCTCATTTCCAGGCTTGGTCTTCTGCTAACTGAGCTCTTCAACTACATGGTGATCCCCCCAATGTTGTCCCCCCAAAATAATGGTCTGCTAAGTAGGCTTTAAATATTTACAGTACACAAACACATACACTAGGCGGCGCTCCAGCACAATACTTTACCTGAAAAGCCATAGGCAGTTCAATGATATAGAGATCAACATAGTCAAGCTGTAAAATTCGTAATGTCTTCTCCAGAGTTGGACGTACCATTTCTGGTGGATGGCATGTATTCCACAACTAGGACAAAAAGAAGGAAAAGAAAGAAAGCGGGATCTTTACTCCTTGGAACTGTGGAATATAGAACCACAAAATTTAAAAATATACCATTTTGAGTGAACAGTATAATCCAAATAAACCAGTGCTAGTTATATTACATTCTAGAATAAATAAATCACAGATTTGCCAAACAATTCCAAAATGTAATACTTTCTTCTAAAGGAATGAATACTTTTGGCAAATGTTCACAATAGCGGAAACAGGCTAAGATACTACTATGCCTACACCTGTGGAAATAACTGCTGTTCAAATAACTGAACCTTACAATAACTGAGTAGAAATGAATAAAATTATGCTGCAAAGGATTGTCTACAGTAAGGTGAGAATTAAACAGTCAATTGAGTAAATTACTTATAAGCTATCATTATTTTAATTGTTTAATTTTCAGCCTGAAACTTCTTGAATTGCTGCTATGCTTCCATCCTCTTTTGGGGTGTGATGCCAAGCACTGTCTTTCAAAGGATGACCTTTGATATGATCAAGGTAGCACATTTGAGGTGATGAAAACAGTAACTGAACCCCATCAAAAATGGGGTGTTGCATTATTATCCAGATATTTCAAAGTAAATGGAGTTTCATTGTATAGATACCCTTAATGTCTTCCTTTGGACCACAACAGTTATGTTCCTTACAAAAGTGAACCCAACTCTACTGTTCTATGATCTAACCGCAAACTACTGAGAGGACCCATTAATTCCAGTTGTGTTTCATAGCCACGGTGGAGTTTGTCAAAAAGAAAGAATAAGCTATCCTTGAACTTGTAACTCCCATAATATATTGACCATGCTGCGTTTTCTGTTCACCATGCTGATAAGGGTTCATGGAAGTTGCAACCCCAAACATCTGGAAGGTTCTTAGGTTGTTTCCCACACAGCAACAAATTATAGTGTTAATATTGTTTATTTTTTATGATTTTAATACTTTTAATGCTGTAAGCCACCCAGCATCACTTTGAAACAAGATCGGTAGCAAATAAGTTCAATAACTAAATAAATATAACAGCAGGTGGGAATTCCAAAACAATTATAGAAACAATATTTTCATTGTCCAGATTTGCAGATCATCTCTCAGTGAAACAATTACAATCCTTTCCTCATTCAAGTCAATGACATTTATTTATTTATTTATTTATTTATATTCATTTGCACCCTGCCTTCATTGTTTTTATAAATAACTCAAAACTGCAAATGTATCCCACATACCTCTTTCCTGCTATTTTCCCCACAACAATAACTCTGTGAGGTGGATTGGGCTGAGAGAGAGCAACTGGCTCAAAGTCACCCAGCTGGAGAAGAAGGTCCAGTTTTTGGATAAAAACATAGATTTAGGGTTGCATTGCATAATTGTGAGCTGGCTTCTCTGCATCATTTTCAAAGTTTACACAAAGAACAACCTCTACAAAATAAATTCCCTTCTGAGTGAAACTATGATCTGTGTCAAATTTATCTTTTGTTTGTATCCTAGATATTTAAAATAAGATTCTCTTTCACAGTAATTGGTTTTCCTTTTTACTTTTTTGTCCCTATCAATTGGACATTTTATGATCTATTTTGTAAAGATAATTGCCTCATATCAAACCATGATCAAACCAGAGAGAAAGCTGCCAGGTCACTCTTCTGCCAAAATTATCACTTTTGTCAGGAACAATATTTTAGTCTCATGAATGGGATAATTCATGGGGAAGGAAATTACTGCCATGCCCAATAAAGACCAACCCACATCAACCGACTTGGCTACTGATAGAAGAGAGCGAAACCCTCAGTTTTTAAAAAACCTTTGGCTTTGATCAGTATGCCAAAATATGGATGTTGATGCTTTCCACTAGCAAGAATTTTAGGACTTGCATGATCCATTCTTCCAACAGCTCTTCCAAATTATCTATGGTGCCTTGTCTTACCAACTCATATCTCAATTTGTCAGCAACTCCCTCACTAAATTGGTAAATCAGAGCCAGATCTTTCCATTCCACATCTCCAGCAAATAATTTTAAAACTTATACATACAATACATCCACACTTTCTGCTGATCTTGCTTGAGTTTGTGAGTTTCACAGCTGCAGTCAGGAACCTCATGAAATCATCAAAGGGAATTCTCAATCTTTGCATGAAGTTTTAATAATTGTCCACCACTGGTTTGTTGCCCTTAATGATAGGTATAGCACATCTGGCTGCCCTTTCTTTCAGCAAACTCAGCATGGGAGTTACTTTGGTGCAATCTGTGGGAAATTCTGTTGGTCAGCCCGCCATAAATAGACTATACTGAATCACAAAGTCAGAAATTGGTCTTGATCTCTTCCAAATATCTCTAGAATTCTCATGAAAGCACCAAAATACTAGTTACACTAAAGGCTACTGGCCAAGTTAAATCCTATCTCAACTTTTGTGTTAGCTGCATCATGGCATTTTGCAAGCTATTCGTAAATCTATCTGTTGTTGGTGTTGCAACAATGCTGCAGTAAAATGCTCAGTGGAGAATGGACTACCTTGAGGACCAAAGGCCATCTCTATCAACAAAAGTAAGACCTTCAGACTCTGTTGAAAGAGACTTGCAAGGCTAATGTCAGACCAAGGTAGGTAGACCAGATGAGACCAAGAAAAAATAATATATATATATTATATATAATATAATTATAATTATACTGGCTACTCTAATAGAATCTTGCATCTGATTGTGCTGTTTTATGTCTTATTCTTAGACTTCTATATTGAATGAGGAAGGCATCTGTCTGAGACGCTTTCAAATGTTATCTTATCTCTCAAGATTCAAAAAATGTTTCAGCACCCTTTGTCCAGGTAATGGCTCTTCCATATTTCCATCAAAGTCATCTTTACTCTCTACAACTGTGTATGAGCGTACTGATTAAAAATCAGCCTTTTCAAATGCAGATTTTAAGGCTTTGAAGACCTGTCTTTGTTCTCAGGCCCTGTTTCCTGGCTATATTAACATCAGGAGTGACATTTTTTTCTCAGCTGCCATATATATATTTAATTTTGTACTATGTGGTAACTGTTTTTAAGTGTTTTATGATTGTTTGACATTTAAAGTCATTTGTTTGAGATGGGCAGCTATTGAAATGGAAGGCAGGCAGAAAGGAAGGAAGGAAGGAAAGAAGGAAGGAAGGAAGGAAGGAAGGAAGGAAGGAAGGAAGGAAGGAAGGAAGGACACAATATCTATTGTCAGGACAAATGCTCTCCAGATGTATTGAACATAACTCATATTATCTAGAATCAAATAAGTCATTGTGCTAAGTATGGTTAATGAGAAGTCTCCCATCATTCAAAAACTTAGGGCCGTGATGGCGAACCTATTGCATGAGTGCCACAGGTGGCACACAGAGCCATTTGTGCAGGCATGTGAGCCCCAGCCAAACTTACCTTCATTGCTCATGTGCGTGCCTCCCAGCTGATTTTTGCCCATTTGAGGCTGTTTTTGCCCTCCCAGAGGCTCAGGAGCCTCAGGAGGCCAAAAAATAGGCCTTCTGGAAATACCGGAAGTGTCCATTTTCAGCCTCCAGAGGGCCTCTGGAGCTTGGGGGAGGCCATTTTTGCCTTCCCGGAAGCTCGAAGGAAGCCTCTGAGGTATCGGGAGGACAAAAAACAGGCTTTCCAGAAATACCTTGAGCCTCCGGGAGGGCAAATGGCCTCAAATGGGCCAAAAATCAGCTGGGAGGCACGCACATTACAGTGCAGGTAAAAGGGTGGGACGGGGGTATTGCACGTGCATACATGGGAGGTCAGGATGCATTGCATTGTGGGTGACGGCACATGTGCACGCACTTTCAGCACATCACAATAAAAAGGTTCACCATAACTGACTTAGGGTCATTTGCTGATCAAACTAAACGGTGGGAGATTCAGTACAAAGATAAAGACCCACCTCCTCCAGATATGTTAAATTCACCAACAGCCATTTTGTTCTGGAGAATTTTGGAGTTATTCCACATAGCTGGAGGGAAAGACTGATTAACCCCTTTATAGATTTCAACTCACAGAAAGTAGGACTGGGAGGAATTTGATCTAGATCAGGGGTGTCAAATTCGTGGGATGAAACCATGACATACTGTGACTTTTTTCCCCTTCACTAAACCAGACATGGGTGTGATCAGTGCATGACACATCCAGTCCATGGGCTGTGAGTTTGACACTCCATACCTAGATGAACTCAGGGATTCCACACAAGGAAATCTAACATCTCCGAATTCTCTTTTTTCTGAAGTATAACCCAAAGGGAGATCCAGCAAGCCAACCAATAGAAGAATGACATTCCATCTGAACGTTTTAAAATTCTGTAATTGAATGTGAAGACTCCAAGATGCATCTTATCAGCATCCCTGGGAAAAAAAATTATAGGAACCTTCTTCCAACGATCAAGGAGACACGATGTTTTAATGATTAAAGAAATTGAACTTGTCAGACCTGAGCTCTATGCAAAGCTCCTGTTCCTTGCCTCAGCTTCTGTCCACCTTGCAATTCAAAAGCAAGCAAATGTGAGTAGATAAATAGGTACCAATGGAAAATATCCTGTTTGCCTTTGGCATATTGCCATACTGGCCACTTGATCACAAAAATTGTCTTCAGACGCTGCTGGCATCCTCAGCTAAGAAACAGAGATGTGCCCTAAAGTCAGATATGACTGACTGAGGAAGTTCCTCTGTCCCAATCAGATCTAGAGTTATAGTGACATAAGTGCAAGTCTTTTCACAACCCTTTCCATCCTGAAATTTACCACCTGCAGTTTATTTGATGGGATGAAACAATAACATTTGTAATTCTTAATCACAAGATGAAAAACAAGCTTTTCTCCATCTGTTTACAATACTCATTTGCTTAATCACATCTGCTGCTTCTGACTGTCACCCTTTTTCAATGTTTTCAAATTGCAACTGTTTCAAGATTGTTTTTGTCAGTTTTCTGGCAAAAGTAAGGATGGATATCTTTGAGATAAATGAAATATGTAGGCTGCTACATTTATCACTATCTACATGGGAGGCATCATGCCTATCATTACTAACTGTTGGAAAATGTAAACAGAGGGATGTTGTTATTATATTTTTATCTTGCCTTTTCCTAGATAACTCAAGGCAGAGAATACATCTAATTCTTCTACCTCCTATTTTCCTCACAGAAATTACTCTGTGAGAGAAAGCAACTGGCCCAACATCGCCCAGACAACTTTCATATTTAAGATAGGCCAACAATTCATAGTCTCCTGGCTAGCTGCCACACCAAATTTGCTGTTGCACTGGTGCCATATTTGGAGACTTTCTAGAAGCTTCTGTGGTCTATTGTGTGAGATTCAGAAAGGCAAACTGATTCAGAATCAGAAACATCAGGTGTTTGTCGGAGAATAGCCATAGCCCTCTGGACTGGTACCAGAAGACTAGTACTGCACAATGTGAGTAGTCTTGATCCAGTGGTGGGATTCAAATAATTTAACAATCAGTTCACCCATGGTAAGGTTAACTGTTGTGGGAGGCGTGGCCCATCCCCGTCGTCCAGTTCAACCACACATGCAGGATGAGTCTCCCGTGATAGCCAACCTGACCCTGAGCAAACTGGTTGTTCAATTACCCACCCACTCACTATCAAAGTTGATCCTGGGTGCTGTGCTGCAATGGAGAAATGGGCAACAGGGTGGCTGGCATGACGGAAGAAAGAGGAGCGGTGAGAAGAAAGAGGGAAAGCAGCCTTTTCCTTTCCTCATGCTGGCTGCTCCATTGCCTATTTCTCCATTGGAGCGCAGCACCCAGGATCCACTTGATAGCAGGAGGTGGGTGGGTTATTTAACAACTGGTTCACGTGAACCAGTGCAAACCAGCTGAATCCCAACAATGTCTTGGTCCCATATTAAGCATCTGCTACCATTCTAGTCCTGAAGCTTTCATTGGACAACCTTTCTGAGTTGCTGCTATCCTCAGGAAATGCCATAAAGACCCATCATATTGTTAATGGCTGGACATATTTAATTCAGTCATTCTCTCTCCTGGGCCAACCCAACAACCTTGTGAGGAAAATAAGAAGGAGGAGCATTATGTACTCTCCCCTGAGTTGTACAAAACAACAAAGAATGAATTACCATCTTCCATGAAGAACAGAAACCCTCTTTTCTTATCAGGGCAACCTGGCTGATTGAATTAATCATTAATTTCAATCAATAACTAAACATAAAAGTTCAGATCTGGTTCTGGAATCTACTTCTAACTAGCGTGTTACAATCATATTAGAAGCGCATTTGCAGACAATTTATCTCAAAAGAGTTTATTGCATCTGCCCTGCTGAAATGTGTATTCTTCTAACATAACCATCTGATTGTTGTGGCTTTATATTTTTCATGGTCTCTGCTAAAATTCCACAATTCTTTATCTCACAATAATACAGTCAGTAAGCAGCAGAGGAGTGAACAAATTGTACTATTTCATTATTCTTTGGTAAGGGACACCCTATCCAAAGAGGAATGTTTTGGCTGATAATTACCCAGGAAAGGTATTAAAACAGTAGCAACATTTGGAGTAGGAGCCTAAGAATGGGTACACAACACCCTTAATCTAAGCATAACAGACTTACTAAGTTTATACACATATAATATAATACATACAAGTGAGTCCTCAACTTACCATATTTCATTTAGCAACTGTTCAAAATTACAACATCACTGAAAAAAGTGAAATACAACAGACCCTCCCATTTATAACCATTGCAGCATCCTTTTAGACACATAATCGAAATCCAGGTGCTTTGCAACCACCATGGATTTATGAAAGTTGCAGCATCACAGGGCCATATGATGACCATCTGCAACCTTCTCAACTGGCACCTGAGAAGCAAAGTCCATTGGGGAAGCCAGATTCATTTAATAACTGCACTGATTCAGTTAACAAAACTGGCAAAAGAAACTCTTGGCAACTTCAATTCTGATTCCAACTGTGGTTATAAGTTGAGGATTACTCGTATTGTGTCATGGAATCTCCTTTATGGGAATGAAAATAACAGAGTTAGAAAGTGCAACTCTGCGCAGGTGAGGAAACCCTTCAGAGAAATGGTTGTACAATCTTTTCTTGCCTTTTCTTGAGCAAATGATGGATCTAATGGCAGGTAATCCTGTATGCTGGGATACAAGATTGTAGGTAGAATTTGATCTGTATTATATCCACCATGCAAATGAAGTAGGTGTGTACTGACCATTGTTTCAAAAATCTTCAGCATTTTAAAAAAGGAAGTTGATTAAATAAACCATGCATAGGAGAGTTGGAAGATCAGTTACAAATTGCTGCTCAAAAAGTGTTATATTTTTAACTTTTGTCAGTTTCGGAGAAAATATTTAATTCTGCATTACACATTCATTCTAATTTTAATGTTTTCATTACTTATAATGAAATAACTATGAATCTTGATGGAAAATATGGGAGGAACTCAGTAAAGAGCCTGAAATTAACTGGCCTGTCCTTCCCTTATATAATAAAAGAATAACAGAGTTGGAAGGGACTTTGGAGGTCTTCTACTCCAACCCCCTGCTTAGGCACGAAATCCAACACCACTTCAGACAAATAGTTGTCCAGCCTCTTCTTGAAAACCTCCAATGATGGAGCACCCATAGCTTCTGAAGGCAAGTCGTTCCATAGATTAATTGTTCCAACTGTCAGGAAATTTCTCCTTAGTTCTAGGTTGCTTCTGTCCTTGATTAGTTTCTACCCATTGCTTCTTACCCTGCTCTCAGGTGCTTTGGAGAATAGATTGACTCCCTTTGTCCTTGTGGCAACCCTTGAGATATTGGAACACTATTATCATGTCACCCCTAGTCCTTCATTTCATTAAACTACACATACCTAATTACTGCCCACCATTCTTCATATATTTTAGTCTCCTAATCATCTTTTCTGCAGTCTTTTTGGTCTCAGTATCTTTTGTATGATGTGGTGATCAAAATTGGATGAAATATTCCAAAGCATTATAAAGTGGTATTAACATGCGATCTTGATTCTATTCTTCTGTTAATGCAGCCTGGGACTGCTTTGGCTTTTTTTGGTAGCTGCAGCACACTCTCCATTAGGACTCCAAAATTACTCTTGCAGTTATTGCTGCTGACAACAGAAGAAATTTAGAGTATTTTAGGAGTAATTTTTCACTAGTCCATCAGCAGAAGGAAGCAGTCTCAGAGGATGACCTTGCAAGCAGAACTTTTTAACCAGGGATTAATCTAGTTCATTGATTAAACCCATCTGCCTCATTTACCAGAATTTCAACAGACAGAATTTCAACAAATCTAAGACAATACTCCAATTTCAAAGGCAAATTATCTGTAAAGATTTTTTTTTTCCTTCAGGAAAACAAACATAGTGTTCCACGACAATTTAAAACAACAAAGATTAAAATAGGTATGGTGCTCATGATGAGGGCCACGATCCAGGCAGTAAATCAGGTTTCTAAAAAACTTTAGATGTATGTTCCAGCAAACGAATGCAGTTATTTGTCAGTGATACAATTTAGTTCTTTTGTAAGGCATGATCAAGCAATGAATTAAAATGCTAGAGGAAGATTACTATGGAAGCTGTCCATCCATTCAGAGGCCTCATGTCTCCTAATGCAGAGCGACTATGGTCAAGAGAAAGAGTTTTATGGTTCCAAGTTAGGAGGAAAAAGACACAAACACCACTCTTCACTGGCTGGTAGAATGCTGTTTCAACTGCTGAATGATGCAATGCTCCCCATTAAGGAATCTTGAGTTCATAGCTCCCAACTGGAAGCTGTTGAAACTAGTGCTCTAAGAATGGTTTTTTTTCTGGTGGGACTGGTCTATCAGGGCAACCTGGTCAGCCCAATAATGGGACAAATAAGATGGAGAACCATCTAGCAGATAACAACCTGAAGCATGTATGGCAGGACTGCAGCACGTAATTAACTATAAGGGGAAGGAACACTATGAGGAACAAGGTCAATGCTGATGCCACAGTGGTAGAGGAATTGAACATCTTCACCTGCTATGAGGTAAAAAAAAAACAAACCAGACTCCATTGCCTCTGTCTGCCAGCCTTCTGATTCCCAGCCACTCACTCTATATGAACATCAAGTGAGAGCTGCACTGAAGGCTGTGAATCCCCATAAAGCTGCAAGTCCAGATGGGGTGCTGGGGATAATGGCAAAGACTTGTGCTGATCAATTAGCAGGGGTCTTGACAAAGATCTTTATCATCTCCTTGCAAATGGCCTGTGTTCCATCATGCTTGAAAACAGCCACTATTGTCCCGGTCTCCAAGATATGAGCAATTAACTATCTAAATGACTACAGACCTATCGTATTAACATCAGTAGTGATGAAATGCTTCAAAAGACTGGTTCTCCAACACCTTAGGCCATGCCTCCCACCAGACTTTCACAAACATCAGGTCAGGTCAACAGACAATACCACAGCTACTGCCTTACATTCTGTAGCAAACCATCTGGAGAAACCCAGAAACTATGTCAGGATGCTTTTCATTGACCACAGCTCAGCCTTCAATACTATCCTGCTGAGCATCCTTATCGAAAAGCTGACTGACTTGGATTTTCCCTCTGCGATTGGATCAAAGACTTTCTGAGGGACTGACCACAAACAGTGAGGGTTGGGTCTGTTACATCCACCTCCCTAAAACTTAGCACTGGTTCCCCACAGGGCTGTGTGCTCAGTCCCTACCTGTACACACATGATTGTGTATCACCTGACCCATCCACTGTGATCATTAAGTTTGCAGATGATACTACTGTACTGGGTCTCATTACAGGTGGAGATGAAACAGCGTACGGGGGGGGAGGAGGTTCAAAAATTATCCTCATGGTGCCTAGAAAACAACTTGCACCTAAACATCAGCAAGACAAAAGAGATGGTGTTAGACTTTTGGAAGAAGAGAGAGAAACCCGCCCCACTTTTCCATCAAGGGGGGTTTTGTGGAGTTTCCTCTTTTAAATTCCTGGGAGTCTACCTGGAAAATTAGTGAAGATCTTACCTGGAAAATTAACACAACCCAGGTGGACAGAAAGGCCTAACATTTCCTTAGGGTCTTGTGAAAGAATAAAGTGAAACAACAACTGATGACCTCCTTTTACCGGTCCATAATAGAAAGCGTCCTCACATACTGCATTATGGTGTGGTATGCTGGCTTGACAGCCGCAGATACAAAAGACACTACAGAGGGTGGTGAGCACAGCACAAAACATTGTGGGCTGTTCCCTAATACCACTAGATGACATCGCTAGGGCTCACTGCCTTAGGAGAGTGAGGAAAATTCCAGACCTGCCAACCCCTGATAAAGGAAAATCTGGAGACCCATGAAAAAAAATCTGGAGATTCTATAAAAAATAGTGAGATTCACGGTCACGTGAAACATATCACATAAATATTCGAACTTAATTCCATCAGATATAAGATCTTTTACCCTGTTTCAATACATGGGTAAATGAGGCACAAAATCGAAACAATAATCTCAAATTACATTAAGTTATGACCAATTTTAGAACTGATAATGCATCAGACATAATTTAGTATGTAAATTACAAACAACCTTGGCCTCAGTGTTCTTTCTTCTATTACTACCCAAAGTCCCGAATCTTTGTTTTATTTCTGAGTTTTCCACTCCAGTTACGATGGTGTAATTACCGACATTTCACCAAGATCTGGGAACAGGTAAATTATAACTATTTTCAAATAGATCCCAGCACAGAAACTCCCCTCCCCCAATTAACTTCGATCTGTCAGGCTATCCCATTCTGAGCAACATGGTGGCGATCAACCGCCGAGCTCAACGCCCTGCGAAGATGGGCCAAGACCAAGGTTCACCATCAGAAAGATTCTGGGAGGACAGAGCTTTGGGCGTGACTTCCCTGAAAAGCAGAAGTGAAGCCCAGAGGGAAAAGGCGGTGGGGCAAAAGTTGCGGCTCATTGTCCATCCAGGGAGAAAAATGGCACCCGACTTCACACGCATTTTACTTGAGGTGAGGGCTGCTAAGGGCCAGCTGACAGGGAGTGCGAGAGCCAAGACTCTCATCGCGGGAAGCCGCCTCGCTAAGTCGCTGCTCTGGCGCAAATCGAGGCACGGCCACTGAGAGGGAGAAGGTGGGGATTTTCCTTCTAAGCGGTCACTGAACCCACCGGACTGAAATAACCGCTGGCTGAACCGGGGGATTCTGGGTCCTCCTCACCACCATATAACAGTGGTTATTAAAAAAAAAAGCGTTTTAAATTTGGCGTGAGATTGAGGAGCCTTGTCGTGAGACTGTGAGACATGACAAAAAATCGTGAGACTCACGGCAGAACCGTGAGAGTTGGCCCGGCTGAAATTCTCAGGGATAACTCATATCCCAGTCAGTACTTCTTCACTGTCCTACAATTGGGTAGGAGATATAGAAGCATAGCCAGCTGCACCAACAGGCTGAAGAACAGTTTCTACCCCTGGGTTGTCAAACTTCTGAACGGAAAATAATTTCATGTCAACATAGACTTGCAGGGCTGGCGCATTGTGCAACAAGGTCACATAGTGTAATAAGATTTGGACTGGGTTAGGGGCTTCTGTCCTCACTGTGAGTTGTGTGGGGTGTGGGTGCATGAAAGGAGGCTCAGCCAATCTCATTGTATACATGTGGTACTCTGACAATAAAGGTAATAATAGAAACATACTGCTTCCTCTTTCATCTTTCAGCCCCAATCTGAGTCTTCACAGGCAGTCGCTTTTACAACAAACTATTTTTGTGTTGACTTTATGTTTTACCAACAAAGAAATAAAGGGAGACTAGTATAGATCTATTTCAAGCTATTTAATTCTCATCAGCAAGCCAAAGCCTTCTGAGATTTGAACCAGGTCTACATGCATATTAGACAGATATATAAACCTCTATGCCACAGGTTCTCCTTGCTTTGCCAGGGGAGAGATTAAGTGTTTTTTCTAATGCTCTAAGATGCAGATAAGTTCACTGATAAAGCATAGCAGAAAAACCAGGCAATTTTTGTAGAGCAAGAAAACACAACATTTTAATAGTTGGGACTGATATTTAATAGTGGAGAGGAACACGAAGCAATGACATAAAAAAGGATGAAGCATCATGCATGCCAACAAGGCTAGGATTTTCCACCAAGGGTATATGCTTTATTATTTTTTAATGATATTTGCCACTTGCAGAACTTACAAATTTGGTGTGTTCCCTTTCCCAACATGGCAATTAATTTATAGGTTTGGGGAGCTGCAAAAAAGAGGGATGGGAGCCTATGGGAGAATAGCAATGTGTGTTGTAATTTCAGCTTTGTTTCATGTTGCATTCAGTTTCTTCAGTAAGACAGACAGGTTGCCATTAAAGCAGATGTCAATAGTTGTATGTTAACAGAAAGCAGCTCTATTTTTTTACCAGGAACTTGAACATTTCCTGGAAATGGCAACTTAATGTTCAGTTTTTAACTGAGGGTTTAAAATGGAATTCTTATTTCCAAAACTTTGCTTGATTGGAATTTAAAGATTTGTATAGAAATTCTAGCAGCCTCTTCTTCCTCTTCAAGAAAATCAAGTTTGGGACTTCCGGTGGCATTTCCATTGAAGATGGAGGGAATCTGCAATTGTGCGCGACTTTGACCTGTGCTCTCCCTGTTGGAGGGCTCCAAACAGGGCCGGAGCCACCTTGTAGGGGTGGTGAAAAAGGGGAAGAATGCCTGACGGGTTGAGGGGAGCTGCATCTTCCCTCCCTGGCTAGATACACTCCCTCTGAAGACAGGCTTAACGGTGGTCTAAAATGGCCACCCTAAAGATGGAAGGCTGACCAGGAAATATGGTTGTGCTGGAACAGTGAAGCTGTGAACAGTGTGTGGACTGGGCAAAATATTTGGACATTAAAAGATAACACCAGAATTAAAGGGAAGCGTTGGACAGACTAATAGAAGAATAAGTACCCACCTGGATGAACTTCAATGGCACTATAACCCTAGCCACTATAGAAAACCCCAACCACAGAATCATCAGAGAAGCCATAGAGATTGAAAAAAGACCTGAAAGCATGAATAGAAGAGATGATTCCAGCAGACTGTCAATCATTTGGAAGCCTGCACTCTCAAATAGAAAGATCTCCACACCACAAAACAGACAAACACCTGAGCACAAACAGACTCCCTCTGATGCCTCCAACTCAAACACCCCCCCACCAGGCACCCAGGTGAAACCTAGCTTCCTAATGGATAGCAGCTGTCCTTTCACACGAAGCCAAGCTGCACTGAAAGCCTCCAACACAGGAACAGAGTGTTGCCAGCCAATCAAAGCCACAAAACAGACAGAAGAAACCAGAAACACCAATCAATCAAACTCCAAGTCCAGTGAACACAGACCTAGACTCTTAGCCAATCAGAATAGACCAGCCTCGAATTTGAAACCAGAAGCTGTGAGACCCACATCTATACAGAAGCCTGATGATGGCAGATGAGATTCTGCTGAAATGTTGCTACAACTTTAAAAGCACTACAATAACATGGGATAATACCCGAAGGAAGCTGAACAGCACACATGTAAGTACCCACGAAAGCTTTAAATATATATATTTACATTCCTAGATGTACTAATCTACAAAAGAACAGATGGCACACTGGGACACACCATATACCAAAAGAAAACACATACCAACCGCTACCTCAATGCCCAATCCCACCACCACCCAGCACAGATAAATTCCGTAGCGAAAACACTAATTACCAGAACCAAACACCTGGCAGATAAGACACATATAAAGACTGAACTATGCACCCTGACTGAAGCATTGACAGCCAATGGCTTCCACAAAAACAAAATCACCAACTTGATCCACAAAAACACACCAAGACATAACAGAGACCTAGAAGATCAACAGATCTATGGAACAGCTGTCCTGCCCTACATAAGAGGTACCACAGATAAAATCAGTAAGATACTACACAGGCATCACATCAAGACTGCCTTCAAAACAGACAAAAAAATAGCAGCCATCCTGAGGAACCCCAAAGACAAAATTGACCTGGAAAACCAAGGCATATACAAAATTCCCTGTACATCATGCCCGGCCACATACATTGGACAGACCAATAGAAGAATAAGTACCCGCCTAGATGAACACAAAAATGCAGTAAAAAAGCTGTAACACACCTCCTCACTAGTCCAACACATGAAAACCACAGGTCACAACATCAACTTCAATGGCACTAAAACCCTAGCCACTATAGAAAACCCCAACCACAGAATCATCAGAGAAGCCATAGAGATTGAAAAAAGACCTGACAGCATGAATAGAAGAGATGATTCCACCAGACTGTCAATCATTTGGAAGCCTGCACTCTCAAATAGAAAGATCTCCATGCCACAAGCCAGGCAAACACCTGGGAAAAACAGACTCCCTCTGATAGCTCCAACCCAAACATCCCCCCCCCAGGCACCCAGGTGAAACCCAGCTTGCTAATGAAGAGCAGCCGTCCCTTCACACGGAGCCAAGCTGCACTGAAAGCCTCCAACACAAGAACAGACTGTTGCCAGCCAATCAAAGCCACAAAACAGACAGAAGAAACCAGGAACACCAATCAATCAAACTCCAAGTCCAATGAAACAGGTCCAGGCTCCCAGCCAATCAGAATGAACCAGCCTCAAATTTAAAAACCAGGAGCTGTAAGACCCACATCCATACAGAAGCCTGATGATGGCAGATGAGATTCTGCTGAAACGTTGCTACAACTTTAACAGAACTACAGTGACGTGGGATAATACCCGAAGGAAACTGAACAGCATATATATACATATACATACATACATACATATATATATATATATAT
>BLBF01000022.1:55065979-55118899 GCA_015471245.1 Laticauda colubrina | reverse complement strand
AACACACCCCAACCAGGCACCCAGATGAAACCTAACTTCCTAATAGATAATAGCCGTCCTTTCACATGAAGCCAAGCTTCACTGAAAGCCTCCAATACAGGAACAGAGTGTTGCCAGCCAATCAAAGCCACAAAACAGACAGAAAAAAACAGAAACACCAATCAAACAAACTCCAAGTCCAATAAACACAGACCAAGACTCCCAACCAATCAGGATGTAGAAAAAAACATCCTGGCACAACAATAGGCTAGCCTCAAATTTAAAACCAACGGCTGTGAGAGCCTGACCCACATACAAACTCAATACAGAAGCCTGATGATGGCAGATGAGATTCTGCTGAAACGTTGCTACAACTTTAAAAGCATTACAATGACGTGGGATAATACCCGAAGGAAGCTGAACAGCACACATGTATATGTATATGTATATGTATATGTATATGTATATGTATATGTATATGTATATGTATATGTATATGTATATGTATATGTATATGTATAAAATTTTTATAATGGATTAAAAGGAGTAAAAATAAGGGAAATGTATAAGGTAAAGGGGTGGCAAGCTCAAATTGACATTGAAAAGGGAAAACTTTTGAATGGAATAATAGTATGTGATAAAACCTGCAAATGTGACAGATGCAATAAAATGCGTATAATTAATATTGAAATTGAATAAGAATGTGGATAATGCATGAAAATATTTAAATAAAAATGAAATAAATTATAACATGAAATGAAATTGGATCAAATAAGAGTAATGAATGTAGAAATTGAATAAGAATATTAATAATATTGTCAAACAATGTATGAAAATATTTTAAAAAATGGAACAAGCAATAATATGATATGAATTTGGATATGAAAGCTGAGTATGTAAACATGGTCACGTTTGTATTGAAATGTGAAAACCTGGAACCACATTGTTCACCTAATGAGATGTTTTTAAAGTATAAAAATAAAGAAATTATTGCAAAAAGAAAAAAGAAAAGTAAACTTTATACACAAGAAATCAAGTTTTAGACACAAGAAATTAGCCATTTCCTGATGCCTACAAAAGCCTTTTCCAGCATAGATCAATGAACTACTTCAGAGACTGATCTCTTAACAGAATCTGACTTTTATTTGCAAGGATTTTTTTTCCTTGGCTGAAAGCCAGTTGTTTAAAGTGGCAGGGTCAAGGTTAATTAAAACCACACTCATATTTTCTATTCTGCTATCAAAAGCCTTTGTAATTTTAAGGAGGCTTCACCTCAACATTTTTGGATTTCCTGTTCACCTTCAAACATTGGCGTTTCTGATTTTAATTTTTAAAGAACTGCAAAAAATCCTACAAATGTAAAACTGCCACTAGGGGATTTGGGGAAGTAAAGTGGAGATCTCAAGTTTCTGCAAGATTTAGGGCACTCAATTAGCTTCTTAAAAACTCCCCCCCCAAAAAAAAAACCCCAGACCCCAAGTTTTGTTTCAAGTCATTCAGATGCTATCACACACTGCCACAGCTTTTTCAGCCCCTTAGAGATGAAAGCAATTTTTTAAAAAATGTCCAGTCCCCTGCTCCAAGAAAACTCATTCATGTTCTACTTAAAAAGTGTTGTTGATTCCATTATGTCTTAGGTTGTAATGACTCATTTATTTTTCTGCAGCCTGTTCTGAAGTTGTGTTTTTATCAGACTGCAATAGCTTCGTGGTTTTTTTTTTCTGTATAGCGGGACAGGATGTTTCTTTTATTATCAGTCTTTCCATAATTTCTTGGGAAAAAATAAAGAACAAACTTAAAAAGGGGGCAAATGTAAAACAGGTTCATGAGGATTATTTTTTTTAATATTTATAACTTTGCTTTACCAAAGAAAATTCAAGAGGAAATCCAATAAAGTAATGAAATAAATCTAAAGGACTGCTTTCTGAAATAAATATTTCAGAATATTTATAATAGAGGACATATGGTCACTCTAATTATCAGTTATTTTTATTATTACTTGTGTTGGAAATCTCATTGAGAGGGTTCCTGCCATGAAAAGACAGCCTAAAGATTCCTCTAAAATAATTAGCAATATGAAATTAGCTGTAGCAGGTATAGCAGAAAGGAATAAGAATTGCAGGAACTTTGCTATGAAGAATGGCAAATCTAGATTCTAGCTCAGAAGTGGCTCTTTTATGACTTTTAGACTTCAATTCCCAGAATTCCTGAGCCAGCATCTGCTCCTTGAGCTTCCTTTCTGATCTGAGAAAACCAGAAAACGAGGTGAAACACTGATTAAAGCAACAAAGTGCTTCATCCTTATTCCAAGGAAAGGAATTGACTCAGACGTCTTACTTTGCCACAGTAAAATATGTCTTCACGCTTGATCTTCCCCTCTGCAATTTTCTCCCGTATGGCCTGTCCAACTTCATCTTCATTGTGATACACAAAAGCTCCATCGAAATGGCGATAACCGGCATCAATGGCAATTTTCACTGATTCAGCACATGTGCCTTTGGGAGTCTGTAGATTAGAAGTTAAGAGAAAATTAGAGCAAACTTTTCACAGAGAACTGAGAGCAAAGAAATGTAGATAAACACATCACACAAATAAGCTAGGTATATCTCAACCTACTACATTGTTTGATTTCCAAATCAACTTGGGTTGCTCCTTTAATTGTTATCAAAAACAATTCAAGCTGCTTCCCACAAGTTTAGCCCTAATTCTGCCATATCTCTGATAGCTTAATGTTAAAGCTATTCATCTTTACAATGATTTCTTTCAGAAGCACAAAGACAAATGTAGAAAAGTCCATTTACAATGCAATTCTATACAGTATCTACCCGTCAATGGCTTCCACAGGGGGCAAAGGGGTCAGATTGATGAAAGCAGTTGTGTAACATAATCCTCACCACTTTTCTTTGTGTGTCATGATGTCATGCCCATGCCCCAGAGCAGAGCTTTTAGCACAATGCGACAAAAGCAGTAAAATCCTGCAGAGGATGCTAATACCCATTCAAAGTAAAATCCAACTGTTCACAGTGCTGACAATATCCCAGTGTCCCAGGTTTACAACCCAAATGTACAGTATAATATGTACATTATTATTGGTAAACTGCAATTTTTTTTTAAACTATCCCTTTAGATTTCTCAATTACAGAGTGAGCTGGCAATGGCAGTAATATAAATGGAAGCTTCAATAACTTGCTTAATATTTGTATAGTTGCAACAGAAATTCCCTTTCATATATACTTTTATTTCTGAGAAAGTCTTTTAAAACCTGCTTAATATGGAATAATTTGGCATGTGAAATAATACATCATTTCAGTGACCGAAGTAAAATTTCACTTGCTAATAATATGTTCCAATGCTTTGTTAAGATAGGATTCTGCCAATTTTTTTTTTTAAGCATTCTGTTCCTTGATGATTGTGTGTTCACACAATGCACCGGCCTGGCAATTGCAAGAGAGCATCTGGTGACACAGTTACATTATCAGAAGAGGCATTTTTATTCTTTTTTTTTTGAGGGAAGAGTTTTAAGAGTTGAAGCAAGAGTAAAATCACACCGGTTCCATTCATTAAAATTATCCTAGTGGATTGAAATTGTGTTATTGAAATCTAGTCATTTGGTTTTTGATTTGGCCAATTGAGTAGAGAGCCATAAATAATGGAAGGACATTTTAAATCCTACTATGGACGAATGGTTGCAGAAGTTGATGGAATTGGCTGAAATGGCAAAACTGACCACTTTGATTAAATAAAAGAATATAAGTACTTTTGTTTCCAAGTGGAGACCGCTTCTGAACTTTGTGCTTGATGTGGAGAAGAATAAAACTCTGGCTTTGGGTTTGATTGATTAGACTGACAGATTTTTATAGAAATGGCTTGTTCATATTATTATGAAAAAGCAAAAAGTTGTGATTTGATGTTAATCAGTGGTGGGATTCAAATAATTTAACAAATGGTTCTCTGCCCTAATGATTTCTTCCAACAACTAGTTCACCAAATTGCTCAGAAAGTTAACAACCAGTTCTCCCGAACTGGTGCAAACTGGTTGAATCTCACCACTGATGTTAATGCCTTATTTTACTGTAACAGAGAGAGTTGGAAATCAATGCTTCTTTTTCTTTCTTATCTTTCCTCACTTCTCTTTTCCCTTTTCTCCCCCTCCCATTGCGTTTCTATTTACTTTGTAATGGGGGAAAAAAGCGGGGCGCCATAAGCTTGGACCATCAACTTTTTACCAAATAATCTTGCTGAGTGCACTACATCACTTTTTTTTTCTTGAAAGCATATTCTATCACTTGGATTGGGGTGGATGGAATTTGGATCATTCAGTAGAGGAGGGAATGTAGGAGATCTAAAATAATTTTTTATTTAAGAAATATACTCCATTTATTTCAAGGAGGCCAAGTAGGATATCTTGCTCTCTCCATCCTGACTTTTATACTCTAAGAGCATACAAAAGGGGGTCAACCAAATACAATCAACCAGAAGGTTTGATGATTAAGTGGGGGTTTGATGTTGCATTTACCTAGTCTTTTTGTAACTTTTTCACAATGCTTATGGAAGGCATTTCCAGATAAAATTTCCAGATAAAACTCTCGCTCTTCAAAGTCTCAAAAGGAACTAAGTGCATGCTCCCCCAACTGAATGCCCTCCAGGCCTGTTTGGAATGTAACTCCTAGTAATTCTGCCAACACTTTGGGAATGAACTGGATTGAACAAGATTTTGGCCATATTGGCAGACAGATTCCACAGATAATATTCTCAACTGCAACATTGGGTGCTAGATTGGGAGAGGTTGTCCTAATGACTAAAGGCAACTTGCAGAACAGCAATGCCAAACCTCAGGCTCTGCCTCTTCTTTACTGTTGAATAGACCTAAATACTCTGTCTCCCTGAAATTAAAACCTATCCTGAAAATAAGCCCACATTTTTATGTGTGCACCTAATATAAGTCCTACCCCCCCATAAGCCCTACTTAAGAGCCTGTGCAGCCAGCCATCCACCCTTTCTGTCTGGTTGCTTGCAGTGCCATGGTCACAAGGTGAGGTGGGGTGGCAGTGGAGCTGCCCCATGCACCCCACATTAGTTTACCTCAGTTCCCCTGCAGCCAGGACATCCATGCCCTGATACCTGCCTCAAAGTGGCAGCATCAGCAGCCATGTGTAGCAGAAGCGCACATGGTAGATGGCCCACTTTTTTTGCTTGCTCATAGTCACAATGCAGCAGGAGGCTGAATGGTGTGCTGGTGCCATGGCTGTGAGACAAGGCAGGTGTCAGGATGTGTATGACCTGGCTGCAGGTATTCTGAGGTAAGCCAGTGCAGGGTACATGGAGCAGCTCCATCCCCCTGCATCGTGGCTATGGTAGCAGAAGACTGCATGGCCTCAGGCCCCACTGTGAGCAAGCAGAAAAGGGGACCTCCCATACATGGAAAAAATAAGACACTACCCCTCAAAAATAAACCCTAGTGCTTATTTTGTGACCCAAAAGAAAATAAGATCCAGTTTTATTTTCAGTGTTGGATTATATTTGTCTTCACCTTCCAACCAGCCTGCCCAGGTTGTGGAACAGGCCAGTTTATGGCTTTAAACAAAGGAGGAGTGAAGTCAATGAACAGTCTTAATCTTTAGTGTTCTTCCCCAAAACTGTTTGATTGTAAACAACAACCCTATGTCACTGTGGATATCTACTGTGTATGTCTTTTGTGGTTAGATTGTGCCTTCAATTCCTAGGATGATCCCGAAACATACAAAATGCCACTTTAAGCTTTTATCTATCTAGGTCTACAAACCCATTTGAAGAGCCATTTTGTTTGTAGACGTAGACAGATAAAAGACTGGCATACTCCAGATATTGTTTAGCCAAAACAACAGAAGGAACAAAAAAAAATCAGGTGGGGTTTGTTTTTTTGGTGGAGGAGTCATTTGGGGCAGAGATTTATCTTATCAGAGCTAGTATAAAATTGCAGATTTTTCTCAGAATCTTTACAACTTTCCAGAGCAGATATACCAATTCCTATACAGAAAAATTCCTATATTCCAACATAGCCTCACTTTTGTGTATCAGAATACTGTTGTTAGATAAGAACAGCTCTGCAGGATGAATGGAGAGACATTTAGCACACATGCTTTAAAACCATGCTTGCAGAAAAGCTAGACTCCCTGTCTTCCTGGACTAAAGAGATCTTCATCTCTAGAAGCATAAGCCTTAGTATTGACCATCAAAAGTTATTAACAGCATGGAGGGTTTCTCAAATTGCTTATCTTAAAGGAGTTCACTGAAAGGGCTCAATGAGTACTGGTTGCAGAATCTGTACCTGTAAATGTTTCACTCTCTGCTAAAGAGAGATCCCATCTTCATGCATGGAGGGATGGATTAACATATCATGCCAAACTATGTTTTTTTTTAACACTTTGGTTTAATCAAATTTACTACAAAGTTAACGCTTACATCAAAGCAGCACGATAAACCAAAAACAAAGAACCAAATGATCCAGAATTATAGCTTAGTATTTGTTAAGCCTGGGTTCCCCAACCAGGGTTAGGTAGACAAGCTAAACAGAATGTGCAGCGTTAGTCAGATAGGCACACAGATAAATGAGTGAGCTAAGCTTGTATGTTTATTAACATACAGTAAAAATAACAGATACGCTTGTGCTATCAAGAATATATTTTATTCCAGTATAAGTTTATAGCATAGTCAAAAACAGTCCATTATTCATTTACCATGTAGTCAGTCCATTCAGGGATATTCAGTTAGCAAAGTCCATGTAGAATATCCTATTGTCAGTTCACATAAATCAGTCCGTTGTTGTCTCTCCCGTTCGAGCAATGCAGTCTTGCTTCCAAGCAGTAATCAGGGATCATCAAAGCCAGAGAGAGAGAGAGAGCAAGCTGTAGCCTTGCTACTTTTATATGGTTTTCATAACCACACCCACAGTTGCTATTTTACAGTTAAAGCTGCATACACTAACTATGATTCATAGTTAGTATTTCACCTAAAACAGTTAGGGTGAACAATGTTATCCCTAACAGTATTATAGAAGTCATTGACAACTTAGTCATTGTCTACATCAGGGGCAGAGGTGGTATTCAGCAGGTTCTGACCAGTTCTGGAAAACTGGTAGTGGAAATTTTGTGTACTTTGGAGAACCGGCAAATATCACCACTGACTGGCCGCACCCCATCTATTCTCTGCCTCCTGAATCCCAGCTGATTGGCTGGGTCTTCTTTTGTTGCTCTTCACAGGAGAACAGAGCTGGAAATCAGGTTAGTGGGTTGGGGAGGGAATGGCAATTTTGCAGTATCCTTCTCTTGCCATGCCCACCAAGCCATGCCCATCAAGCCACACCATGCCACCAAGCCACACCCACAGAACCAGTAATAAAAATGCTTGAATCCCACCACTGATCAGGGATGTTGAACTCAAGGCCCACAGGCCAGATAAGTTCTTGGAGTGTTTAGATCTGGCCCATGGACCCACCCTGTAAACAGCAAAGGACCAACCTGTGGTGCATCTGTCAGCAAAAACAGAGCTTGAGAGGGTTGCAGATAGCCCTCCTGCACTCTGTTTTCAACAGTAAAAGTTTCCTGCAACCCACTGCCAGCGAAAACAGAGCTTGGGAAGGCCATACGCAGGCTCCATTTTCATTGGCAGAGAGCTGCAGGAGGCCATCACAGCTGAAAATGGAGCCTCAATGAGTGACATTGAGCTGGCTATGCCCACCCTGGCCAGGGTCAAACACAACCTAATGCAGCCCTCAATGAAATCGAGTTTGACAACCCTGGCCTACATAGACATGTAGTTCTGCCTACTTTGTGAAAAATGAGAAGCTAAGGAATTCCACCCCTCCTTTGCTGGTCCTTATAACTAACTCCTTTATGGCACATAAAAAATAACTAAAAATCAAAGTTAGATGTTGGTCTCTTCACTCAGAATTGGAAGAAACCTGGTCTTCTAGTCCAACTCCCAGGTCACTTACACTCCCCAGTCTTATTTACATTACCATTTAAATTACCACCCTCACTCCCACCATTCACCATATTTATATTTCACTGCTACAATGAGGTCTTCCCTTATTTAATACAATTTAAGATAGCTTAAGGTGATAGGCCTTGATTTATGACTAATTAATTTACAGGTAGGGCTTGATTTATGACTAATTAATTATGATGTAAGTTTTGCCACTTTTGTCAGTTGCATGAACTCAGGGATTTAGAACACAAACAGTGGTGATATTCTACCCGTTTGGCCCAGTTCTAACATACTGGTAGCGCCGAAGATCAGAGGAGACTGAACCGATTCTCTCTGAGGAGCTGCTGAAACTGCTGTTGGGCCCACCCACCTGCCTGGTTGCCCGTACTGACCTCTTCCCTGCTTTTGAAGCACAGTAACTTTGTGCAGCGCAGCAGATTGCTGGGCGTCAGTTGCCAAAGCGACAGGGAGAATGCAGGATTGCAGAAGGAGAGTAAGAAAGCCTCTGCACCTGTGCAAAGTGTGCATTTGTCATGCATGTGTGTACAAAGTGTGCGCGCATGAACAAAGTGCACCCACCAAGTCATATCCACCGAACCAGTGATAAACTATTTTGAAATGCACCACTGGACATGAGGATTTGCTCCCAAATAAAGCTGAAAACAAGTGACAAATAGATAAATTTTCTGTATGAATTTCTTGGTGCAATAGTACAATAATGGAAGAATGAAGGGAACAAGTTGGTTGAAGGTTGCTATTGAAGTCACAAAAACAGGTGATTCATCTGCAGAGGCAGAAAACTTACAGGGTGGACTTTTCACCTGTTATAAAATAAAGCAGATTAGATTATTTCAGGTTAAGCATTAAGGCTCTTATTCTGTATCACAGTATTTACAACCAAGAGCTATTTATATGCTATACACCTGTCCTTGAATCGACAGAAAAGTATAACTGTATCAAAAGAGGCTGCCACAATTACTCTGCTTCAGAAAAGGGCCCAGTGAGTAGAGTTGTCCTTGACCAACTTAAGATGATCTTCAAAACACTAAATGGGATCAGATCTGATTATAACTTAGATGGAAGAGCACCACAAAACCCAGGATTGTCGTCTAGACTGGAAACTAAAAAAGCAGACTTCTTTTTAACAAAGCAGTGATCAATCACATCTGTACTGTTGCCGAGAAAACTATATATAGCAGACTAGGTCTAATAAAGTCTAATAAGCCTTGAAGATGTTAAAATGATGACATGTGCATCATGAGGTCTTCTGCAAATGATATAACGATGTCATGACGTCAGAGGCAAGCACTAAGCTGTATTGTGTATGAGGTTACATCATTAAGCAGATGTCAACAATTGCCTACCTTGGCTGCACACTCCACAAATGCCCCAGAAAGGGCAGGTAGTTACCTGGAATCAACTCAATTCAAAGAAAATGTTACCTGTAATAGAATTCTCTATTATTTGATATTTTCTATTTCTGAAAAATCAGAAAGGCAACCATAAGATAAAGAATTGGAGTAGAACCAATCTTAAACTACATACAAAAACAGTAAATAAAGTGGTTTGCAAACTTGGTGAGGATGTTGTGGGATTTAATACCATGCAAGGCAAATACAGAAAGAGAGGGTCATAGAACACGGAGTAGACCCAGAAGAAGATGGAGAGACAACATTAAAGACAATGATATCCATCAAAAATGGTTGAGGCCATGAGAAGAGCAAGACCAGAACTTTATATCTTTCTTGAAGCCTGGAGTGGTAGAAGGAGGAGGATGAGAAGAGGAGGAGGAGGAAGAAGAAGAAGAGGAGGAGGAGGAGGAGGAAGAAGAAGAAGAAGAAGAGGAAAAGAGGAGAAGGCGGAGCTACGTCTCGGTGTTACAGCTGCGATCTCGGGGCTCTGAGATCTCAGCTGATATTTTTGCCTCTGGTCGGTTCTAACGGACCTAAACCGTCCCGTAGAGACGGGGATTGTGAAGGGCACAGTCCCAGGATCCCAGAGATATCGCAAAATCTCTGGTTTGATCCGGGAGAAGCCCTTTTGCTGGAAGCAGAAAGGCAGCCTCTAAAGCTGCTGAAGTCGGGACACCTCCGGAAAGAAAGGGATTTAAATGAGCGTGTATCGGTTGGGTGAGAAATTCTTTTGCATTATAAATTGATTAAGACTTGAAAGGACATCCTGAACAAAGAAGAAATCTGTGGCTTTATTTTTCTTTTGACTGAACCTGGGTTGAGCGGCGTTTAAGTGATGTCAAATTGAGACTTGGATTATTTTTTTTTTTCTTATTTTCTTTGAGGACTTTAAGGTGACTTTGTAGGTAACCGGATTGAATTTTCTCTTATATATATTTTTATTTTTCACTTGATTTTTATTTTTTATCTTTTTAACTTTCTTTTTAGGATAGAGGCTCCCTTTGACTATCTTTTTCTTTTGTTTGAGTTCTTTATAAACATTTTTTCTTTTGGCTGGGGGGGGGAAAGAGTATTTAGAGATGCTGTAACACTGCCAACTAGAGGCTTGAAAATATTTTATTTGAATTGGGGAGAAAAGCACTTCTTTTCAAGGACATTTTAATGTGATAAGATAGAGGCAGAATACAGTAAAATATTATTACAGGTGCTCTCTTGGACTCTTATCAATATCTCAACATTTGAGGTTTGGCTTTGAAGCTGCTGGAGAAGACAGTCATAATAAGAGCCTTGGATAAAGAAATAAAGCGCAGTGTACAGTGCATATATATATATATATATATATATACTTTTGAAACACCTACTCGCCAGCCTTTTTGGTTAATTTTAACTCTAGCATTTTTGCTTTTTATTTCAAAGGGAAAGCCTCAGAGTTTTTTCTTTTTTCTTCTCTTTCTTTGCTTCTTCCATCTATTTTAATTGGATTAGGGTCTAGAAGAACCTGAAGACCTTTCTTTTTCCTTTTTCCTTTTTTCTTTTTTGGCTTTGGGCTTTTTAATATTGGATTTTTTCTTTTTCTTTTTGATTTTTTGGACTATATTTGGTTACTATACCAGCTGGATTTAAAGTCAAAGAGAGCTTGAAGACTTGGAAATATTAAAATGAGCAGGAAGCCAAAATCATTCGGCGTTTTTGCTTCTACCTCTGCTTCCCCACCACTTGAAGGACAACTTTCAATTCAGACAATGTTGAAGCAAGATAAGGAACAAGAAAAAGTAAATTTACAGATGATCATGCAAGGAATTCAAGATATTAAGATAAAAATAGATACCATGGACAAAAAAATAGAGAAATCTGATGAAAATTTTAAACAAATGATGGGAAAATATGAGGAGAGATTCCAAAAAATTGAGGAAGAAGGAAAACAAAGAGAGGAGAAGATTGGAAATATTGACACTAGATTAACAGTGATAGAACAAGAAAAAAATGGGATGTTGAGGTGGGAGATGGAAAGATCAGAATTTTATCTTAGATTTCAAAATATAGAAGAGGAAAAAGGAGAAAACTTGGCTGTGATAATGATAGAAATATTGGCAGATCTTCTGGAAATTACTGAGGAAAAAATGATGGACGGAGTAGATGAGATATACCGAGTTTATACAAGATATGCGATGAGAAATAAACTACCAAAGGAAGTACATATTAGATTTATTAAAAAATCCATCAGAACACAAATATTACAAGTGGCAAGAGAAAAAGCATTGAAATATAAAAACAAAGAGATTGTAGTTTTAAAACAAATACCTAGAAGAGTGAGAGAGATGAGAAGAGAATATCGATTTTTGACCAAAGTGCTACTGGAAAATGAAGTGAACTACAGATGGCTGATACCAGAAGGACTAATTTTTACGTGGCAAGAGCAGAGACATAGAATTGACTCGATTGAAAAAGCAGAACTTTTTTATGCAGAATTTTTTGGAAGAAAAAAAGAGGTGGCAGAGAAAGAGATCTCATTAATTGAGCTTCTGGAGGAACAACTGGAGATTGAAAAAGAGAAAGGAGTTGCAGGTGGACAGGTAGACAGTAAAGAACAACGTGAAGTGAGAGCTACGAGAGCTGTTAGACCTAAATATAAAGCATAATCATGGAAGAAAAAAAATTGATTACAATGAATATAAATGGACTTAACTCAGCTGTTAAAAGAAGGAAAACTTTTTACAAATTAGAGAAATTAAAATTTGATATAATTTGCTTACAAGAAGTTCATATTAAAAAGCAACATGAACATTTGTTAGTACAGCCAAAATTAGGGAAAATATTTACTTCTTTGATTCAATGTAAGAAAAGAGGAGTGGTTCTCTACATTAAAGAAGATATTCTAGCAAAACTGATCTACACGGATGAAGATGGAAGAGTATTAATGGTGGAAATAATGGATAATAATAAAAAAATACTCTTGATTGCAATTTATGCTCCGAATGATAAACAAGAAGAGTTTTATAAAAAACTACATATGGAAATAATTAGACTGGACTATGTTAACATAATCATGATGGGAGATTTTAATGGAATTGTGGACAATAAATTGGACTATATAACAACAACAACAAAACAAAATAGAAAGATTCTCCCTAAATCTTTTTTTAAAATGACAGATGAATTAACCTTAAAAGATATTTGGAGAGAAAGAAATGTTAAAACTAAACAATATACTTTTTATTCTAATAGACATTTATCATGGTCCAGATTAGATATGATTTGGATCTCAACAGAACTAATATCTACTATTCAAGAAACAAATATTGAAATAAGTACTTGGGCAGATCATAGTCCAATGACAATTAAATGGAAGGGACAAAGAAAAAGATCGAGATGGACATTAAACAATACCATTTTAAAGGAGAAAGATTTTATACAATGGATGGAGAAGGAATTGGTCTTTTTTTTTAAAGAAAATAAAAAAGAAGATACCTCAATACAGAATGTTTGGGATACAATGAAGGCATATGTAAGAGGTTTGATAATAGACTATACAATAAAAAAGAATATTAGAAAAAGACAAACCTCTAAGGCCTTGGAAGATGAATATATAAGACTTGAAAAAGAATTACAGAAAATACCACAGAAAAAAGATATTAAATTGAAACTGGATGTAATTAAGCATAAAATGGAATTAATAGAGAAAGAAGAACTGGCACAGAAAATTAGAAATTCTAAACAGAATTATTTTGAAGACGCAAATAAACCAGGTAGATGGCTAGCATATAAACTGAGAAAGGAGAAGGAATCAAGAAAAATATTGAAACTAATAGATGATCAAGGTCAAGTTTGTTGTGGTAATAAGGAGAAAAAGGAAATTATTCGAGATTATTATGGACAACTATATAAACAAGAGAATATTGATGAGAAAAAAATTAAACAGTATTTACAGAATGCTAACTTACCGAAGATACCTAAAGAGACTGAAGAAATGTTAGAAAGCAATATAACAATGATGGAACTAAATGAAGCATTTAAAAGACAAAATAATGGGAAAGCACCAGGTCCAGATGGGCTTCCGGCAGAATTCTATAAAAAATTTCAAGAATCATTGAACACTCCATTGTTAGAAATTATGAATGAAGTTATGTTAAAAAAGATGATACCCAAAACATGGTCAGAGGCTTATATTACTCTTATTTTAAAGGAAGAGGCTGACCCATTGCAAATTAAGAACTATAGACCTATTTCCTTATTGAATGCAGATTATAAAATCTTTGCTTCAATTTTAGCAGAAAGACTGAAAAAATATTTAAATAATTTTATCCATCCAGATCAAAATGGATTTCTACCAAAGAGACAAATTAGAGACAACATGAGAGTAATTTTGGATACCTTGGAATATTATGAGGCTCATCCTGAAAAACAAATGGCTTTGATATTCCTAGATGCTCAAAAAGCATTTGACAACGTGAACTGGAGATTTATGTTATTATTATTGGAACAGATGGGCTTTGCCAGAAAATTTATTCAAGCAATAGAAGCCATATATAATAAACAGACAGCAAAGGTAATGATGGAGGGAGAATTTACAGATCTTATTAATATAAGAAGAGGTACAAGACAAGGATGTCCCCTATCTCCTTTGTTATTCGTATTAACTTTGGAAGTGTTGAATAGAAATATTAGAGATGACAAAAATATAAAAGGAATGAAAATTAAAAAGGAAGAATTTAAACTACAAGCTTTTGCTGACGATTTAGCTTTTATTCTGGAAGACCCGTTAGAAACCGCTCCAAAGTTATTGGAAAAGGTAGAGACATATGGTGAGATGGCTGGCTTGAAAATAAATAAAGATAAAACAAAGATTTTGACAAAAAATATGTTGTTGAGACAAAGAGAAGAACTGACAGATCTTTTGAAAATTCAAATTACAAACAAGGTTAAGTATCTGGGGATATATTTGACAGCAAGATGTAGCACATTAAAAGAGAATAATTATATTAAACTTAAACAACAGATAATTACAGATTTGAAGAAATGGGAAAATTTACAATTGTCATTAATAGGGAGAATTTCAACAATTAAGATGAATATTTTACCTAGAATTTTATTTCTCTTTCAAACAATACCAATTAGACTTGGAAAAGACTATTTTGAAGATTTAAATAAAACTATGTTGAAGTTTATATGGCAAGGTAAAAAAGCGAGAATAAAGTTAAAACTTTTGCAAGATGCTAGAAATAGAGGAGGTTTTGGCCTGCCTAATTGGGAATTGTATTATCAAGCTGCAAGTTTGATGTGGGTCAAAGAATGGATAACATTAAGAAAACATAGATTGTTGACATTAGAAGGACATGATTTACTGTTGGGCTGGCATGCTTTTTTATGGTACAAGGGAACTAAAACACAGGGGTATTTCAGAAGACATTATATACGGGAGTCTTTGTGGTTAAATTGGGAGAAGATAAAAAAACAATGTTATTTGAAAATTCCAATTTGGTTATCGACTATTGAAGCATTTTCCTATCCTATGATCTATAAAAAGGAATAAACAGTTAGATATGGGGAACTGTTGGATGAAAAGGGTGGACTTAAAACGATCCAAAATTTAGAGGAACAAGGTATAAGGATGAATTGGTTTTCATATGCGCAAATACACTCAAGATATCTTGAAGATTTTAAAACGGAAGGATTCTATGATAAACAGACTGATTTAGATAAGATATTGATGGGTACTGATGAGAAAGTGATTAAAAAGTTATATGGTTATTTATTGGGAATTAAGCTAGAGGAAGAACAAGTTAAAGAAACTATGATTGCATGGGGGAAGAATTTTGGATATGGAATTGATTTAGAACAATGGTAAAAATTGTGGTCTCAAAATTATAAAATGACAATGTCAATAGCATATAAAGAAAACTTGTATAAGATGTTTTACAGGTGGCACCTTCCCCCGACAAGAATAGCAAGAATGTTCAAGAATAAATCTGAAAAATGTTGGAAATGTCATCAGATACCTGGCTCATACTATCATATGTGGTGGACTTGTGAGAATGCTAGAAAATATTGGACTAAAATTCACATGTGGTTGGAAAAAATGACAAAGAAACACATAGACTTGAAGCCAGAGATCTTTTTATTGGGAATTTTACCTGATATATATAATAAAGATTTGAAATATTTGATTGTAAATGTATTAACGGCGGCTAGGATTGTATTTGCTAAAAACTGGAAGAATGAGAAAATACCATTGCAGGAAGAAATTATTAAGAAAATATTGGAATGTGCTGAGATGAGTAGATTGACATTTGAAATTAGAGAACAAGAAGATAAACAATTTTATGCAATTTGGGGTTTTTTTTATCAATGGTTAGATGATAAAATACAATAATAGAGGGATTGATTTGTTATGATTATACGACAAATTATAGAATAAACTGTTTGAAGTATTGTTATCTCGCAAAGCATGAATGATTAAAAGTATACTCAGAAAAAGATTTTTTTATTTTTTATTTTTTTTTAGTAATATTAGAATATGGATTGACAATATGAGTGGTTATGCAATATAATTGTAATTGACACTATAAAATGAATGCACAAAACTGATGAACCAACCGATACACCGGAAGTATATATGAGAGTAGATGTTTTTAATGTTTTGTATGTTTGTTTGTTTGTAGAAAATTAATAAAAACTTTAAAAAAAAAAAAAAGAAAGGGAAAAGAGGAGGAAGAGAGGGAGGACGGGGGAAAGGAAAGGAAAATGGAATAGCCATTTGCACAAGTGGCAGAGCCACAACAAATGCACATTCTTCCCTCAGCAAGTGAGTTGCAACATTTTCATTGCAGCAAAAGGCAGAAGAGAATCAAAGGCATTAGGGAGGCCCCCTCCTTAAGATTCTTATTGATCAATGGGAACTAAAGTGCACATACCTCCTTTCTAGGATTCTGTAACTTAGCCCCCCCTTTCCTTTCAACACATCTGAGTAGTGAGACTTTCTGAGAATCCAGATTTCTGATTGCAAGTGGCTGCTCAAGGGCTGCCCTTCCTTTACAAGCTGTCTTTGGCATCTGGGTCAAGTTTGACAAACAGTGACTCCTGTTAAGAATTGATATCAACATATGTTGAAATTCTGTTTTTTACACGTCTATTAAATACACAGGCCTATAAATACTGTATATCCATATATTTGTATCTGGCCAATGCAGTTTCTCTGTGCTGAAGAGGTCTGTTCACAATAAGCTGTAGTATCTTCCAGATATTTAACATTTTGCTACTTGTTGAAAATTCAGCTAAGATTAAACAAACATACACAAAGGGATTTTCAGATGGCTTTTATTTTTAAAAAAATCTATTATCTTAATTTAGATCCATATACCTTGAAAGTAGCATATCACAATAAACCCAGAAAACTAGGAAAAGTAAAACAAAGAAAAGATTGAAAAGGATTTTAAAATTCTATTCAGAATAAGAATGTCCAATTAAAGGAAATCACACTGTAGTCTTCTATGGATTTATCCAAAAACTGAGCCTTGATAAAGTAGGACTTACTTCTCAGTAAATATGTATAGAATTGCAATTCTATGCTTTTTTTTTCACTGGATCATCTGTTCCATTGAAAATTAAGTTGGGCTTACAGTACTTTGAAACAAGCAAGCATTCAATTTTGCTATTAAGCCAATAGATTTAAATCTATTATCTGGTGATTAATTAAAAGAAGCATAAATCTGCATATATGAGAACCACAATCTTTCTAACTCTTAGATCCATGCAGGGTGGGATTCAAATTTTTTAACAATTGGTTCTGTGGACGTGGCTTGGTGGTCATGTTACTGGCTGGGTGTGGCTAACTCAACAACACACACTGAGGCACGCATCTCCTCTCCTGGCCTCTCATGACTGTGGGGATGCTGCAACAGTTGTAAGTGTGAAAAATGGTCATCAGTCACTTTTTTCAGCGTCATTGAAACTTTGAATGATCACTCCACACGAGCAAAGTATCATCAAAGGAGAGGAAAAAAACTCCAGAGATGTTTCTGAGACAGGAAGTCTAGTCCTGCAAAGAATGTAATAAGGGTTAACGGAGAGGCACTTTCTGAAAGCAACACCAGAATGTTTCCTTCCTGCCTTCCTTACAGGATTAGGCCAGTAAACTGGTTCTCCATTCTAGAATTCTAAACATTCTAACTTAACTTAGAATGTTAACAACCGGTTCTACCGAATAGGTGCAAACTGATAGAATCCCACCCCGGATCCATGTTTTTCAGCCTTGGCAACTCCAATTCCCAGAATTCCCCAGCCAAACTGAAACACAATTATGAGGATATCTGTTCATCTTCTGCCTCTTCAACTTCAAAGTTGAAGAAGCTTCTTGAATGAAAAGTGAAACATCTTCAAAAAAGAAACAGAAAGTCCAGTTGCTTCTTGTAAAAGCACCTTTGGGACAACCATGACCTGGATGACTGAGAATCTCCACAGACTTTATTACTTTTCATTCTTTTTTTAAAAAAATTAATCTATCTTTTAATGCTTTTGCATATTAGACCTGTTGTTCTGCTTCCTGCATTTATTTATATTCTTATATTCTTTCTTTCAATTTTACAGACACAACTTTTTTTTTTTTTGTTTCATTAACTAATTCACATTTACCAATAAAGGGGAATATTTGTAGCTCAGAGTTGAAATGAGGGGTCCTTGACGCTTTTTGACCTTGGCTGTTTTCTTGCAGGTTTTTCATAAGCTCAAACTTGAGCTTGGGTAATGAAATACTTGGAAGAAAACAACAGAGCTCAGAGAGCCCCAAGGACCCCTCACTAACTCACATTCTTTACCATTTATTTTATTTGCATTCCAAGGGGTAATATAATATTTAACATGCAGTAACCATTGCCATATGGGCACATAAGCTTTGATTTCTGCTGCCTGTCATGACTTTGGTCAATCAAGGCTTGAATAATAGAGAAGAAAAATGTTATATTAGCAGTCTTCTTTACTCATGCCACAGGAAGATGTACTGCTGATGGCAAGGACAATACTGGTTAGTTTGGGCACATTCTTGAGATTATGCCACAAAGCTTTATGCATGATAATATCGTTCTATGCAAGATAAGCAACATCCTTGCCTAGCAAAATACTATTTTCTATTTCCTATCATTTATTTCCTGTTTATGATTAAACTTGGATGCTGCCCATCTCACCAGAGGTGACTCTACGTAGCTTATGGACATACAATTAAAACACACTGTAAAACATTGATAGAGATCTTAAAATTAAAATTCACAGGAAGGAGGTGGGTGTTATCTATTCCATTAGCCACCTTCAAAATACCACACACCCCCATTGGAGCTCCAGGCTATTTGGCACAGCCATGTCTTCGAGGACTTTCAGAAGGCCAAAAGTGTGTGTGTGATTCTCATCTCGGGGGCCAAGATGTTTCAGAGGATGGGAGCCAGGACAGAAAAAGTTCTTCTTCTGGACCTGGTCAGTCAAAATTCTTTGGCCAACAGAGTTCACAGCGTGACACTTTTACCAGCACAACTGGAGCCAATGGGTCAATCTCATTGGAGTGAGACAGTCCCTCAGATAGCCTGGGCCCAGGCCGTGAAAGCCTTCAAAAGTGCTAACTAAAACCTTGAACTGAGCCAGAAGCAAACTTGCAGCTACTGCAGGTCATATCAAAGTAGGAGGTTATATTCAGTGTACTCATACTGATTTGGGATGAGGAGAGAATAAGGTTGGCAACTTGATAGAAACATTCAAGAATCAATACCAGTCAATTAAGTCTTGGAGAAGTAAGAAAACATCCAGAAGCAACTCAGGCAACACTTCACAGATTCACTGGAATACAAGAATGAAGGAAAGTACAGCATAGTTAGACTTTCAGGATTCTGTCATTATAACCTATATCAATAAAGTGTTATTCTGGTCTTCCTGTGGATTTCATTTCTGGTCTGATCTCCCTAATAGGTATCTTTAATCAGTGTAAAAGATAAAGGTAAAAGTTCACCTTGCATATACATGCTAGTTGTTTCTGGCTCTAGGGGGCAGTGCTCATCTCCATTACAAAGCCAAAGAGTTAGTGCTGTCAGAAGATGTCTCTGTGGTCATGTGGCCGGCATGACTAAACACTAAAGGTGCCCTGAATGCTGTTACCTTCCCACCAAAGTGGTCCCTATTTTTCTACTTGCATTTTTATCATACTTTATAATGGCTAGGTTGGCAGAAGTGGGACAAATAATGGGAGCTCACTCCTTCACACGGTGCTAGGGATTCGAACCGCTGAACTGCCGACTTTTCTGATCGACAAGCTCAGCATCTTAGCCTCTGAGCCACCACATCCTTTTTTAATCAGTGTAATAAATAGCAATTAAAGTTTAATAATTAGCAATTAAAAATGAATTGCCAAAGGAGATGAATTATTGATCACAATTCTTGGGAGACAGGCCTTTTATTGAGAATTTGCCTTTCCTTCCCATCATTTCAGCATTATTTCAATCTTGCATGAAACTGGAAAAAGTGAGCTAAGCAGATTAGTACTGCTGCACAAATTTGATGGACTGCGGATGCATTGGTGTCTCCTGCATCAATCTGTTGTTTACATTTAAAAATAACAAAGTACATTCAAGTCAGACTGGACATCTGGACATTTCCCTGCACTTTCCTTGACCAAAATCAAGTGTACACATTTACACACAAATTACTAAAGTAGAATTGGCTTTTAGTTAAGCCTAAATCTTGCAGCTAATTGCTTACAGAATATAGTTTATGTGTTAGTAAGATATTAGAACCCAACCATGAACAAATCATGGCACAAAGTGTGTGATGTGAGTCCCAAACCTGGTTAAGCAATCATGCTACAACATAATATGGCTTCCTCAAGTTTAGCTTAGCATGCTGTAATTGCTATATGAACCCTATGTTTTATAAACTATGATTTATGATTTATGGTTTATCAGAATATATAAATCAGAATTAACCAAACCACAGCCTTGCATGATGTGTGAATGAGGCCAAAGAGTGTAACCATCAAGAAAGTTTTCATCAACTTTTTTATGGCCTGAAGAAGAGGATAATGTCTGATATTTAGTAGATGTTATCAAGAGACATGACAACACCCTGTCCTTCATCCTGCAGTGGATGAATGATGGCTAAAATGATGATGATCAAGAGACATGGAGAGAGATACATGGCCTCTTCTGGCTACTGATTTTGACTCTTAGTTCAGGGAGCTCAAAGAGCTGAGGTGAATGGGAGTCTGGTCTTTTGTTTTAGAAATATTCCTCTGAAAGCAAGGCGGTCTGACACATTTATTTGCCTTTTATATTTGCTCACTGCAGCAATACAATAGGCAGGCAGGGAGCAAACTTAGAAACCTTATGAGGTTAGGAAGCCATGTTCTTCCTCTGGAGACTGAACTTCTTTTGACTTAACAGCAGCAGAGAATCTTTACAAAAGACAGCCAGAGTCCAAATTTCTGAAAAGCCTGGCTGCCAAAGATACCAAAGGACTCCTCCAGGTTTTGTGTAGATTATCTTCTTAGTTTATATTGATGTTATTACACAAGTCCTAAACTTAGAGGATAGTGTAGGAATTGCCAACTCCTCTAGTTGTTGTTCATTGGAAATAGACAAAACAAATAGTGGCTCATTCATATACTGCAGTAAACACAGAGTTTGTTTGTTTTAGATTTGATATGTAGTAGTCACCCACTCAAGGTTATTAACAAATCAAGGTTAAGCAAATAACGGTTACACGTGATGGGCAAATCCAACCACTGTTTTGACTTCAGATATTCTCTTGTCTCAGAGAAGTGGTCATTACTCTGGTGCAAGTAAAATTAGGACAATTTAAAATGATTTGTCATTCATTTAAACTCATTCAATAAGATAACCCACATTGTTAAGGGCTCCAGCAAAAGTTCTTTCTCAATCACTCTGTTCCTACTTCTTTGTTTCTTTTTCTTGATAACAGAAATGCCAAGCAATAAACCTATAATCTTCAGTTATTCAAACCTGTTTCTTTTCATGAAGTGTAACATTGAGAAATAATGATTCTCTAATACACGGGTGTCAAACTCACAGTGTCACTTTGCCGTCATGTGACATTTCATGACGTTTTCCCCATTCACAGAGCTTATGCACAGAATTGGAAAAATGATAGTATGCTACCAGAGGAAAATGTGATAAGAAAAATACTAGAGTGGCCGATGAATAACTTGACCATGGAGATCAAGGAAAGAAAGGAAATGGATTATTATTTGACAGGGAATGTACTGTATGATTGGCTAAATAATAGATATAGAATTGAATAGAGAAGAAGACAATAAAGGTAAAAGATACAGTGGACAAAGATTGACAAGTAAATAAATAAGATTTATGTAAAAGTATGCATGCCGTCATGAAAGCATTGTAATGAATGGAAATGATGTTGTATATAAGGAAAAATGTTTAATAAAAAATATTTTTTTAAAAAGTAGAGCAGCAACTTTATTTTTTTTTAATTTTATTTGGTTTGTCAATTGCTTACAAGATATAGGTATAAGTAAAAACATAGTTATGAATACATGGATACATATAAGAAAAATAAAAGAAACAATAGGACAGGGACGGTAGGCATGCTGGTGCGCTTATGCATGCCCCTTTCATCCAGGCAGTTGATTGAAGGCACAATAGTTGTAATTGTTGTAAGTACAACCCTGGCACTAAGTACCTGGACCACTATGATGTAACTGCAGAAGTTCTGGGATGGCCAGAACTTCAAGAACTGGTGGTAAGTACCATTAGGTCGGTGCCACTTTAACTTTAAAGAATTGTTGAACAAGTGGTCATTAATTGAGGATTTCCTATAACCAATATTGTGTAATCGAAAGCAGAACTATAGAACTATCTCTCAGATCAGGATGTATAGGCATACGAAATTTAGAGTAACTAATTAAAGATAAAACTAATCACAGGCCAATCAAGAGACCCAGTCAATTCTCATTAATTCCTTCCAATCTGTGACTAAGTACAATATTCTGTGTTCTGTTCTGTTATTTATTAATCAAATTTACACCCACCCCACCTCACTATTGAAGCTGAGCAACTAAGCAGCCCATCATATAATATATAGAGGAACACTCAAGATGTATCAGGAGACAACTGAGAGGTTGCAATTACTTTGAAAGAACTAAAACCAAAAGGAGTTTAGTAACACATGTGCAAACTATTGCTATACTTTTTTATTAAAAAAACACAAGCTTTCTTGATCCAGTTCATCAGTTGCATGGTTAAAATGATATAGGATTTGAAACGGGATGATACTGATCATACAAGTCACAATACACGTGAGACACATCACAAATATTTTATCAAGTGCCTACAATGCTTATAATTTGAAAGAGCAAGGGAATTGTCTCTTCTGCATTTTTTTGACAGTGAGGGGAGAGCCTTCTGAGTGGAAGAATGTACATATTGTTCTTAAAATGGTACAAAGGACAAATCTCTCTCCCTTAAAACTCAGCAGAAATAGTTCTCTGCAGTCAGATGATACAAAACCTTTATTTTATATACCAGTACTTAAAATCAGAGCTCCTCATTCTGGACTGCAAGCATTCTAACAACCACTAGCTGGCAGTAAAGAGTTTGTTTCTGTGTGCCACCTACAGACAGTTGGGAATCTTGCAACCGAGATTTGGTAGCCTAATGTTCCTTTTCCATTAACAAGTTAATATGATGGTAATCAACATATCCTTGCAATAGTTAAAACATGCCATTTTTCCTCCTCGCTAATAAATAAGCCTCTTCCTTATTGTTAGAGGAAAATTTATCTGTCAAGAAAAAAGAATCTGCTCTAGATTTAACAGATAATAGATCATCAGAGTTGGAAGGGACCTTGTAGGTCATCTAGTCCAACCCCCTGCCCAAGCAGGAGACCCTACATAATTTCAGACAAAAAAATTTTTTTTCCTCTCACACATGCTGTTTTCTTCAGGCAAGACTCTTTCCTTCTCTTGAAAGGCAGATGATCATTGGGAAGACAGAAGAATTCAAACCACAGACTTTTCTGGATCCTGGGCTTTCTCAGAACTGATTGAGGACAAAAGCACTTCTTCCTCTCTTTTTAATTTCAACTTGGATAGCCAAGATGAAGAGCCAAGCCAAGGAGGTAAACACAAGGACAAGATATGTGGAAGCCTCAAGATACATTGGACAGGGCTATTTGAAAAAAGTGCAAGAAAAGGGGGGAAAGTAAAAGAAAAATACAAAAAGAAATTTTAAAAAGATACAAAAAAGCTTTTAGCTTTCTCTTTTCTTTCTTCTTTTCCTCACTTTAAATCAGTTTGTATTAGCTTTATCTTCTTTCTTTTTTTTAAAGATTAAATAAAATGTTAATACAATTATATAGATATACTGGGCAAGTCTGTCTCAGAGAGATTTCAAGATATACTGCATTAAAACACCCATTGTTTTTATTCAAGTATCCTCAGAAGCTTCTGATTTTAGAAAGTCCTCGTTGTCTGGAGCTACATTTCTACAAAGTTCTGGAATCTGATGGCAGGAAAATCCAAGAAATCAATGAATCCACCTGAGTTCAAAAATAAGTATGGCAAGCCAATCTTAATCTATTACTATCATATGTGTTGGGACAAGAACATATTTCGTGCCCAGCTAACACAGTTATTCATCAAAGCTGTTATACTCTTGGGAGGTTCCACATAAGGAATACGTATCATTCCTCATCTCTTAAAACATCATTGGCAGAATCATGAGCCACAAGATGCTGAGACAAGGGATAAGAAATCCACAGCCACTAATTATATTTTGAGTTTTATTAACTGTGAAAATCTCTGTCTAGCTGCCAGATTCATTGTTGTAAGATGGACAGAGAAATTGTTTAAAGCAACACAAATCTATCAGACAAAGGTATTTCTTCCCCCACCCCTTAATGTTCTAGAGCTCAACTAACACCACAACCTGGCTCCAGATATACAAGCCCCCTTTTGTTGCAAGAAATGCCTTTCCAAGCATCACCTGAATGATGTAGCCTTATGGGAAGACGTAGGGAGATGCAGGAATACAAAGGCAGACAGAGATGGCATCTGGATCCAAAAAAATAGGGAACGTAAGCCCAGAATAGCCCATTAGGGATAGGTATGGAAGGAATTCCCACCACCGAATTCCATCAATGACTTCTTTTTATTTCTGCCACTATGAAAGCAAAAGAATCAAGCTTGCATCCCAAAGTCTTCCACCCTGGCTGGAAATGAGGGAGGGCACTGAAGCCCCTTCACAACTGGAGAACACCAGAGGGGGGAGTTTTCTTCCCAAGCTCACTATTGTTCAGAGGAGCCATCTCTCTTCTGGACCACAGTGGAACGAAATGCAGCCATTACAAGCCCCATGGATGCCTGGAAGGAAGAGCAGGTCTTTTAAGGCCATGCTCTCATCAAGAGTAGTTAAAAGGAAGACTGAAACGCTAGCTAGCAAATACACAGCTCTTTCTCCCTCCACCACACCCCAAATTCGAAGCCCTGATGAGGCATATATTCGGCATGCATCCCTTCCCCGCTCCTTTCTTTCCATTAGCATTCTATAGAAGTGTGTCTTTCTTTTCTTTCCTTTTTTAAAGTCCACCGAACTCAATGGGAGTTTGGGGGAAGGCAAAACTTTAAAATTTAATCGCACCTCCGTCATTTTTGGAGTCTTGAATCCAAACGGGGTAGTTTCAAAATACCGAACCCCGCTTGGAGAAGGGGTTTGTTTCTGTTTCGGGGCTCAAGGCTAATTTGCACGAGCCATCTCCCTTCACACACACACACAACCCCCCCAAAAAAGGAAAAGGAAAAAAGAAAAGAAAAGAAACAAAGGACATTCTGCCTTCCTCAAAGAGCGAATAACCTTTCTTCCAAGTCGTCACATAAAGGCCGGTCAGAAAGGAGATGGGTAAAACCGCCCAAGAACCTCACCCGCACTCCGCGACTCTCCCAATTCGGGAGAATTCGGGGTTAGACAAACAAAAGTCCCCCCCCCCCTTTTTTTTTTTTTTTTTAAAAACAAGAAAAGCCAAAAAAAAAAAAAAAAAAAAAAAAAAAAAAAAAAAAGAGGCGCAGAGGTTAGGAGAATTCACACCAGGCGCGCTTCCCACGAAAGGCGCGCTTCCTCGCAAAAAGTGCCTGGAATTGCTTTTGCACCGCTTTTGCACCGCGGCTGTGGGTGGCCTTATTTTACTCGCGCGCGCGCTGGACCGGCGGACCGGAGGGCTTTTTCTGAGCCGAGAGAGAGAGAGAGAGAGAGAGAGAGAGAGAGAGAAAGAGGGAGAGAGAAAAAGAGAGAGAGGGAGGGAGGGAGAGAGAAAGAGAGAGGGAGAGAGAGAGAAAGAGAGAGAAGGAGGGAGAGAGAAAGAGAGAGAGAAAGGGAGGGAGGGAGGGAGAAAGAGAGAGGGAGAGAGACTCGATGGCAAGCGAAGGCCATGCGGTTTTTAGGATGGAGCCTGGCTCCACGGTTTTGGGCGGCGGGCAGAGTTTTTGAGGCAGGCGCATGCAAGTCAATCAATCAATCAAAGCTCGTTTTACCGTCCGGGGATCCGCGTAAGTCCCGAGTCCGATCACCGGGATAGCATTGCCGTCGCTGAGCATCAAACGGTGGTTTTCGGCGGTGAGCTGAATCATGATGAGCGGGCAAGAGGAACTTTCTGCGCTTTATTTACTATCGCTATTGTTGTTGTTGTTGTTGTTGTTGTTGTTGTTGTTCTGTTTTCTTCCACCCTTGCCTCCAGAGAAACTCCCCCCCCCCCCCAAGAAAACGGCCGTCTTTTGTTGCTCGCCAACGTGCTCTGGGCCGCCGGCCGTTCCGTCGGAAGAGGGAGCAAGAGATCAGGGAAAGTCTCCGCCAGCCGCCGCTCCAGCCGCCGCTGCCTCGGTTAAATAGCGGGGTTGGCGACGCGACAGCGCTGGGATTCCGTCGGCAGAAGTTATTGGTGGGCAGCCCCGTCCCTGCGGGGACGGAAGGCTGTCCGCCTGAAAGGCGGGTGCGGGGGGTGGGAGGACGTCGCGAAAAGAGATTGGGAAGGCGCAGCCTGTTTTCGGTTTTTTTTTTTTTAAAAAATAATAATAATAAGATGCTAAGTGACCTGGATAAGCGCGTTGGGGGGAACCCGGTCGAGGTGATTCAGGGAAAGGATGGCAAAAAACTTGACCTCCCCTTCCTAAAACTTCTTTCATCAGCTGCCTCCCGCAAACTTCAGCAGATGGAGTTGGAGTTAATTGGAATGGAAATTGGGACTGGGGTTGGGGTAGAACTGAACTTTATTCAGCCGAGTGAGATTAGACGGACAAGGGCTCCGTGTAGGTGCAAAGCAACAGAACCACCGTGTCATCATCATCATCATCATTATTTCCCAAATGCCATCACTCTGCTGAACAAATAATTCCCTCAACACTGTCCAACTATTACAATTGTTGCCCAATTATTATTATGCAAGTATTATTGCATTACTATTGCTATTAATCTTCTCATCACTCCTTATCACCCATCCTCTCCCACTTGTGATTGTATGACTGTAACTTTGTCGCTTGTATCCTGGTGATTTATGTTGACTGTTTACGAGTATAATTTGATTGCTTATTGTACCCTGTGACTATAATGAAATGTTGTACCTGATGATTCTTCACTCTTGATGAATGTATCTTTTCTTTTATGTACACTGAGAGCATTTGCATCGAGAGAAATTTCTTGTGTGTCCAATTACACTTGGCCAATAAAGTATTCTATTCAATTCTATCATCATCATCCCAATAAAAGGAGTCAGTAAAAAAGATAAGGCTAAATAATACTATGGCTATACTACATGGGTAAATACGCATATACATTAGACAACACTGTGAGAATTGGGTATTTAGCAGAGTGATGGCATCAGGAGAAAAACATGTTTCATCAGATCTAGTTGTTTTGACATGCAATGACCTATAGCGCCACCTGGAGGGGAGGAGTTGAAACAGTTTATGTCCAGGACGTGAGGGGTCTGCAGACGTCTTCTCATTGCACTCTTTCTGACCCGCCTAATGTACAGATTGTCAACTTCGAACTGAACCTGGAACTGCCTATGGATTGCAGGCTGGTTGCAGTTGTTCTTTCTGCAGCCTTAATTATCTGATGGAGTCTGTACCTGTCCTGCTTAATTTCTCTATCAAGCCAATGATAGACTTGAGGATGAAAGTTCAATGATGTAACTTCTCCTTTGCAATCACACACATGCACACACTCAGAAGGAAAGCTTGCACTGGATGGGAGATGGAGTTAGGCTAGATAGCTTCTGCATCTTCAGCTGGACAACAGAATGATGGGAGGAATCCCCTCCTTCAGATTCTGGAGTCATTAAAACCACTCAGAGATTGTGTTCACACAGTACAATTATACCCGCAGGTAAAAAAAAGAACAGCCCATCTTTTTTAATGGATACTCCACCTCTGCCATCACTTTTATGTATATGAAGTCAGTGGGCTTCAAAACACAACAGAGCCAACACAACAACACAGATGCCTAGGCAACACATATACAGACTAACACTGCTTACCACTAATCAACTCTTCCCCAGTGCTATTACACTTCTAGTACTGTTCCTCCAACTGTTCCTCTTTGTGAGTAGTGCTTCTGTACTTGTACTTTTTGATAAAAGTATCTCTTTCTGGGTGCTTCAGGTTGTCTTAGTTCCACAGTGTCCTTCCCTCTGCCCCATGAACCAATGTCACGACTTCAGCTGTCTCTCAGCCCAGTTTTTATAGCCCATGTTGCTGTGGGGAGAGGACAACAGCAACACAGGTGCTGGTCATTTTCTAGGCAACCTGCCCTTTTGTGCCCATGGTTGCGTGAACTGATTAACCAGTGTTGCAAAAAAGTCCTGGGTATACACAATCATGCAAACTGAGTTTGCACAGCACACTGAGCCACTAGTTTGTTTTTGGACCCAGGCAAACCATGTTATTTTGAATTAAATTATTTTATCACAATCAGATGCTCTTTTGGTTGACTGAGCTTCAACTTTCATAATCTTCTGCCTCCAAAGTATTTGGGGAACAGCAAGGTGGGGAAAGTTGATATGTAATTTATAATGTATTTATTTTATGAAGTTCACATGTTGCTCTATCTCAAGGCTCTAGTCCAAGGGTCTTCAAACTTGGCAAGTTTAAGACTTGTGGACTTCAACTCCCAGAATTCCTGAGCTAACATAGGTGGAGGTGGAATTCTGGGAGTTGAAGTCCAAAATTCTTAAAGCTGTCAAGTTTGAAGACCCCTGCTCTAGACTGATCTAGAGTAAGTTGAGTCCCTTCCCCTTCCCCCCGTGATGTGGTTAAAGATGCAGAGAATAAATTAGCCCTTCAAACTAAGCTATGGTTTCTTGAACTTCAGTATATTTGTTTTGTAACCAGTTATTCAGGCTACCAGATGTGAGTTCGAACCATTTGGTTGACTAAGAAATAATACGCGTTTTCTGTATCTCAATTATCTGAAATGCTATCAGAAGAGGTGCTTGCAATGGTACTCATTAAGCCTTTCTCCAACACTTTGAGGATATGATGGAAGATTTTCTGCTTTGTCTGCAGTCAGCAAAGTTAGAAGATTGTGGATTGACACTTCAGCCCAACAGGAGGAATTTTGGAGGAACAAAACTATTGGCACTGGCATGCCATCACATACAAGGAAGCAGTAGGGTGTATATGGCCTCCTCTTTGTCTGTCACTCAGGAAACTCCCTAAAGCAAAAAGCAAGCAACTCAGTAGGGTTAGGGTTAGGGAACCACAGGGAACCTGATATCCATAGTTAATGTAAAGTCTGTATTAAGTTCCCCCCAAATAAGCTAGACATTCTGTAATTGGTCAGATTCAGTGTGTGCAAAACAGGAAGAAATGGACCTCCACAATATGTGTCACTCACCACTCTGATTCCAATTACACCACAGTTGGGTCTGAAAGCCTTCCAACTTGCTTTGCTGAAGATGGGAGGATTTAAAATATGACACCTGACAACCCATCCAGGTATCCCTAATTGTTTTCTGTCTGCCCAGGAAGTTGAAAGGACTGATTTCAAGGAGACTGTGAGACTGTCTATGTCATATGGATAGAAAAATAGGTCAGAGGCTCTTTTCCTTGTGGTACCCTATCAGATTTCTCTGATAATAAGTGAATGCTTTCCAGATGTGAAGAATAATATCCTTTGGGGTGTCTCTCATCAGAATCATGCCATTTGCTGTACTTGGCAATGAAAAACAAAGAGAAAACCCAGATGTCTACCTTTGATCCTGTTACACTGCAATGAAGAGTAATTTTTCACCATAGCTTCTCTGATAGCCCTTTAATTATTTGAAAACAGCAGTACTATCATACATTAATTATCCGAATTTCTGAACAGACAGATCCAGTTGTTGTTTTTTCAAATCCTTCAGCATCATACAACATTAATTTCTCCAACCTACTCCTCACTAATTAGATATCCAAAGTAGGATTTATAATGTGAAACTGTTAATAGAACAGAGATGGAAGGAACCTTGGAGGTCTTCTAGACTGCTCAGACAGGAAATCCTATACCATTTCAAAGAAATTGTTGTCCAATCTCTTCGTAAGAACCCCCAGTGTTGGAACACCCACAACTTCTGCACGCAAATCATTCCATTGATTAATTGTCCTAGCTGGCAGGAAATTTCACCTTAGTTCAAGTTGATTTTTTTTCTTAATTAGTTTCCATCCATTGCTTCTTGTCTTGCCTTCAGATGTTTTGGAGAGTAGGTTGACTACCTCCCTTCTTTGTGGCAGCCCCTTAGTTATTGGAATACTGCTGTTATGTCACCCTTCATGTGACCTGAATACTATAGTTCAATTCTGTTGTGGTCTATTGAAAATTTATATTTATAATGTTGAAATGTAGTTCAACTTCTACAGTCTTCTGTGAGCATTTCTTAACCAATTCCAAAATGGAAAGTTTCTGCCTGAAGAGAGCCTGGGTGATGTGTGTAAGCATCCCATGTTATTTAGAACTTGGGTGAATCAGAACTGTACATTCTGTTCTTGCCCATGTGAGAATGGGGAAAATAGCATTAAATAATCACCTGAAGATAACCTCTTAGCCACTCTGCTGATACATTGTTTTTCCACTACCAAGCAAATTCCATAAAAGATATCACTCACCACAACAACAGGGCTAAGAATCCTGAAACTCAGAAAGAATTGCATTGGCATATCAGAGAACATACATTTGCTTTGAATGGCAAAGAACATATTTTGGGAAAAGGGGGAAAATCTCACTGATTTGGACTTGGTAAGATGGAATCAAAACTGAACACGCAAAATTCAGCAAATCAATTAAGCAACTGACTAATTTAATACATGTTTTTTGGGGCTACCTAAATGGGAGCAAAACTGCACGTCACTCACTTGAAAAGTAGGCATTTCTGACATTCAAAAATAGCTGGTGGGTTTTGAAAAAGAAACAATCTCAAACAAGAAAAGCAATGGATTTCTCAAATAAAATCAGGAAATACTTTAAAGATTAACATGTTGAGATACGCCTGGAATATAAACATAGTGCTCAGCCTATTCAGAGGCTGCATTTTAAGCCCATGTCACACTGAACCAATGGATGCAAAGAGGATGTAAAACGGACAAAAAACCTTGCTTGAAAACACGATGTACTCACTGCCTCCATTTTGCTTCCTCTCTATCCATCCAGCATCCGTTTATTGACGTTTCATCCGCTCCAAAAGTTTTAGGCTGCCCAAAACTTTTGCGCGGAAAATGTATCCAGTTTGTCCGTTCTGCATCCGCTACACATCCACTACTCATCCGCTATGCATCCATTACACATCCGCTATATCCGCTAGGCGTCCGCTACGCATCTACGCAACTCCATCCGCCCGGATGCAGGGAGGAAGCGGAACGGACGCGGAATGGATGCAGAACGGATGCCTAGTGGATGCAGAATGGAAACAAAGCATTTAAAACGGAAAAAACGTTCGCAGAGGGGACCTATCTCAGATATTAAGGATGTCTACAGGATGCCTACAGGATGCCTAGCGGAAAACCTATATGGCCTATAAAAAGGCGGAGCAACTCGTCTGCATCTCACTTTCAGAACAGCAGCCCAGCAGTGCAGACCTCTGCAGCCTTCATCTGCCTCTTGCTCTTCCACAGCATCCAGTCATGTCCACCGGGGATTGTAACAAAGTCCTTTCGGCAGCCACCATCGTTCTGCAACAGTGCGAAGCCATCTGCAGGCTCTGTGAACTCTACTGCGAGAAGAAAAGGAGCCACCCAAAAAGAGTCTGGATCCAAAGATGGTTCACCAGAAGAGCAAAGGACGGACTGTACAACAAGCTGATGGTGGAGCTCAGGAACGAAGACACTCGTGCATTCCAGAACTTCATGAGGATGCCTCCAGCCATGTTTGACGAAGTTGTGCAGCGGCTGATACCCAGGTTGACCAAGGCAAACACCAGCTTCCGGCCCAGCCTGGAACCTGGGCTCAAGGTGGCACTCACTCTGCACCACCTGGCCTCAGGGACCTCCTACAGGAGCATGCAGAACGGCTGGAGGGTGCCATCCAACACCATTAGCATTGTGGTCAGAGAAGTGGTGCAGGCCATCATTGAAGAATACAAGGAGGAGCTCCTCCAGTGCCCCTCCACTGAAGAAGGATGGAAGAAAGTTGCAGAGCAGTGGTATCAGAGGTGGAACTTCCCCCACACTGTTGGAGCCATAGATGGCAAGCACGTGGCCTGCAAAGCTCCAGCCAAGTCGGGGTCCACTTATTTCAACTCCAAGGGCTTCTTCAGCATCATCCTCTTCGCCATGGTTGATGCTGATGACAAGTTCATGTACATCGATGCTTCAGGCAACGGGTCAGCTTCAGATGCCCAGATATACAACGCCAGTGACCTCAAGGAGGGGCTGGAACGCAACCTCATCATGGGTTTCCCAGATCCAGACCCCCTACCCAACGAGACACAAGATGTGCCCTACTTCATCGTGGTGGATGACGCCTTCTCCCTCACAACCTACCTCATGAAGCCCTACACTTCCAGACTCCTCCCCCGTGAAGAGAGGATCTTCAACTACAGGCTGTCCAGGGCAAGGCGGGTGGTGGAGAACGCCTTTGGCATCCTGGCCAACAGGTTCCAGGTACTTCTCACCACCATGCAGCATTGCCCAGAGACCGTGAGGAGGATCATGGAAGCTTGCTGCATCCTGCACAATCTCATGTGCACCCGCTACCCAGTCTTGCAGAACAGGCTCGTGGACCTCCAGCAAGGCAATGGGGACATGGAGCCTGGGGAATGGAGGCAAGGGCGAAATCTGATCGACATTGAGGATGTGCAAGGCCCCAACAGAGCCTCACATGAAGTGAAGAAGCAGCACAACCTCCTGAAACACTGGTGCAACTCCCCAGCTGGAGCAGTGGAGTGGCAAGACAGGATGGTAGATGCTTAATGGATGCTTCCTTCAGCCTGTCTCATCACACGGATGAGATTGTGCCATGTATGTTTGGTTGGCCTACAATGAACAGGGCGTTTAATTAAGAGTTGTGTTTATGTTGACATGCGTGGATAATTATTACACTATTATTGATAATAAAGGGCCATAGGTGTGGCACCTGGGAGGGTGGACCATACAGTCCCACTATGCTTGCACTGGAGGTTTATCTATCCCACTGCTATCCTAACCCATCCCACAGCTATTACCCATCCCACAGGTATCTAACCCATCCCAAAGCTATCCTTACCCATCCCACAAGCATGCAAAGGCTTAAACCATTTCTAAAAGTTTCCAGCAAGACTTTATTAAAAAAAAAGGAATGAAGCAAGTGTGTGAATCATAAATAGACTTTATTAATAACAAGCTATAAAACAAAAATGAGTCTCTGGCACTCCTCTTGGTCGCTCAGTCTCAGGGGTGAAGGGTCCAGGTGCTGTGGAGGTGGCTGGTGCTGGAGTGCTTGTCATCAGCTCCTCCAGAAGCAGAAGCAGCAGAAGCCCCAGCCCCAGAAGAGTGAGCCCGTGCTGCAGAAGCCCCAGCAGAACCAGAGTGAGGGCCAGGGGGCGGGATGGTAGCCCTGTCCCTCTTGCCAGGGCTGGCAGCAGATGGCTGAGGCTTGCTGTGCTTCCGCATGGTTGTGGGGTTGCTGGCTGGCAGGGAGGCTGGCAGGAACCAAGGCTGGCAGGAAGGCTGGCAAGCAGGCAGGCACAAAGGCTGGCAGGCAGGCAGACAGCAAGGCTGGCAGGCAGGCTGGCAGGCAGGCTGGCAGGAAGGCTGGCACCAAGGCAGGCAGGCACCAAAGCTGGCAGGCAGATATGAACCAAGGCTTGCAGGAAGGCAGGCAGCAAGGCTGGAAGGCAGACCGGCTGGCAGCAAGGCTTGCAGACAGGCTGGCAGTAAGGCTGGCAGGCAGACATGCAGGCAGGGCTGGCAAGGCAGCCAATCCGTCCGGCAGCAGGTCTTTCCTCTGAATGGCAACCTGCTTCCGAGCTGCTTCCGTTATATCCGCGGGGCTGGCGCAATGCATCCCCCCCGCATGCGCAATTAACACCAGGCATCCACTAGGCTTCCGCTGTGCATCCGCTTTGCATCCGCTTCATCCGTTCGGCGTCCGTTCTGCATCCGCTGTATCCGTTCCGCTTTGCCGAGGCCCCCCGGAAGCCCTGCGGTTGCGCCATCCACTCCCATCGGCTCTCATCCGCTAGGCTTCCGTTCCGCATCCGCTTTGCATCCGCCCTGCGTCCTCCCCACGTCCGTGTTATCCGCTCCGGTTATGCAAATTTTTGCCCCTTTTGAGAGCGGATAACAACGGATGGAACATTTTGCTCATCCGCTGTGTCCTTTTTGCATCCGTTGGCCAGTGTGACATGAGCTTTAAATATTGTCATTTGATGTTTACTTCTAATGGTCATGACTATTAAGAGCCAATCACCTCTGTCAATCCTTCTAATATCATAGAAGGAAATATTTGGCATTGCTGTTGTTGTTGTTGTTGTTGTTGTTATTGTTAATCACAAAGTTATGTCTGACCCATCACAACCCCATGGACAATGTTCCTCTAGGCCTTCCTGTCCTCTAACATCTCCCGGAGTCCATTTAAGCTCAGACCGACTGCTTCAGTGACTCCATCCAGACACCTCATTCTTCTATGTCCTCAATCTTTCTCAGCATTAGGCTCTTCTTTAGTGAGTCCTTCCTTCTCATTAGGTGGCCAAAGTATTTCAGTTTCATCTTCAGGATCTGGCCTTCTAAAGAGCATCAGGGTTGATCTCCTCTAGGACTGATCGGTTTGATCACCTTGCAGTCCAAGGGACTTGCAGAAGTCTCCTCCAGCACCATAGTTCAAAAGGCCTCAGTTCTTTGGCATTCTGCCTTCCTTATGGTCCAACTTTCACAGCCCTACATTGCAACTGGGAAAACCATAGCCTTGACTATGCACACTTCTGTTGGCAGGATGATGTCTCTGCTTTTTTGCATGCTGTCTAGATTTGCCATAGGTTTCCTTCCCAGAAGCAAACGTCTTTTAATTTCTTGGTTGTAGTCCCCATCTGCAGTGATCTTGGAGCCCAGGAAAATAAAATCTGTCACTACCTCCATTTCTTTCTCATCTGCCAATCTGCCAATCTTTCCAAGATCATAGAAGGAAATATTTGGCATAGATTGCTTTAATTGTATGGAGGTAGTAAGATTAAGAAAGTATATGTGTGAGTGTGGAATTTTCCTTCTCCACTTTCACCGCAGCACCTGATCCCAAATCCAGTGTGAATTTGTTCTTTGGCTTCCTGTAAAACCGGCTTCCCCGGTTTTAAAGGCAACAGATCAGCCAATAGAAATTAAGAGCAAATAGCAGAGAAGAGCAACAAAGGTGACGACAAGTCTGGTGGCTGCACTGGATGATGAATGTTTATTTAATATTTAAGGGAAGCACATATGTCTATCCCAGGAGTGTTAAACTCGATTTCATTGAGGGTTGCATCAAGGTTGTGTTTGACATAAGGGGCCAGGGTGGGCATGACCAACTTGGCATCACTCATGTTGGGAGCATCTATGGTGGCCCAAGTGCTCTGTCAGCAAAAAAATGGGCTCCAGAGCTCCATGTGCATCTGCGATGGACTCCTTCTGCCCTCCGCCAGTGAAATGGAGCTCAAGGGCCACACACAGATGAAAACCCTCTTCACTGGTAGAGGGTGGCAGGAGGCTGTTGCAGATGAAAACAGAGCCTGCGAGGCTGCATGCAGTGCTCCCAACCTTCATTTTTGCTGGCAGAGGCTCCATGGGCCTCTCCTTTGCTGTTTCTAGGGTGGCCCCATGGACCAGATCTAAGTACCCCACAGGCTGGATTCAGCTCCCGGGCCTTGAGTTTGACACCTCTGGTCTAACCTATCAAAGAAAAGGATGAGGAATGACATGACAGATGTTTTCCACGACTTAAGGGGCTATCACAGAGAAGAGGGGATGGAGTCAACTTATTCTCCAAACCCTTTGAGTGCAGGATAAGAAGTAATGGGTGGAACCTTGTGAAGGAGAGATCCAGCCTAGAACTAAGGGAAAATTTCCTGACAGGGAGAACAATTAATCAATGGAACAGTTTGCTTCCCAGAGTTGTAGGTACTATATTACTGGAGGTTTTTAAGAATAGACTGGACAACCTTTAATTGGGATGATAAAAAGTCCTTTCCAGCCAGAAGTGGGATTCAGGGGTGAGATTCTACCAGTTCACACCTATTCACTAGAATTGGTTGTTAACATTCTAAGCAGTTTGGAGAACCAGTTGTTAGAAGAAATTACTGGTCTAAACCTTTGAGGAAGGCAGGAAGGAAACATTCTGGTGTTGCTTACAGAAACTGCCTCTCCATTAACCCTTATTACATTCTTGGCAGGACTAGATTTCCTGTCTCAGGAACATCTCTGGAGTTTTTTTCCTCTCCTTTGCTGGTACTTTGCTTCTGTGGTACTTGTGCTGGTACTTTGCGGGTACTTTGCTTGTGACCATTAAAGTTACAATGGCACTGAAAAAAGTGATTTATAACCGTTTTTCACATTTACGGCTGTTACAGCATCCCCACAATCATGAGAGGCCAGGCGAGGAGATGCGTGCCTCAATGTGAGTGATATTGAGTTGGCTGCACCCAGCCAATAACATGACCATGTCCACCCAGTCACATGACCACCAAGCCACACTTACCACCTAATCCACAACCACAGAACTGGTTGTTAAAAATTTGAATCCCACCCCTGGTGGTATTCAGCAGGTTCTGACCAGTTCTGGAGAACCGGAAGCAGAAATTTTGAGTAGTTTGGAGAACTGGCCAATACCACCTCTGACTGGTCCCGCCCCCATCTATTCTCTGCCTTCCAAGCCCCAGCTGATTGGCTGGGTCTTCTTTTGTTGCCCTGCACAGGAGAACAGAACTGGAAAGCTGCTGATGCTGCTGGTGCTGCTGGTGCTACTGGTGCTGCTGGTGCTGCTGGTGCTGCTGCTGTGGTGGACCAGCCCCAAGGCCCTCAAAGCCCTGCTGCTGAAGGCCCTGCTGCTCAAGCCCCTGATGGCCCTGCTGAAGCCCCTGCCAGAGGGAGGAAGAGGCAAGGGAAGGAGAAGGGAGAGAGGAAACAGTAAACCGTTTCCGAGGACCATGAGGAGGAGGTGCTGGAATGACCGAGGGAGAATGAGTACCTGTGGAGAAAGGGCCACAGACTCTATCGCGACACCAAGAAGAAACAGGCAGCTTGGAGAGACAAGGCAGAGAGCCTGGGCTATACTGCAGATGTACTCCTGGGATGGTGGAAGCACATGCACACCTGATATGGCAAGCTACACCTCAAAAAATCTGTCCAAGGGTGAAGAGGTCTGTACACCACGGCTGCTGGACTCATACTGGGATCCAGGTGATTTCCTCCCCCCTTTTATAGGAAATATCGGTTGTCTGCTAGGTGTCCTTCTACATACTCTAGACGTACTCCAGACATCCTAAATATCCAAGATACATCCCAGATACATCCCAGATACAAACGTTTTGTCCGTTTTTAATCCTTTATATACGAGATGCATACGCTTACATCCTTTCTATTTCTGTGCTACTAACGCTGTGTAGATGTTCCGTGTACCTTTTGTTTACTCCCTCTTTCCATTTTCAGCTGCAGAAGATGTGAATTGAGGGGATGGCCAGAGGATGCTGAGAGGATACAGCGGACGTTTAATGGATGATAATGGACATAGAACGTTTGTTGCCCATATAGGCCGCGGATGTACATCGTACACAGCGGAAAGTTCATCCGTTCACAAAGTTTTGTGCAGCTCAAAACTTCTTGTGCAGATGAAATCTCAGTGTACAGATGCTCAAGGGATAGAGTGTATGAAACACGTATGCAGTGAGTACACAATGGATGGATAGCGCTTTCCAATGGATGCCAAGGTTTTTTTAACGTTTTATATCCTCTTTGCATCTGTTGGTGCAGTGTGACAGGGGCTTTAGGCCAATCTTTAGAAATGCAGATTTGGTAATCCATTACAATAATAATACAAATAGGTATATGTAGTTCTACTCTTCCAACTTCCACAACTTCAACAGGATTAATCTCTTTTCACAATCTATTTCTCATTTTCCCATTAATTCATTTAAACATAAATAACATTTCTTTGTGCTTTGTATTTATAGTCCCTAAATACTATTATTTAATATTCAATATAAATAGTAATATTTATAACACACTTACATAATCACAAAGAGTACACTGAACAAATATTTATTGTTATACATAATATCTACAATGTTAGACACATGAAAACAATACCTGGGGCCAACCCCCAAAAGTTTTCAGAAAAGTCAGTTTTTTTAAAATAAAAGTTTTATTTAAGTTTTAATAAAACATATAAATACAAATAAAATATTTTTTTTTGAGAACAATGTGACCCCGGGTTATCACTTTTCCATTCAGACATAAACTCAATACATATTTGTCTTTCTAATCATTCTAATCTATATCTTATAACTATTTTTGCAATTTTTTCAAAAGCTTTTCCCTTTCTTTACTTCTTATAGCCTTATTTTAAATTATCTCATTTCTTTCTTAATTCAATTACATATCTTTTTCTAATTTTTAAAATCTTTCTAATCAATGTTTTTATACTTTTATCTATCCTGTTTACAATTTCATATTATCTTTTCTCATAAAACAAATTTTCCCCTGTAATTACTAGACTGCAGTATAACACCTTTGTATCTTTTTTTCAAATCTTGTTTAAAAATTTAAGTTACACCTCTACAGTTTTAACATTCATTTTTTAACCTCTATTTTATAACACATACCTATTTTCAATCGAATTCTGCTTGGTACATTCCCTTAAAAATACACACTAAATTCTTAAAAGAAAAAAGTATATGTGTGTATATATCTGTGTATATATGTATACCAATAGTAAATGGAATAATTATTCTATTCAAGTACAGCTTTGCCATTAATATTAATAACAATCTTTTACATTTCTATTTCTTTTAACAAACATTACTAAGTAATATCAGTTGTTTTTCACTTTAATCATCTATATTTCATATTTTACTTATTACTGTCTTTAAATAAAAACTAAACAATAGTTATTAACAGTAGTGAATAACATTATTATTCTTATTCAGATTCATCTTGTCAACTGATAAAAATTTTCCATGTTTCTTTTCAGTTTTTTTTAACTTTCTTTTTAAATCATTGAGAGCCTTATTCTCTTCACAAACAAATATTCCATTACACATCAATACAAATTTTTTCTATCACTTTAATCATCTAAACATATTTTCTAACCCTTTTCTATTTCTAATATAACAATGCTATCCCATGCACCCTTGCAGAATCCTCTCCTTAAGTTAAACTTTAACCATTATCTCTGTCTTTTAAATAGGTTTATACCTTTAATTCTTCTACGCTTTTCCTGTACTTTTATATCTTGTTTCTGTCCTTTGTAGCTTCTTTTCCTTTCCCTCTTCCCTCTCTTCTCCCTCCCCTTTTTATTCCCTTTTCTATCTGATTCTCTCTTCTGTGATCCTCCCTTCTGCTTCTTCCTGATATTATGATTATTTTTCAAATTACTCTTTTTTTAGTGTTGCTTCAATGTTTAAGTTTTTAACTCCCTTTCCCCCCTTTCCCTATTTTACCCCGCTTAAAATTGCTTGGTCATTAAAGATGGCTTCTTCTTCATCCCGCCCTTCTTGTTCTGCCAAAAATCAGTTTTGAACTGTTGTAAAAACATCCCAATAAAGAGGAACCCAGACAAACCACAAACAATAATTTTTATTTAAGATCCAGAAGTTTATTTCATGAGCAATTTGAAACATGAATAGCCATCATAGCATTATTTATAACAATTACCCATTACAACAAGATCCAAAGACAACAGTTTGATCCAAGAAGGAATAGCTCCGGCCAGTGGCCCCAAACTCATCCCAAGAGATTCTTTTTATATTTTTCTGCACTCATTTCACAACTTTCCTCCTTGTTCTTTCTTACTGACAGTCTCCACATTTACCCATGTACATCTGAAATCTCTATCCACCAGCTACATTCAGTTCCTTATTTCTCGTGGAATGTCCTTCTATGTCCAAATATGTTTATAAAGTTACATACTTTGCAAAATCACGTTTCACAATTACCCTGTTTCTCCAACAATACAGCCTCCCCCATAGGAAGTCCCAGCATGTTTTATATGAAATCAAATGAAATTAAATGAATTTTTAAATGAAATTAAGCCCCTCCCCCAAATTAAGGCCTATATTAAAACATGCGAAATGAGGGGGAATGGTGGGGGGGCTTGCCATTAGGAAGTACTTCTGTTGCACACCTGGATATGGTACTGCCTGTGTTGACCCCGATACGAAGTGCCCCATCAACCCCGAGGTCAATATCCAAGCCGTCACCACCTGCCCGCCCAAAGATGCAAGGGGAAGAATTAAGTCACCCCCGAAAAGACAGCCTAGCCATTTTTGGGGATATCAAAAAAAAATAAGACCCGGCCTTATTATATGAGAAACACAGTAGCAATGGCTCAGCAGGATTACAAATAGTTCTGGTACATTTTGAAATCATCCTATCTATAACTATCATGTCTCTTTATTCTGGAGCCTGCTATCACCCAAAGGCCTTATTGAATCTGATAGATCAATAGCCTATATTTTTCTTTCTCACAGAACTTTTTCCAGAAATGGGATAATATTAGAGTCAATCAAACTTCCAATGGCAGCCATTCTAGAGACCGGTCCCGAGAGTGGAGAAACACATCCTCTACACTTCAGCCACTTACATTCCTAAAATGGGAGTCAAGCATTGTATCCTTTTTAAGATTGAAAAATCACTGAGCTAATTTTTCAATAGGTACAAAGTATTATTTTCCCTCTTTGTTAAATAACACTTACAAATACTCTTGTATACATGATGGTTTCCTCAGTGGATCTTTGTAAAAGAATGACTGCCTTCTGTTCCATGCTGGAGATGCAATATATTGCAAGGAATATTAGCTTTTATGCATGTGCATTGCTAGCTACATTAATTCTGTTGTGGATAGTTCATAACCATTGGTTTGGCAATATAAGCAAGGTGAATAAAATAAGCTTTTCAAGGTAGAATTCAGTAAAACTCAGGGTATTACCCTTGGTCCTGGCTGCTGATCTTACTGTGTGCCTGTAATTGCTGTTTTTGCTTTGAACCAGAATTACCAGATTGTTGCTGTTGCTAGAGGAAAATGATGCAGGATAACTGGAGCATGTGGACTCCTGGAGAAGAGGCTGAAAACATCCATAGCACCCAAAAAGCAGAAGTATAGAGAACATGGCTAAGATTCAGAGAGAGGTTGGAAGAATAGAAATTTGGTTTGGCAAAGGACATTTAGATTAATCAATCAGATCAAAGATTGACAGTGGGATTCCTAAGTACCTGACTGCTTTCCTCCATTTCTTCTTCCCTACTAAGATAGTAGTTGAGAGTAGAGGAGAAGAGGAGGAGGAAGAGAGGGAGAGCCAGAAGCAGAGTGTTATGCTGTCACGCCAGAGCTCCCATTGGCATGATTTTTCCCCATCCTCCTTCTGGGTCTCAGCCAAATCCTCTATTTTTATCCCATGGCAGACAATTGAGAGGGAGAGCCTAGAGGTTTTCTCACAGGGAGAAAAGAACACCTTATAAGTGGTATTCCAAAACCTGTAGGTAATGTGCCACATACCATAATAATTTGCAACCATTGCCGAGATCAGTTATTTTGTAAACAATTTTATAATACAATTGTTTGCATTGCAATAGTGGTGAATATCTGTAGCTCAGGTATAGGATGAAGGTGAAGGTTCATTCTCTGAGCTTGTGGGCTGGTTTCTGAATTACCAGGTTAGGAGTTTAAACTCTGCTGAAGATGTTAACTAGCCTGATAACAAAATGTTCAGAAACCAGCCCACAAGCTGGGAGAATGAACCTTCGCCCTCGTTTGTTTGCATTGCTTGGGAAATTCCAGATTATCCTCAGAAAGCCTTTTCTTAGTTCTCCAGTGCTACAATGATCTCTGTCAATCTCCTCTGTCTGATGTAACCAAATCAGTTAGGCTCAAGTCTAACTTAAAAAAGCCTGATTTATGTGTACTGGTATTACTGCAAGCTCTCTTCTGCCTAACCACACACTGGAAAACAGGCAGGCTCAAGGGCAAAATCAATGCTTCTCTTAATGACTACATATAGTTGCATTATTATAGTCTAGGAAACTACTCAGAGTTCTCAAACAATTCATTCAAATGACATTTGGGGCAATGACAACTGAGGTTCTCAGTCAACAGAGGCTATTGCCAGCTCAAGAGCTCCCCATCTAAAATACTGTTGAAATTGACAATGGAGTCAATTTCCCTCTAAGGAGCAGATAGGAGGGGAACTACCAGTGCCCCCCAATCTACATATTGACAGTGATTAGATCAGTAGTTGAATCTTCAAAGGTTGGATCTTTTATTATTACCAATACATGTGTGAAGGCTCTATGAAGGTTGTTTCCACTCTCTGTGACTTAGAGTTGCCATAGAATACTCTGCTAAATTGGGTGTTGAATGCATATGGTATTTCCCTTTATCAATGTTCAGTAAAATATCATCAAAGATTGGTAACTGAATGATTGGGATGATCAATATCCAAAGGAGCAACATTAGGGCTGAGAAAAAAACCTCAATGAACAAACAATGACCTCATTTTTCTTGAGTTCAAGAAAAGATGCTTTTTCAAAAGGCAACTGGACTTTCTGGTTTTTCTTTGAATTTTTTTCATTTCTCACCCAAGAAGCTTCTTCAGCTCTGAGTGGATGGTATGGAATGGGAGGATCTATACTCCTTGCAGACAGCTGGTCATTGGCATTCTTTTAGAGAGTCATTAAGACCATCTGGAGATTTATCTGTGTCATCAGGGTCATTTGAGTAGTGCAAATGGGTGAGCCTTCTTGGAACTGTTGGGCTGGAGATGAATGATGTTGTATCCCGAGGGCTGTTCAGTTTTGACATAGATGGCCTCTTTCAAACCAGCAGTTCTCTCTGTTCAAAATGTGGACTTCTATTCCCTACCATCCAGTCAGAGTTGAAGAAGCTTCTTGGATTAGAAGCAAAACATCTTCAAAGAAAACCAGAAAGTCCAGTTGCCTCTTGAAAAACCAGTTTTGGGACAGCCATGACCTGGATGAATGAGAATCTCTACAGACAGTTCATTTTGTTTTCTATCCAAGATACTCCAGGCACCTCAAAGACCTTCCCAAGCAGATTTACCCCAGAAGCTTCATGTACAGGTAGTCCTTGACTTACAACTATTAGTTTAGAGACTGTTGAAAGTTACAATAACATTGAAAAGAGTAACTTACGACCATTTTTCACACTTAGTGACAATTGCAGCATCCCTGTGGTCATGTGATCAAAATTCAGCCACTTGGCAACTGGCTAATACTTATCATGGTTGCAGGCTCAACATATGATCACTTTTTGTGACCTTCTGACAAGCAAAGTCAATGGGGAAGCCAGATTCACTTTACAACTAACTTAACAACTACACTGGTTCATTTAACAATTGTGGCCAGAAAAGCTGTAAAATGGGGGTGAAACTCACTTAACAACTTAGCAATTTTGTGCTCAATTTTGGCCATAAGTTGAGGACTAAATGTAGAGACTGAATCCCATAGCACTCTGTGAAGAGTAACAATCAGCCCAAAATCTCTTCCAGCATCTAGAATTATCACAAAGAAAAGAGCAGGGCTCCTATGAAACTCTGCCTTGAAGCAATAAGGACTAAACTGTATGGTGGTACCTTGGTACTCAAACTGCTTTGAAACTCATCAATGCATTTTGACATGAAAATTTTGTTCCAGTAGTCATGGTTTGTTTGGTACTCAACACACAAGATAGAACTTGTCATTGTTGGCTGCTTTGTGACTTGCTACATTATTCCTTATGGAGAAAATTGGTTTGGCGCTCATTGTTTTTGGTACTCATCCTGCCTTCAGAAATCAATTAATGATGAGTATCAAAGTACCACTGAATAGCATTTTATTTCTGAGTAGAGGAAGCAAATTACACCGCCAAATCAGCTCCCATATCAGATAAAGCAAGCTAACCAAGTAAGCATTGCATGGATCTTATGCTCAGGAACGTGAAAATCAGTAGATAAAAGGTTATCTTACTTTTTCAATACCTGTGCTGGTACCAAGTCCAATCATTGGGATAGTGTTCCCGTCGTTCAGTCTCAAATGGTGGCTTTGGGAGGTAAACTGGTTCATGGTGACACAAACAGGGCTTCCTGTAATTTTTCTCCTGCGCTTCTCCAGCCAAACTCCCCAAGGAAATGATATGTCTTCTATAGATGGCTTGGGTACATTCTTTCTTGGCAGGACAGGAAAGTCCTCTTCCTGCAAGAGGACAGGAAAGCCCTGCACAAATAACAGGTTCCCTGTTGTAGAACACTGAGCAAATATTTGCTCTGTTAAATACTGACATTGGCGGTCTTGGTATTTCATTGGCAGAAATGACTGGGAGGTGATTCCCTTCTGCAAGGCAAAGAGTGTCCATCCTCAAAAGTACAGCAGTTTTGAAATGCAGCCTTTAGGTTCGAAGTGACTTGGATGAATGAAGATTGTTGATATGATAGAAAGAAAGGCAGCTACAGTAAAGTTTTAGCCAAGCCTTTTGTAAATCTTATTTTATCATCTGCACTGAATTCCTAGCATGAACAGCTGCGGGGTGATTGTGGCTAATAGCACTAGCAATAGCACTTAGATCAGGAGTGGGGAATCATTCTGGGGATTCACAAGGGTTCAGGAGAGTCCCTAGCTAAGATTCTGTGCGGTTCGGAGAACCCCCAAATCCCATTCCTGGTTGGTCCTGCCCAGGGGTGGGATTCAATTTTTTTAACAACCGGTTCTGTGGGCATGGCTTAGTTGGTGGGCATGGCTTGGTGGTCATGTTATTGGCTGGGTGTGGCCAACTCAACATCACTCACATCGAGGGACGCATCTCCTCACCTGGCCTCTCGTGACTGTGGGATGCTGCAACAGTCAGAAGTGTGAAAAATAGTCATGTCACTTTTTTCAGTGCCACCGTAACTTTGAATGGTCACTCCACACAAGCAAAGTACCAGCAAAGGAGGGGAAAAAAACTCCAGAGAAGTTCCTGAGACAGGAAGTCTAGTCCTGCCAAGAATGGAATAAGGCTTCACGGAGAGGCAGTTTCTGTAAGCAACACCAGAATGTTTCCTTCCTGCCTTCCTTACAGGATTAGGCCAGTAATTTCTTCTAACAACTGGTTCTCCAAATTGCTTCAAATGTTAACAACTGGTTCTAGCCAATAGGTGCAAACTGGTAGAATCCCACCCCTGGTCCTGCCCTGCCCTGCCAAGCCCTCCCCTACCAGGAGTCTCCACCCAGCCGGAGGCCAGGGAGGGCAAAAAACAGGTTTCCAGAAGCTATCCCTGACCTGAGCAGCTTTGTGGTGATGTGAAGATATGAGGATTGCATTAGGAAAATAATTGGCAGGCAACTTTTTTACCCAAGGCAGAGAATATCAATATTGCAAAAGCATAATTTTGCATGCAGCTTCTCCTTTTCAATATTACAAAAGTAAAGTTTTGCATGAAGCTTCTCCTTTTCCACATCACCACAGACAAAGAAAGATGCATGGCACTGAGGGGGATATAGAGTTTTACCTTTTTACCCAAGGCAGAGACTATCAATATGACAAAAGCATGTTGTAATGACTACTATCAATAATATGATTGCAATCATCAACCAGCAGACCTGGACTAGAAAGCTGGATGAACCCAGTCAATGTGAATTAAAGAAAGAGCAGAAAAACTGTATCCAAGTTACTGATATGATTTTATTTAAGCAGTCGCATTTGTTTAATAACATATAGGTAGTGCTTGACTTACAATAGTTCACTTAGTGACTGTTCAAAGTTACAAAACACTGAAAGAAGTGACACAACCATTTTTTACCCTTACCACCCTTGCAGCAACCCTGTGGTCACATGACCAAAATTCAGAGGCTTGGCAGCTGACTCCTGTTTATGACGATTGAGGTATCCCGAGGTCATGTGATCATCTTTTGCGACCTTCTGACAAGTATCTTACGTAGCTTTTTCTCTGGTAATATTACACAACTAACTAGAGCATACAAAATATTTGCTGGACCAATACTCGAATACAGCTCATCAGTCTGGAACCCGCATTATGTATTTGATATTAATACAGTTGAGAAAGTCCAGAAATATTTCACAAGAAGAATTCTCCACTCCTCTACTCATGACAGAATACCTTATGCCACCAGACTTGAAATTCTAGACCTAAAAAACCTAGAACTACACCGCCTTCGGTCCGATCTAAGTATAATATATAAAATCATACATTGCAATGTCCCATCTGTCAATGAATACTTCAGCTTCAACCATAACAACACAAGAGCAAACAATAGATACAAACTCAAGGTTAACCACACAAAACTTGATTGCAGGAAATACTTCAGCAACAGAGTGGTCAATGTCTGGAATATTCTACCTGACTCTGTGGTTTCTTCTCCAAACCCCAAAATCTTCAACATTAAACTATCTACTATTGACCTCACCCCTTTTCTAAGAGGTCTGTAGGGGGAGTGAATAAGCGCACCAACGTGCCTACTGTCCCTGTCCTATTGTTTCTTTATTATTATTATTTTTCTTATATGTATCCATGTATTCATAACTATGTTTTTTACTTATACCTATTATCTTGTAAACAATTGACGAAAATAAATAAATAAATAAATAAAATAAAATAAAATCAGTAGGGAAGCCAGATTCACTTACCCAGAGTGTTACTAACTTAACAACTGCAATGATTCACTTAATAACTGTGTCAAGAAAGATACTGAAAGGGAACAAGACTGGTGTGGCTTGGTGGGCATGACCATGGGACTGGGTGAGTATGGCTTTTTTTTTTTCTTTTTTGCAGCCACCCCTCACCTCATTTTTTGGACCTTCTGGGCCTCAAAGGAGCCTCTGGGGGGGTGTTTTTGCTCCCAGAAGGCTCCTCTGGAGCTCAGGAAGAAAAAAAAAAACAGAGCATGGGAGGGGCGCACAGCACCCCTCCACGCTCCATTTTGGGACCTTCCTAGCCTCAGAGGAGCCTCTGGGGCAGCTCCCAGAAGGCTCCTCTGGGCCTCAGAAAGGCAAAAAATGGAGGGGGGGGGGGGACTGAACCCCTCCCTCCATTTTTTGCCTTCTTGGGCCTCAGCAAGGGGAATCCCAGCACAGCTGATTGTCAGGAGGGGAAAAAAAAGAAAGAAATACCTTCAAGGGTGAGCGTCAGGTGGGTGGGGTGAGTGAGCATTGGGCAGGCAGGGTGGGGCAAGCGAGCCAGCAGTGACTGGGTGACCAGGTCAGGGGTGTGGTCAGCCAGAACTTACTACCGGTTCAACAACCCATGCCAAATCCTTGACCGATCCAGTGCGAACCGGCTGAAAACCACCACTGATGTGCCTGTAAGTACAGAACTCTTCATACATGAGTGTATTTATTTATCAAACTATCCGCATACTTTTTACCAGGAAGTATAAATATGGTATAAAATGCAAACTTAAATAAAATTCAATGTAAAGAAAGTAAAAAAAAAAAATTTAAAGGAAAGGAATAAACAAGCAACACAAGAATGGAGGCAACATTTGTTTCCTTTTACCAGTCACTGAAAAGAAGAAAATAAAAAATTGCTAATAGATCAGAAAAGTTGGGAAAACCTGGCATTTTCTTTTCTAAAGCTTTTAATGGAAGCTTGTTTATTTATTTATTACTTTTAAATCCCTCCAGATGAACCACAGATTCCCAGCAGTTTATGGTAATAAAAGTAACACAGTACATTTATATAGATTTAACATCAATTACTCTGGCTCTAACAGAGCCATCAATCTCCAATATGTTCTGAATTAAATAAGAATGCTGCATAAAACTCCAGATAAAACAATGGCAACAATTACATATTAAAATGTAAATCTGATCTGCTGAATTAAGCTAATGAAGATTGTACAGCACAAAAAGAAATAATCACTACCTAATATTTGCAAATTAAAACTGTTGCCAAAGGACATTGCCTTGGACCTCTTTTTTTTTTTTAAACAAATTTTATTCGATTTTTCACATTAAAAACAAAAATCTCTTCTTAGTGGACAACATATTTCTGGTCATCACCTTTACATACAAATATGACAGCAATTATACATTCATATATGCATACTAAATTCTATTATTACCTTTTCCATTCCAAATTTTCAGTAAAGAGAGAAACAAACGCATTAATTCTAGCCTCTTTTATTAATCTCAGTTGAAACATCTTTTTGTTTCATTTCAATTATTTCAAATATAATCCTTTAATATTTATTTTAAAAATAAAGATAAACAATATATGCTTGTATAATAATAATAATAATAATAATAATAATAATAATGGTTACCAATGTCTCTCCTTGCTTTTAATAGTCTATATTAATTTAGTTGGTTCTTTCATCTGTCATATTCCCTTTCCGTTACACATTCTTTTTATAAATTCTAAATTAATACAAGTTATAACGCTAAAGAAAAAAAAAACAAGTATAGGTTTCTCCCCTTTTACTGCTTTGAGCATGACACCACAATGATTAAAATATACTTTTATTCCCTCATCTTGATTCCCAATAAATGATTATTTTTAAGAAGTTACAATAATAATCATTACATATTTTCATTTGGATTCTGCAGCATATTTTCCACCCTTAATTTTTAATAAGAGTTATCAATATCTACATTACCCTATTTTTAATTTAGTTATCAATATCTACATTACCCTATAAATATTTTTAATTGCAGAAATATTCTTATTACCCCTTGTCACCCTGCAGAATCCCCTTTTTAATTCATCAACCATTATCTCTGAAAAAACAATTTCTTTTCAACATTTTACTGTTTCCATATTTCTTTATTTCATACGCCTGTTTCTTACTGCTTCTCCTCCCCCTCTTTTCCCCATATCTTTTCTCATTCCAATTTATATCCCTCTCTTTCTTAATATCTTCCTTTCCCCTATTCTGCTGGGTCTTTCTGCTTTTCCTGACTTCACAGGCATTCCCTCTTTTGATTGCCTTCTTAAAGGCTAGGTCACACTGGCTGACAGATGCAAAACGTATGCAAAAAGGACACAGCGGATGAGCAAATTTTCAGGGGTGGCTCCATCTGTTGTCATCCGCTCCAAAAAGTGGCCAAAATTTGCATAAACAGAATGGAAAAGATAGGAAAAGAACAGATGTGGGTAGTATGTAGCAGGGATGTTAAAGGGATGTTCATAGGAAGCCTAGAGGATGTATATAGGATGCAAACCGTTCACTGCTCATCCTTTCTATTTCCGTGCTACTAACGCTGTGTAGACGTTCCGTGTACCTTTTGTTTCCTCCCTCTTTTCGTTTTCAGCTGCAACGGATGTGAGTTGAGAGGATGCCCAGAGGATGCAGAGAGGATACAGCAGACGTTTAACGGATGATAAACGGACATAGAACGTTTGTTGCTCGTATGTCACGGATTTACATCGTACACAGCAGAAAGTTCATCTGCTCAAAAAGTTTTGTGCAGATCAAAACTTCTTGAGCGGATGAAATCTCAGTGGACGGATACTCAAAGGATAGAGCATATGAAAAACGTATGCAGTGAGTACACAACGGATGAATAGCGTTTTCCAACGGATGGCAAGCTTTTTTTAATGTTTTACATCCTCTTTGCATCCATTGGTGCAGTGTGACATGGGCTTAAGTCTCAACTTTTTAATCTTCCTTCTTTCCCCACTTCTTTGTAGCGTTCTTTGTGTTAATTGTCCATTTAAGATGTCTTCTCCTTGAGTCGACTCCTCCTCCTGTGAAGATTTCTTCTTGTTCTTCAATCGCCATTTCCATTTTTTCTAACACAGAGCAAAGTGATTCGCCTCTTTCCTGTAGTAATTCTCTCATATTTTTAAGTTCCATTTTTAATTCACGAAGAGATATCATCATTACACACTCTTACATTTTATGATTGTTGAAGTTCACAAAAAAAAACAAAACATTTTTACTTTCCTTCTTTCTTCTTTCAATTTTCTAATGTTCTCAGTTATTCCAGCCCAGGATCTATACCAAAAACATCAGTCAATCCCACAGTCAGTGCTTTTTTCTTTATTTTGGTTCTGCTTTCACTTTCTAGGATTCTTACTTTGTTTCAATATTTCTTTAATGTTATATCCACACAAGTTCATTCAGAAACAGGATGCTTTCTGTTTTGTTTGAGCTCAAGTTTTTGTCAAAAGGTTGCACTCTCCATTATACAAAGTCTTCACCTTTTTCCCTTATTTTTTTATTTTTTCGAACCTCAATATTCCAGCACAGTCCAGTCTCCAATCTGTAAACTTTATTGTTATTATTTTTTGACAATCTTAAGTCCAGCTTTATTTTATGCCTGTTTATTGCCAAGATATTTTTGTCCAATTTAGTGAAATCTTCATTTCCAGCTTCTTCCTTTCCCGGTTCGAAGCCCCGCTTAGCTGTCAAAAATATTTTCTTATTTTTTTTATCTGTCCCTTTGTAATTTCACTGCTCACTTTTCTTTTCTTAAAAATTCCATGTTACCTTAATCCCGGGGTACTTTTGCTTAGTTGTATTGCCAGTTGTCCCGGTTCAGATGTTATCCACCTCTTTCTTCCCTCCTGCACAAATCTTAATCCAGCTGAGTCCCCCTCTTCGGGGTGGCCATTTTTAAACCACCTCTGCAGTTGTCTTTCGGGGGGGAAAAAGACCAAGACCAGGGGGGGAGATGCGGCTCCCCTCAAACTGTCTTGAGGCTTCCCCTTACTCCACCACCCCTCCAAGGCAGCTTCAGCCCCTAATAGTAATGATCGGGGCTCTCCAACAAAAGACCACGGACCATAGCTGCAGAGCGTCGCGATCTATGGTCCGTCAGTAAAGAGGCTCCACCTTCTTCCTGGACCTTTTTTTTTTTTAAAAAAAGGATTAAGGTTTGTGTGTGTGTGTGTGTGTGTGTAAACAAACCTAGATGGGAAGATAACAGCACTCTGTATGCCTTTTGCATATAGTGTTCTTTGCCACATGACCACAGAAAATGTCTTTGGACAATGCTGGCTCCCTTGGCCAAGAAGTAGAGATGACCATTGCACCCTAGAGTTGAACAAGGAAACTTTTACATGCATACACTAGCTTGATACCCCTGCTTCACTACAAAACTATGTGGTCGAGCTTAGTTTTTGGGTCAGGAAATAAGGTGGGGAGGAATTCTACCTCTGCCTACCAGAATCCCTTGGTATTCATCTGGCTAGCATCCTGTCTGTGTGTGAGAAAGCTGAGGGCTGTTTGGAAACTGAAGCATATTTGCTGTGTGAGCAAGAAGGAGACAGCAAGGAGCCTGGGCATGGCTTAGCTCAACTGTTCTTTACTAAAACTGCTGGGTGCTGTGAAACTGAAACTGAAAATCCTCTCCTCTGCTTGTGTTTGGCATTTGGAACAGAGTTTATGATGATGCATGAGTGGTATTTCATTTTTACACACACACACACACACACACACACAAGCTGCCATATATATTTATCATTGTAAGTTACTCCCTGTGGTAAGAAGGGTGGCCAATATATACATATATATACACACATACATCTTATAAATTAGAAAGTAGCATTAGCTTTGACTAATATAATATACTTGTAAAATAATTTTTCATGATCTCATCCATGAATATAAGAAGGCAGTGCAATGGCTAACCAGTTAAGATGCTGGTTTGTTGGCTGGAAAGCCAGCAGCCCAGGTTCGAGGCCCGAATCCATGGGTGATGGGATAAGCTCACATCCTTGCCCCAGCTCCTACCATCTAGCAGTTCAAAAGTATGCAAATGTGAGTAGATAAGTAGACACCACTTTGGTGGGAAGGTAACAGCACTCCATGATGTGATGCTGGCCACATGACCACAAAAATATCTTGGGAGGGTGCTGGCTCAATGACCTTGAAATGGAGTTGAGCGCTACCCCTATAGTTGACAACTAGCAGAGTAAAATCTACAGGGACTCCTTTTACCTTTTTACCATATATGAATTATCACATCTACCTTCAAAGATTGTTCTAAAGCTTGAAGTTTTGTCTTTTCCTTTCTTTTTTAAAAGTGCACTACAGTTTAGAGTGTTTTAGAAACCTTGTATGAAGCCATTCTAATATTTTAGCACTTCAGAACTATCTCATCCTTTTTAGTTATTTTCTGAAGACTTTGTAAAGCAGTAGTTCCCAAAGTGGGTGGTACCACCCCCTGGGGGGCGGTGGGATGCCTTACAGGGGGTGCTGAGAGGCAAGGGGGCCGACAGGGGGTGCTAAGGGGAGGCAAGGGGAGTGCTGGAGGTGAGCGGCAGGGCACAATTCAGGGGCAGAGGTGCTATTCAACCAGTTCGTACCTATTCGGGTGAACTGGTAGCGGTTATTTAGCATGGGTCATCGAACTGGTGGCAATCTCTGGCTGGCCATGCCCCCAACCCATTCACCTGGTTGCTCACTTGTGATCGCTCTCCTAGTTTTCCGTTCCCCACGTCCTCTTTCTCCCCAGGGAAAAGGAAGAAAGGCAGGGAAGTATCGCTTTCCCCATGTGACTTAAAGTGTCGGGAGTGAGAAAGACTGCGGTCTGACAGAGGGGGTGGGGGTGAATCGAGCTTTGGAGCACTTTTGCAATGTAAAAGAAATGCATTTTGGAAGCAGGTCTTTTAAAAACTTCTCCAAGGATTCCCCATGGATGCTGCAAGTATCACTTTCCCCTTGTGAGTTAAAGTGCTGGAGTGAGAAAGAGTGCGGTCTGACAGAGGGGGTGGGGGAATCCACTCCAGCCTTGGAGAAACTTAAAGGAGCTGCTTTCAAAATGCTTGTCTATTAAGTGCTCTGTGTGTGTGTGAGAGAGAGAGAGAGAGAGTGAGAGAGAGAGAGAGAGAGGGAGAGGGAGAGAAACAGAGGGAGGGAGGGAGAGAGAGAAAGAGAGAGAGGGAGAGAGAGACAGAGAGAAAGAAAGAAAGAAAGAAAGAAAGAAAGAAAGAAAGAAAGAAAGAAAGA
>BLBF01000022.1:55032386-55055812 GCA_015471245.1 Laticauda colubrina | reverse complement strand
TATATATATTTATATATATTTATATATATTTATATATATTTATATTTTCTTAGGCTTTCGCGGGTACTTACATGTGTGCTGTTTAGCTTCCTTCAGGTATTATCCCACGTCATTGTAGTTCTGTTAAAGTTGTAGCAACGTTTCAGCAGAATCTCATCTGCCATCCTCAGGCTTATATATATATATGAAGCACTTAAATGTTTAATAGGACTATATAATTATAAAGATGATATATTCAGCCATAACCAGAACGCTGATTTTACTTAAATACTACTTATTTGATACTTCACTGTAGTAGCTGTGTTATATATTTCTTTTCAACCCTCAGGCTGTTTTATTTTATTAACACTGTAAAATGCCCATATCTAGCAGACTACTGGGAAATGCATATAAAGTCTATTCTGTGACAACATCTCAGCATATTTGTATGATTGTCTGGCCAAAATGTGCTATCCAATCTATTGCAGAAATTAATTTCAATCACCTTTGCTGATGTCTACTTCCAGCTAAATGAAGAGGTTTTAAAACAGCACAATTAAAACAAAATATATTAGATGGTGTGTCTATTATATGTTACTTTTTAGTATAGCCTTTAACTTCTCTGATCATTGACTCTTCTGACTGTGGCTGACAAGAGTTAGAGTCCAACATCTTTGGGAAGGCCAAATGTTCTACCCCTATTTGAAATTTTGACTACTGTCATAAGAGGCTAAAGGCCCAGTCCCACTGCACTTACGGATGCAAAGAGAATATAAAAAGTTAAAAAAAGCTTGCCATCCATTGGAAAATGCTATGCATCCATTGTGTACTCATTGCATACGTGTTTCATACTCTCTATCCGTCGAGCATCTGTCCACTGCGATTTCATCCGCACAAGAAGTTTTGAGCTGCACAAAACATTGTGAACGGATGAGCTTTCCACCGTGTACGATGTAAATCTGCGACATACGAGTAACAAATGTTCTATGTCCGTTTATCATCCGTTAAACGTCCGCTGTATCCTCTCTGCATCCTCTGGGCATCCTCGTAACTCACATCCGCTGCAGCTGAAAACGGAAAGAGGGAGGAAAGAAAGGGTACATGGAACGTCTATACATTATTAGTAGCACAGAAATAGAAAGGATGCGTTCACATCCCCTTTCTTTCCCTTAGGCGTACATGATGCATCCGCTTCATCCGCTATGCGTCCGCTTTGAAATTCTCCCACGGAACCCCTTCGGAGGTGTCATCTGCTTCCATCCGCTTTCATCCGCTAGGCTTCCTATGAACATCCGTTTAACATCCCCGCTACATACTACCCACGTCCGTTCTTTTCCATTCTTTTCCATTCTGATTATGCAAATTTTCACCTCTTTTGGGAGCAGATGACAATGGGTGGAGCCACCCCCAAAATTTTGCTCGTCCGCTGTGTCCTTTATGCATACATTTTGCATCCATCGGCCAGTGGGACTGGGCCTTTAGAAAAGGAGAAATGAATTAAGGAGCCTGTCAAGAACTTTGTTATACCTCAAATCCAAAACAGAAAAGTCACAAAAAACCTCTGACTCCATCCACATAAAACCAACTCTATGGCCTCCTAGGGGCTAAAATATATTATGATGCTATATTAGAATTCAGAGTCTTTCAAGGAAGACAGGGCCAAAAATGCATATGGCTTAAAGGCTTCCAAGATTTCCACAGGGTTATTCTGGTTTTCATTCCTGAGTTTAATACTGACTGCTTGCCTGGATTATTTAACTAAATAATAAGCAGAAAAACTGCATGTATTTTCCTGAAATATACTACCTGATAATATCCATTCCAGCTGTCAGACCACCCCAAAACAAAATATTCCATCTGTTCAGTATCCTTTAATGTATGACTGAAAAGGCTGTGAAATGAACTTAAAGCCCAGGGGTAGAGTGGTATCCTTATTTGTGTTTCTTCTAGAAACTAGCTGTGAAGAATTCCAGTCTTTGCCTGCTTTGTCCTTAATAATAATATTTATTGGAAAAGCTCCATTTGACTACTAGAAAGCTCTTGGCACTTCTCCAGTAAGTGCTAACAATCTTACTACTTTGAAATAAAAGAAGAGGTAGAAGATAAAAGAAAGAGAAAGGGAAGGGAAGAAAAGAAAAGTTTTTGCTTGTGAATCCTTGCAAAGGCTTTTTGATAAAGTATTGGTATCAAACAAAAGAAAAGCTCCAAAAGTTGTCCTTTGTTTTTCTAAGCTCCTTCCAAAATGTTTCTCATGATTTCCCCAACTGGGAGCCCCTTCAGACCATAGGGGCTTCAGCTCTAAAGCTCTGGATGTCAAGTTATCTGTAAACATTTAGTTTGATCAAAGAAAGATAATGGTCAAGAATCGGCAACATGCTGGGACATGTTGCTGAGTCAGTCAAGGGCAACAAGAACTTTCTGGGTACTAAGCTACCCTTCCTCACCAAAATGTTCTGCCACTAATGGATAGTAGTCAGTGATTATACATATATTATACAGTGATTGTTATACATTAAATATCACCCTTCTTCCAAAGAGGTGAGGGGCTCTAATCTTTTGATGACCCAGGGTGGGATACAAACACTGTCACAGAAAAGAGGTGAAACCCCTTTTATTCCTTCACTTTGCTTCCAAGTTCCGAATATCCTTGATGGAAGACAATAAAACTCCCACACCAACAGTTACAAGAAGGAGGAAAAAAGCAACACAAACCAGGCAAGATAAGACTGGAGGAAGTCCACAGATAACAGAACAAGCACTGGGAAGGACACCAAACTCAGAGAGGAACCATAAACAAGAGATATTTCCATGCTTTGTTTCCAGTGTTCACCTGTACGCCTGTCCGTCCTCTTATTCAGTTTTTACAGCTGCAGCCCATGAAGAGGATCAAGGCCCTCTCCTCCTGAGTAGACCACGTCTCTCCCTTATCCTCTCCTCCCTGCGTGCCCAAGAATGGGTCCTCCTCTGACTGCACAGCCGGCCTCTGCCCTTCCCCAGCCTTCTCCACAACCTCTGGAGCCACACTTCCACTCCCTGTTGGCTGTTCCTCCTCTGACTCAGAGTCAGTCTTTACCAGGGGCATGACAGGTCTTGAGGCAGAAGAGAAAGAGGGAGAAGCACAGCGTGACTGGTCCATGGTATCTAGTGAAAATTGTGGCTGTGTGAATATGAGAACAGTGGGCTTTCTGTACTTCAATTCCAACATCCAAATATCCAGACCTGTATGGATCATTTTGACTATCCTTTCATTGAAAGTCTTCCACTCCATGTAGTAGCCCAGGAAGAATGAGCAGAAATGAAATATGCCACAACTAATTACAACTTACTAACTGCTTGTTTTCTAAGGCCAAGTCTGGGCTGCAAAAATCCATCTGAAAAATACTGCAAATCCTAACTACTTGATGGCACATTTGATAGCTTTATGTTTTTCTCTGCACAAACTAGAGAAGAAAAATCCTTCACTTTGACAGAGGATGAGTGGTGTGCAAAGTTACAAGCTGGATCAGTGGTGGGTTTCAAAAATTTTTTCAACCGGTTCGGTGTTAGCACCTGTTTTGTGCATGTGCAGCATTTGCAACTCACCTTCTGCTGCAAGCCCTGTGTGTTTTGTAGAGAGAGTTTCCAGGTAGCTGAAAGTCTTCAACAGGATGTGAATTGGTAGGCAAAATACTACACTATTTTTTTTCTTCTTCTCCTGAATTATCAGCTTTAATGGGACCAATTGTTTTGAAAATCCAATTTTCCTCCTCAGACAGAAGACATAGTCTAGCAAGATCAGGCATTCAATAAGCGCCATTCAAAAAGTTTAACAGGTTTTTCTCCAACATTTTTGGAAAACATACCTTCTGGAAAATATTGGCAGAGCTGACACCATCTACACAGCAGGGGTGTCAAACTCAAGGCCCATAGGTCAAATCTGGCCCATGGGGTGCTTAGATCTGATCCACAGGGCCACCCTGAAAACAGCGAAGGATCAGCCCATGGTGCCTCTGTCAGTGAAAACAGAACTCAGGAGGGCTCTCCTGAACTCCATTTTCTCTGGCAGAGTGCTGCAGGAGGCCATCGCAGCCAAAAACAGAGCCCGGGAGAGATGCCCCTGACACGAGTGATGTCAAGCTGGCCATGCACACCCCACCCACACCCACCTGGCCCCTGAGGTCAAATACAACCCTGATGCGGCCCTCAATGAAATTGAGTTTGACGCCCCTGATCTATAGGATTTGATCTACCCAGAATCCTTAGTGACTGTGATGCTATATAAATTTGATAAACAAAGAAGCAAACAAACAAGTAAATTTTATGTTAGACATTAATGCTGAAAGTGATCAGATAGAAAACAAAAATATCCGAGGCGAAGAACAAGTCGGGTTCAAAACAGGATGATCTACAAGATAATACAGAGTTGTGATAAAGATAGAGGCACACCATCCACTGCTTTCAGCCCTTTTGTAAGTTTATCATGATAATATTAACAGCTGTAATAATACAGTTGTTGTTTTTTTCCACAGGCTCATATTGGTTTTAGGATACCTAGAAAATTTTTGCACAGCATTGTGGAGAAATATTTTTACAAATAAACTACCCAAGGATAAAGATAATTGTTTTGGTAAGCCTTAAGTTGCATTGCTGATTTATAGATGGACACAAGACAAAACAGGTAATATATTTCAGTTATCTTTAAATGCTGGTCCCTTCTTCTAGGAATTTGAAACTGCGAAGAGAACACACAGGAACTCAACAGCTATCCTGGAATTTCTCCACCCAGAAGGGGATAGTCTGGTACAGGAAGTCCTTGACTTGCACCACAGTTATGACCACAATTAGGCTCAAAATGTATGTTGGTAAGTGAGACATTTGTCAAGTGAGTTTTGCCCCATTTTATGACCTTTCTTGTTGAATGAATCACTGCAGTTGTTAAGTTAGTAACCCAGTTGTAAAGTGAATCTGGCTTTCCCTTGACTTTCCTCATCAGGTCGCAAAAGGTGATCCCATGACCCTGGGACACACAACTGTCTTAAATATGAGCCAGTTGCAAAGCATCTGAATTTTGATCACGTGACCATGGGATGTTGCATTGGTCGTTAAGCATGAAAAACAGTTATAAGTCACTCTTTTCAGTGCTACTGTAACTTTGAATTAAATGATTGTAAGTTGAGGACTACCTGTACTCACAGCCACAACATTTATTTCAACCAAAACCATTGGCATACCTTCTCCATGGGCACCACTTGTTGCCTATTTTAACTAGATGGCACTCTCATCATGAAAGTAGAGTTCCTTAACTATCATATAAAAGCAGAGGTACAATTCAGTAGGTTCTGACCAGTTCTGGAGAACTGGCAGCGGAAATTTTGAGTAGTTCAGAGAACCGGCAAATACCACCTCTGACTGGAGATTTTACAGTATCCTTCCCCTGCCCTGCCCAGCCCACCAAGCCGGTATAACCAGTAGTAAAAAAATTTGAATCCCACCACTGATATAAGAGATACGGTATAGTTTATCTATTAGTTTATCTACCATGATCAAGCATGCGATTGCAGCTGCCTTTAGCAGATGTTGTAATAAATGTGTTCCCTTGTGAATAAAGTTAAGTGCCATAATTATTTGTCATGACAGAATGTACACAGGTAGTTGGTGCCTGCCTTTTCTTAACTTTCTGAATTTTCCCATCCCTTTGTCAACAGCAAAAGATAGATTAAAAACTGCTGTTCTTAAATCTAAATTTCACATTCCTTCATTTATTTAAAGATTAATGAACAATGTGTTAATGTTTTAAAATTAATGTCAATTAATGTCCATTAATGTTACTCAAAATAAAGAGTAAGTTTCTGACTGTGAGACATAGTGAGCTTTTTGCATGTCATGTATGTTGCTCTATGTTCTTTGTTAAGCCATACTAATTGTTAATTTCCAGTTCAGTGTAATTTCTAAGTCATTGTATTGCATGACCCTGTAAAATGGGTTAATTTAGTAATTATTGTATGTTAAGCATATTGTTTAACATAACAGCTTTTAGCATTAGCCAGTGGAAATAAGTTATTAGACATCAATCAGATGCTTCTTTTCTTTTTTAATTAAATACTTTCTAGCTCTGTTACATTTACCTATTGTACCTTATATATGCAGTCATTCAGTTCAAATTGTCATAAATGTTTTAAATAAGCAAATCAATACAGGTGAGAAGATGCAACTCATGATTTATATTTCAACATGTTTTAGACCAGGGGTCTCCAACCTTGGCAACTTTAAGATTTGTAGACTTCAACTCCCAGCAAAGCTAGTTGAGGAATTCTGGGACTTGAAGACAAGTCTTAAAGTTGCCAAGGTTGAAGACCTCTGTTTTAGACAACAACTCCCACGATGACTGAAATGCTAGGAGCTGAAGTTTAACGTATCTGGAGTATGCCAGATGATGGGGAAAAAAACTACTTTGAATGTTCTGGAAAGAGCTGATATTTTCAAGGGACAATTGCTCATTAACAATACCATTTGGAGTGTTTTGCTTACCTAATGCCAATTTACCCAAACTACACTGGAGAAAACAATATTAAAATTGACAGAGTGCTAGTGACACCTTGTGGTTATTTATATGAAGAAAACTTCCTGCACAATGGAAAGAGACTCGGGAAATTCTGCATTGCCCTTTGAATGCTGTCTATTTAAAGCTCATGTCACACTGAACCAACGGATGCAAAGAGGATGTAAAATGGACAAAAAACCTTGCCATCCGTTTGAAAACGCGATGTACTCACTGCCTCCGTTTGGCTTCCTCTCTATCCATCCAGCATCCATTTATGGATGTTTCATCTGCTCCAAAAGTTTTGGGCTGCCCAAAACTTTTGCGCAGAAAATGTATCCAGTTCGTCCGTTCTGCATCCGCTACACATCCGCTAGGCATCCATTACGCATCCGTTACGCATCCGCTATATCCGCTAGGCATCCGCTATGCATCTGCGCAACTCGCATCCTCCCGGATGCAGGGAGGAAGCAGAACGGATGCAGAACGGATGCCTAGCGGATGCAGAATGGAAACAAAGCGTTTAAAGCGGAAAAAACGTTCACAGAGGGGACCTATCTCGGATATTAAGGATGTCTACAGGATGCCTACAGGATGCCTACAGGATGCCTAGTGGAAAACCTATACTGCCTATAAAAAGGGGGAGCAACTCGCCTGCATCTCACTTTCAGAACAGCAGCCCAGTGGTGCAGACCTCTGCAGCCTTCATCTGGCTCTTCCTCTTCCACAGCATCCAGTCATGTCTACTGGGGATTGTAACAAAGTCCTTTTGGCAGCCACCATCGTTCTGCAACAGTGCGAAGCCATCTGCAGGCTCTGTGAACTCTACTGCGAGATGAAAAGGAGCCACCCAAAAAGAGTCTGGATCCGAAGATGGTTCCCAGAAGAGCAGAGGACAGACTGTACAACAAGCTGATGGTGAAGCTCAGGAACGAAGACACTCGGGCATTCCAGAACTTCATGAGGATGCCTCCAGCCATGTTTGACGAAGTTGTGCAGCGGCTGACACCCAGGTTGACCAAGGCAAACACCAGCTTCCTGCCCACCCTGGAACCTGGGCTCAAGGTGGCACTCACTCTGCGCTACCTGGCCTCAGGGACCTCCTACAGGAGCATGCAGTATGGCTGGAGGGTGCCACACAACACCATCAGCATTGTGGTCAGAGAAGTGGTGCAGGCCATCATCAAAGAATACAAGGAGGAGCTCCTCCAGTACCCCTCCACTGAGGAAGGATGGAAGAAATTTGCAGAGCAGTGGTATCAGAAGTGGAACTTCCCCCACACCGTTGGAGCCATAGATGGGAAGCACGTGGCCTGCAAAGCTCCAGCCAAGTCGGGGTCCACTTATTTCAACTCCAAGGGCTTCTTCAGCATCATCCTCTTCGCCATGGTCGATGCTGACTACAAGTTCATGTACATCGATGCTTCAGGCAATGGCTCATCTTCAGATGCCCAGGTATATAACGCCAGTCAACTCAAGGAGGAGCTGGAACGCAACCTCATCGTGGGCTTCCCAGATCCAGAACCCCTGCCCAACGACACGCAAGATGTGCCCTACTTCATCGTGGGGGATGACGCCTTCTCCCTCACAACCTACCTCATGAAGCTCTACACTTCCAGACTCCTCACCCGTGAAGAGAGGATCTTCAACTACAGGCTGTCCAGGGCAAGGCAGGTGGTGGATAACGCTTTTGGCATCCTGGCCAACAGGTTCCAGGTACTTCTCACCACCATGCAGCATTGCCCAGAGACCGTGAGGAGGATCATGGAAGCTTGCTGCATCCTGCACAATCTCATGCGCACCCGCTACCCAGTCTTGCAGAACAGGCTCGTGGACCTCCAGCAAGGCAATGGGGACATGGAGCCTGGGGAATGGAGGCAAGGGCGAAACCTGATCGACACTGAGGATGTGCAAGGCCCCAAAAGAGCCTCACATGAAGCGAAGAAGCAGCGCAACCTCCTGAGACACTGGTGCAACTCCCCAGCTGGAGCAGTGGAATGGCAAGACAGGATGGTAGATGCTTAATGGATGCTTCCTTCAGCCTGTCTCATCACACAGATGAGATTGGGCCATGTATGTTTGGTTGGCCTACAATGAACAGGGCGTTTAATAAAGAGTTGTGGTTGTGTTGACATGTGTGGATAATTATTACATTATTATTGATAATAAAGGGCCATAGGTGTGGCACCTGGGAGAGTGGACCATACAGTCCCACTATGCTTGCACTGGAGGTTTATCTATCCCACAGCTATTACCCATCCCACAGGTATCCCTGCCCATCCCACAGCTATCTCAACCCATCCCACAGCTATCTTAACCCATCCCACAAGCATGCAAAGGCTTAAACCATTTCTAAAAGTTTCCACCAAGACTTTATTCAAAAAAAGAAATGAAGCAAGTGTGTGAATCAAAAATAGACTTTATTAACAACAAGCTATAAGACAAAAATGAGTCTCTGGCACTCCTCTTGGTCGCTCAGTCTCAGGGGTGAAGGGTGCAGGTGCTGTGGAGGTGGCTGGTGCTGGAGTGCTTGTCATCAGCTCCTCCAGAAGCAGAAGCAGCAGAAGCCCCAGCCCCAGAAGAGCGAGCCCATGCTGCAGAAGCCCCAGCAGAACCAGAGTGAGGGCCAGGGGGTGGGATGGTAGCCCTGTCCCTCTTGCCAGGGCTGGCAGCAGATGGCTGAGGCTTGCTGTGCTTCCGCATGGTTGTGGGGTTGCTGGCTGGCAGGAAGGCTGGCAGGAACCAAGGCTGGAACCAAGGCTGGCAGGGAGGCTGGCACCAAGGCAGGCAGGAAGGCTGGCAGGGAGGCTGGCATCATGGCAGGCAGGAAGGCTGGCAGGGAGGCTGGCACCAAGGCTAGCAGGAAGGCAGGCAGCAAGGCTGGTAGGGAGGCTGGCAGGAAGGCTGGCAGCAAAGCTGGCAGGCAGACATGCAGGCAGGGCAGGCAAGGCAGCCAATCCGTCCGGCAGCAGGTCTTTCCTCTGAATGGCGACCTGCTTCCGAGCTGCTTCCATTATATCCACGGGGTTGACGCAATGCATCCTCCCCGCATGCGCAATTAACGCCAGGCATCCATTAGACTTCCGCTGTGCATCCGCTGTGCATCCGCTGTGCATCCGCTGTGCATCCGCTTCATCTGTTCGGCGTCCGCTGTGCATCCACTGTATCCGTTCCATGTCCGCTTTGCTGAGGTCCCCCGGAAGCCTAGCGGACATGTCATCCGCTCCCATCTGCTTCCATCCGCTGGGCTTCCATTCCGCATCCGCTTTGCATCTGCCTTGCGTTCTCCCCGCGTCCGTGTTATCCGCTCTGGTTTTGCAAAGTTTTGCCCCTTTTGAGAGTGGATAACAACGGATGGAACATTTTGCTCGTCCGCTGTGTCCTTTTTGCATCCGTTGGGCAGTGTGACATGGGCTTAAGCCAACTTGAAAAATTGTAGTCGAGGTTGCAGTGCCTTGGTAACAGGATTAGACTCATGCTCAGTCTACTAGACCAAGGATGTCCAACTTTGGCAACTTGAAGATTTATGGACTTCAATGTTATTTTGTTCTCGCTGAATCTTTCCTATGCCTTTCCTAGATAGCTGAAAACCTTGAATGCTTTCATGCACAGAATAACAGAGTTGGAAGGAATTTTGGAGGTCTTCTGGTCCAACCCACTTCTCAGTCAGGAAACCCTATACCATTTAGACAAATGGTTGTTGTGCTGTCCAGACAGTTTATAGTTAATTGGGAATTGGGAAAGTTAGTTAGGAATTGGGAGCTGTCCCCTTAAGGGAATGCATCATGGTAAATGTAGTTAAGGCATCCTGGGAAATGTAGTCCATGTCATGTGGTCACATCTGTAATCCTGATTGGTCACTGAATTGACCCTTCGTGAGTTGGGGGAGGTTCCTTCACTCTTGTCTGGACCCCAGCAGCATGCTGGTGCCTCATCCCCTTCATCCTTCATTAAGGGAATGAAAAGAGCACTATCCTTTTACACTGTGAATTCAGCTATGCAGAGATTTGGACATTGAGATGAATCTCGACGTAAGCGTGAGTGATATAGGAGGATACCTGATGAAACAATAAAGAAACTTTGTATGGATGCTTTGTAGAATTATCTTTGTATGGATGCTTTGTAGAGTTGTCTGCCTTTATACATTCAGTCAGTAATTATAAAGGGCAGAACAGTTGTCCAATCCCTTCTTAAAACTTCCAGTGTTGGAGTATCCACAACTTCGGGAGGCAAGTTGTTCCACTGATTCATTGTTCCAACTGTCAGGAATTTCTCCTTAGTTTTAGGTTGATTCTTTCCTTGATTAGTTTCCACCCATTGCTTCTTGTCAGGTGCTTGGGAGAATAGGTGGATCCCCTCTTCTCTGTGGTATCTCTTTAGATATTGGAAGACTACCATCATCTCACGCCTAGTCCTTTTTTTCATGAAACTTGACATACCCAATTCCATCAACTGTTCTTTATATTTTAGCCTTCAGTCCCCTAATCATCTTTGTTGTTCTTCTCTGTACTTCTATTGTGATGCCCAAAACTGGATACAGTATTCCAAGTGTGGTCTCACCAAGGCATTGTAAAGTGATATCAGCACTTTATACATGATCTTGATTTATTACCTTTGACACTAAAGCAGACTTTTTCTCTTTCTTTCTTTCTTTCTTTCTTTCTTTCTTTCTTTCTTTCTTTCTTTCTTTCTTTCTTTCATTTCCTCTTAGGGTACCATTGGTTACTACAGTAACTAAAGTAATAATTTAAAAGTAATAAAAGTAATAATACTGATACTACGGTAACTAAAGTAATAATTATAGGTAATAATAAAGTAATAGGAAACATTTTTGGGGTTTGTATCAAGGAAGAATTCAACTTCAGAGAGGCACAAACTCCAAGAAGTTCTGCTTCAGAGACACAAGTATGTTTTCATGTTTTAATAACTCGATTGCATAAAATAAGCTCTTCAAGGTTTACTTTTTTCTAAAAAAAAAAAAAACTTCTATGCTTAGTAACTTCTCCAGTGCAACTCTGGATAAACAGGAGGCTAATCTAATTTATCAGAGGAGGCTCTAAACTTCAGTCCTTTTCACTTCCAAATACTGGGAAATTACAAGTAGCCAAGGAAGAGCAAATGAGATGAGTTGATTTCACTTGGAAGACCTTCCCGCTTCAAGAAAGGCACATGTGGCACACCAACTGAAATTGGGCAAAGGCTTTCTGGTGGCCATGCTTCTATTTGCTCATCCAGCAAGTCCCAGAATACAATGGAGCCTCAGGTCACGACTGTGATCCATTCCAAGATTTCGGCTGCAACCCGATTTTGGTCGTGACTGGAAACACAACTATCTGCGCGGTTGTGGCACCAAAGGGGAAATTAGAAAGGGAATCTGTCAATGCTGATTTTGTCTGCCACCCAATTTTTAAACCACGATCCAATTCAAAAATCAGGTGTATTTTTTGTTCGCCACCCAATTTGTTCGCAAGCAGAATGTTTGTGACCCGAGGTTCCACTTCATGATCAAATTACAGATCTGTTCTTTCAGGCCATGTGTCTGCATTCCGAGTAATCCACCCATTGAAAGCAGAACTCCAAGGCAGGTAGATTCCTCGAAGAACATGTCATATTTACACAGCCGGTGAAAGCCAACTCTGAAAGTTCCCGCAGTTTTCACCAAACTAAATGATTAATACTTTCTGTCCTCCCCAGTGTCGCCAGTCACACTGTTCAGTGAATATGACTGGCAAGCTTCTCTCCTCCTTCACCAGCCACCTGTTATGATGACTTTGGTTCCCACAGGAAAACTTTTTATTTTGACTGAAAGCCGGGTTATCTACTTCTCCCCTTCCCCCCTTCTTTCTCAGGCTTTCTTCAGCCAGGTTTGCTTCAGAGTTGATACCATGTGCCTCTTCCTGCCAATTCTCGGGCTTTTAAAGAACTTCAGTCAACAATGCATAACTGTGTATTCCTTGGGTTCAACTTTCATTTCATTCATCCTATCTTGGCTTCAGATTATTCAAGCATGGGAACAAAACTTCAAGAGCAGATTTCCCCCAGAAGCTTTCAGGTAGATGTCAAAAAGGGAAGGAGAGAAAACTGAATCCTTGAGCATACTACAAGGTGCAGAGATCAGGCTAATTTCTTCTGCGTCTAAAATTACATCAAGAGCAGATCACTTATGAAATAATGCATCTGATCCTCAGCCTTCACAGGCAAAGAATACCAATTAGAGTAGTACTGTCATTAGAGTTTGGGTGGTTGAAAATCTGCAGATTCCAGGAAGATGGTTAGCTTACAAATTAAAAAAAAAGAAAGAAAAAAGATTGATATATCAGTTAATAGACGGTAACGGTGATATACAACAAGAGATAAGGAAAAAAAAGAAATTGTACATAAATACCATGAAGAGTTATATAAAAAGGAAGAAATAAATGAGGATAGAATAACAAATTATTTAGATGAAATTAAAGATAAAGAAATTGAAGAAGAAATGATAGATACACTCAATAAAGATATATCGTGGTCTGAACTGAAATCGGCAATAGAGAACCAAAAAAACAACAAAGCCCCGGGCCCTGACGGAATCCCAGGAGAGTTATATAAAATAATTGCAGAACAGATTGGACCATTTATGTTGGAAATTTTTAATGAAGTATTATTGGCAGCTAAGATGCCGGACTCATGGAGGGGAGCATTGATTTCGTTGATCTCGAAGGAGGATTCTAAACCCAGATATATTAACTATTATAGACCGATTTCACTATTAAATACTGATTACAAAATATTTGCCTCCATTATAGCTAACAGACTTAAAAGAATATTAAGTTTATATATACATGAAGATCAAAATGGATTTCTCCCGACTAGACAGTTTAGCAATAACTCAAGAACAGTATTAGATATTTTAGAATTTTATGAAGCTCACCCCGAGAAACAGATTGCACTTATGTTTTTAGACACTGAAAAGGCCTTTGATAATTTAAATTGGCAATTCTTAATACAAAAAATATATAATATGAAATTAGGCACCACATTTGAAAATATTATAACCACTATTTATGACACCCAACAGGCCAATATTATAGTAAAAGGGGAATATACTAGTCCAATAAAAATAGAAAAGGGAGTTAGACAAGGCTGCCCGCTCTCGCCCCTGCTCTTCATATTCACATTAGAAACATTACTAATTAAGATTAGACAAAATTCAGAGATAAAAGGACTAAAGATTAAATCAGAAGAATACAAATTACAAGCATTTGCTGACGATTTGGTTTTTTTCATTGAGGATCCAATTGAAAGAGGACAAAAATTGATTAAAGAAATAGAACAATTTGGAGCGGTAGCAGGACTTAAAATTAATAGGAAAAAAACAAAATTTATGACTAAAAACTTAACAGAAAAGCAGAAAAAAGAACTAGAAGAAATTATGGGAATACAAGTGACAAAGAAAGTTAAATATTTAGGAATATGGTTGACAGCACATTGTAAGCCGGTTAAAGAAAACAACTACGATAAGTTGATGCTTCAGGTAAAGAAGGATCTAGAATTATGAGGCAAATTACAACTTTCACGATTGGGAAGAATTGCTACCATTAAAATGAATATCCTCCCAAAATTTTTATATCTATTTCAGATGATTCCAATTAAACTACATAAAATTTTTTTCGAAGAACTCAATAAAATTATTGCTAAATTTATTTGGCAAGGGAAAAAAACCAGAATAAATTTAAAAGCAATGCAGGATATGAAGAGCAGGGGAGGGTTGGCACTTCCAAATTGGGAATTCAGCTGCCACCCTTGTATGGTTAAAAGATTGGGTAAACTTAAATAATAAGAGAATCTTATTTTTAGAAGGCCATGATTTACAAAGGGGGTGGCATGCTTTCTTTTGGGATGTAGGAAAAATTACCCAGAAATACTTTCACAGACACTTAATTAGAGACTCATTGGTAACTAATTGGAAAAAAATACGTAAAAAACACTATTTAAAAGTACCGATTTGGCTATCAACAATGGAGGCAATGATCCACCCAAACAATTTGGATATTTCTAGAATGATTAAATATAAAGATTTATTAGACGTACAAGGAAATTTGAAATCCCATCAAGAACTTCAAGAATGGGGATTTAAAATAGATCAATGGGCATATTTACAAATTCATAGTAGATATAACCAGGATAGAAAAGAATTCGGAATTAGTAATAAACCCCAGCAGCTAGATAAAATTTTAATGGGATCAGGAAAAAAGAATATAGCTAGATTTTACACTTGTTTACTTGAAGTAGAATTAGAAGAAGAAATAGTAAAAGGAAATATGATTTCTTGGAGGAGGAATGTAGGACGTAATATCACTTTAAATGAATGGGAAAAAGTCTGAGGAAGTAATAATAAGATTACAAAATCGGCAGCATACAAAGAAAATGCATATAAACTGTTTTATAGATGGCACCTTCCTTCTTTGAGATTGGCGAAAATGTGCCCCAAAATGAGTCCAAAATGCTGGAAATGTAAAAAGAAAGAGGGAACTTTTTTCCACATGTGGTGGTCATGCATAGAAGCCCAAAAATATTGGAAGATAATAAGAAATTGGCTAGAAGATATTACTAAAGAACAGATCAAATATAAACCAGAGTCTTTTCTACTAGGGATTTTTGACAAACAAATATCAAAAAAGACAAAATATATTACAATACATATATTAACAGCAGCTAGGTTGGCTTTTGCTCAGTGTTGGAAGCATCCACAGATACCTACAAAGGAGATGATTATCCTAAAAATTTCAAACTGCGCAGAAATGGACAGATTAACATTAGCTCTAAAAAACAAAGAAACTTCAATATATTATAATAGCTGGAATTATTGGTATAAGTGGTTAGAACAAAGATGAATTTTATAATATAGGATTGAAAGAATAAGATAAATTTATATGAGTGATGTATAAATTCTTGTAAAGATAAAGTGTTCAGAGATAGTAAAATCAAAGGAAGAAAAGATCTCACAAATTGTCGAAAGTAAGAATATTTTTAACAAATTTTCTTTTCCGCATTTTCTTTTTTGCTTTTTCTGTTTTTCTGGTCCTCTTTTTCCATCCCCTCTTTTTCTTTTCTTTCTACCCTTCAATTATGTACGTGTTATTATGTTGTTGTGTGTGTGTTTTTTAATTGTAAAATCAATAAAATTTGTTTAAAAAAGAAAAGGAAAGAAAGAAAACCTGCAGATTCCAGAGGGAAGAGTTTTAAGATGATGGGAAGGTCACCAAAGATGGAGGAGGACCAGAGACAAAGAAGAGGATCCAAATAAGAAGAGCAAAATCTATTAGCCATGAGATATTGCCAACTACGTATAATTAAAAACTTTGATGAACTCTAAGGCAGGGGTGGGCTGCTGAGGGTTCATAGGGGTTTGAGAGAGCCCCTAGCTAAGATTCTGTGCACTTAGGAGAACCCCTACATCCCATTACTGGCTAGTCCACCCCACCCCTCCCCGCTCCTCCCAGGAGTCCCCGCGTGGCCCCTTGTTTTGGATGGAGGTAAGTGCAGGGCATGCATGGAAGCTCAGGGAGGACAAAGAACAATCCTCCTGGAAGTTCAGGAAGGCCAGAAACGGGCTCATTTCTGGCTTCCAGAGAGCCTCTGGAGCCCAGGGAGGTCAAAAATGCCCCACCCCACCCCTGGCTGTGGTGCAGGAGGCTGTCTAGGTTATGCCCACTTTTGCCACACCCACCCAACAACTGGGCAGAGAACCCCTTGCTAAAATTTTTGAAGCCCACCCCTGCTGTAAGGGCAAAGGTAGACTTTAGTCATACAGCTACACATATTAACTAATCACATGGCTATATTCTGGAGTAAAATCACTGATAGCAGCAAACGTGTTACTTTTAAAAGTGGGGAGATACTTAGGAACAAGTATCTCCCCACTTTTTCTTTATAACAAGAAAGTTATAAATTAAGGTGTTACCTTCCAATCTCTCTTTTGGGGTCCTTGTAGGCCAGAAGGGGTGTGTTTATTGGCTTATGCTACGTGGTTTACATGATTAGCCTTGGATGGCTGAAAGGAAAATCAATGCTTTCTATTCTTGAGGCATGTTGTGAAATTCTTCAAAAGGTTTTTATGTGCTGGACATTGGTTGAATCCTGAGAACCCAGCTTCCTCTGTACACAGGATGTCAATACCTATACAATTTTCTTTGCTATAATTATGGAAGTGGTTTGTTATTGTGTTCCTTCATTTTTTTTTCTTATTTCCCAGTCTGCCTACAGGTCTGACACTGTAGTTCCTATCCAAATGCAGGACTAATCAAGTGCATTAGACTTAGAAGACATACAAGACCAGCCAGGTACTATCACCTATTCTGGAATGAATGCAATAGTTCTTAAAACGTAATCTATGGTAATAGAGTTTCCAGGGAAATTAATCTATGTTTAATAAGATAGAGTCAATATATCATATTATGAATACCATATTAGGCAGAAATGTAAACTGCGGGGATAAAAAGAAAGCATAAAGGACCAATTCATCATATTTTTTCTAAATTGTTAATGGGGAAGATTAGCATTTTGGGATCTCATTTCAAATTTTTAAATCAGAAAAATTACAAGTAGTTTCTATAATGACCTACTCAACAGGAAAGCGATCCATTCAATTTAATTGGAATTACTTCCCAGTAAGAGCTCAAGAAGGGGCTGCCATGGCTCAGCAGTTGAAGATGTTGAGCTTGACTCAACGTCTTTAACCGCTGATAGGCGGAAAGTTATCAGGTTTAAGACCCAAGTGCTGTGCATTGGGGTGAGCTCCCTTTCTTGCCTCAGCTCCTGCCCACTAGCAATAGCACTTAGACTTATGTACCACTTCATCATGCTTTACACTGTGGTAAATAAGTCTCTAAGTGGTTTACAGAGTCAGCATATTGCTCCCAACAACCTGGATCCTTATTTTACTCGCCTCAGAAAGATGGAAGGCTAAGTCAACCTTGAGCCTGGTGAGATTTGAACTGGCAAATTGCAGGCAGCCAGCAGTCAACAGAAGTAGCCTGCAGTACTGCATTCTAATCACTGCACCACCACGGCAATTCGAAAGCATGCAAATGCAAGTAGATAAGTACAGGGTTGGGAATTCTACTAGTTTGTACCTATTTGCTAGAACTGGTTGTTAACATTCTAAGCAGTTCGGAGAACCGGTTGTTAGAAGAAATTATTGGCCTAATCCTGTAAGGAAGGCAGGAAGGAAACGTTCTGATATTGCTTACAGAAAATGCCTCTCCATTAACCCTTATTATATTCTTGGCAGGACTAGGCTTCCTTTTTCAAGAACTGGAGTTTTTTTCCCCTCATTTGCTGGTACTTTCCTTGTGTGGAGTGACCATTCAAAGTTACAATGGCACTGAGAAAAGTGACTTATGACCATTTTTCACACTTATGACTGTTGCAGCATCCCCACGGTCACGAGAGGCCAGGTGAGGAGATACGTGCCTCGATGTGAGTGATACTGAGTTGGCCACATCCAGCCAATAACATGACCACCAAGCCACGCCCACCAACTAAACCACACCCATAGAACCAGTTGTTAAAAAATTTGAATTCCACTCCTGGATAAGTACCATGTTTCCCCCAAAATAAGACCTGGTCTTATATGTTTTTTTGAGCAACAAAAAAGGCAGCAGGTCTTATTTGTGGAGGGTGTCTTACATTTACTCACCTCGCTGCAGTGGCACTGATCTGGAGCTCTGCTATTAGGTGCAGAGGGCTTTCAGGAAGGGCCTCTGATCGCAAAACAGAGGCCAGGAGCGACCTGCATATCAATCTAGACTTCATTTCTTGGCTGCAAAGGGCTTTCCAGAAGGGCCTCTGTCAGCAAAACAGAGGACAGGGGTGACACACACAAGCAGCAGCAAGCAGCTGCAGAAAAAGTGGGCCAGCAAGGCAAAGCAGGTATCAGGGTGTGTAAGGCCTAGTAAGTAGGGCAGATCCATGTCCCCATCCCCACCCTAGCTTAATTTTTACCCATGCACCTCAACCCACTCCCTGTGCCCCTGAGTAGGCAGGGTCTTAATTAGTGCTTATTTTGGGCGGTGGGCACACATGTAAAAATCAAGCTAATACTTACTTTTGGGGTAGGTTGTATTTTTGGGAAAACATGGTAGATATCACTTTAGTGGGAACATAACAGCATTCTATGTGCCTCGGTGTATAATCATGCTGGTCACATGACCATGGAAATGACTTTGGACAAAGTTGTCTTCCTTGACTAAGAAACAGAGTTGAGTACTGGCCCCTAGAATCAGACACCTTTACCTTTAAGAGCTCAAAATTATAGCATAACACTCATTAGAAACTGAAACTTTAAGACTGGAATAAGTGATTTTTAGGAGGTTTAGTTCACCCTCAGCATTTTTTGGAAAAAGTGAGGACTCCACTCTGCAAGTGAGTAAAAGTGTATTATAGTGAAGCTGCAGCATTTAAACTGAGAATATTCAAAAGTTATGTCACCTGATGCCCTCTAGAAGTGAAAGCTAGAACAGCCACTAGATGGCATCTTAAAACCAAATGATGTACAACATTTATAATAAAGATATACCAGTCTTGACAACATTTTTTTTTTTTTGAGCAGAACTGAAAGAGAAACCAGAGGTTGCTAATATTGTTAACAAATGAGAGATGTAAACTACATACAGGGAATTACTAGAAGGATGTCCAGGGTTTTAAAAGGAAAATGAACAAATAAATACACAAACAAATGAGAGCTGGTTGGATGTACCGTAGTGGTGTACTCGGCTAGCAATCCGAAGATCAGAAGTTCCAGCAGAGTGACTCTGGGCCAGGCACACCTTTCCCAGTCCTAGGAAAAAGGCAAACCACTTCTGGAAATGTTAGGAGTAAAGATTGACTCAAAGGCAAGAGGAGGAGGAAGAGGTTAAAACAAAAACAAAACCACCCCCATGTGCCCAAAGTCTTATATTCCCAACACTATTACCTTAAATATATAGAGAAAAGCTCTCTAATACATTCTGTTCCCAATAGAAGATTACCGTTTCTATCAAAATGAGATATTTAGTTAATATTTCTATGTAAATAAGCACAGTCTCTGATGCAACAGGTATCCTAGCTTATTGGAGATATCCAATATACCCCCCTAGGAGTCTACCCTATGACAATTTGCCACAGTCAGCTCGTCATGGCCAACTCACCATAGCCAACTTGCTGTGGGACGAGAGTTACACTAATATCAAAGAAATGGCAGAATAGAATCATTAAAATAAGGGTGCAAACAGAGGGACAGAGTGAAATGTGAATGACAAAAATTAAATTAATTTTTTAAATTTATTTTAAATAATTGAACTGAATTTGTTATATTGTCCTGCAATGAGTTGTCCCACGGCAAGTTGACTATGGTGAGTTGTCCCATTTCATCCCATTAAACTGACTGAGGTAGATCTTCTTTGTCTTCCCAGTCAGTCCTGTTTCTACAGAAAAGTTGCACGAAAGTTGGGGAAAAGAACAAAATGGTGCAAACTGGTTGGGAATTGGATATGTGGAACAAGGAAATCACATTAGTAGAAATCACATTATTCAAAAGGAAACCACATTACAAAAAAGATGTTGAGATTTTGGACAAAGTGCAAAGAAGAGCAATTAAGGTTGATTTAAAGGCCTGGAGGCTAAAACGTATGAGGAATAGTTGGAGGATTTGGGTTTGGCTAGTCTAGAGAAAAGAAGGACTAGGGGAGACATGATAGCAGTATTCCAGAATTTGAGAGGCTGCAACAAAGAAGAGGGGCTCAATTTATTTTCCAAAGCACCAGAGGGCAGGACAACAAACAATGGATGGAAATAATGAAGGAGAGAAGTAACCTGGAATTGAAGAAAAATTTCCTAACAGTGAGGACATTGAACCAATGGAACAGCTTGCCTTCTGATGTTGTGGGCATTTCATCACTGGAGGTTTTTAAGAAGAGACTGGACAGTCACTTGTCTGAAATGGTATAGGATCTTCTGCTTGAGCAGGGCAGGGGCTAGACTCAAAGACCTCAAAGGTCCCTTCCAGCTCTATTCTGATTCCAAAATCATTTGGAGGTTAGAAATCTGGATGCCCGGAGTAATTAATTACATTAATGACAGAACAGAGGAAAGAAGATATGAAGGTAAACAAAAAGAAGTAAAGCAATAGGATTCCAAGGAAAGCTAAAGGGCTTCAATAGGCATAGTGGAGACTGCAAAGATCTGAAATGAACTTTCTGATCCCTCTGGAGAAGCAAGTGGAGAAATGAAATGTGGGGGCAGGGTAACAGTATGAAACTAGGGGTCAGGCAGAATGGAGACACGTGCATGGAGAGTTAGTAACCTTGCTTGATGCAGCCAAGGCTTGGTCCACGGAAAGATAAAGCTTGGAGGAACTTTCTAGGAAAAAGACTAGTAAGGGGTCAGTTAGACATCATAAGGAAATGAAAAAGAATGCGAGTTTTTTTTTTTAATGAACTTTATTTGAGAATAAGATATAGCTAGTCTGTAACTTATAACCATAATTAGGACCTAATTTCAAGTCATAATGTAATACCCAAAGAACCAAAAATGGCATGTAAAGTTACTTCTGAGTCGTTCTTTTATTGTTGCTCGCCCACATCAGAAAATAAAATACAAGCTGAATGGACATGTCAGGACCTTGGAGTACACTCATCTCTAATGATCTAAGTGCTAGAGCTCACTGTAACAACATTGCCAAAAATATGTGAAATATTTCTGGACTTTCTCAACTGTGTTAATATCAGATACGTAATGTGGGTTCCAGACTGATGACCTGTATTCAAGTATAGGTCTAGCAAATGTTTTGTATGCTCTAGTTAGTAGTGTGATAGTACCAGAGAAAAAGCTACATAGGATTAGGTTAACAACTCTTAATGCCTTTTTGGCTATGTAGTTATAGTGGGCTCTAGCACTTAGGTCATTAGAGATGAGTACTCCAAGATCCTTGACAGAGTTTGGATCATCAACAAGGTCTTGACTATTCAACTTGTATTTTATTTTCTGATTTTTTTTTTCCCAATATGTAAGACAGAGCATTTATTTGTTGAGATTTGAAGCTGTCATTTGTTTGACCATTCTGATACATAGTTGAGGTCTATTTGAAGGGTAGCAGTATTGTCTGTGGTGTTGAATAGCTTTACATCATCAGTGAAGAGAACACAGTTGCTCTTGATATGATCATAGAGCTCGTTATCTAGAATATGAAAGAGTTGGTCGTAGAACACTGCCTTGGAGGACACCACTGTTGACAAGTAATATTGTACTACTAACTAGACCAATTCTCAAATACAGCTCATCTGTCTGGAACCTGCACTGCATATTGGACATTAATACTATTGAGAGAGTCCAGAGATATTTCACAAGAAGAGTCCTCCACTCTTCTACTTGCAACAGAATACCTTATGCCACCAGACTTGAAGTTTTAGACTTAGACAACTAAAAACTATGTAGTCCATAAAATCATCTATTGCAATGTCCTACCCGTCAATGACTACTTCAGCTTCAACCACAACTAAATACGAGCACACAACAGATAGAAACTCAAGGTAAACTGTACCAAACTCGATTGAAGGAAATACGACTTCAGCAACAGAGTGGTCAATGCCTGGAATACTCTACTTGATTCTGTGGTTTCTTCCCCAAACCTCAAAAACTTTAACCTTAGACTGTCTACTGTTGACCTCACCCCATTCCTAAGAGGTCTTTAAGAGGCGTGCATAAGTGCACCAATGTGCTTACCGTCCCTGTCCTAATGTTCCCCTTTATTTGTATCCATTTCATGTATTCATAATTGTGTTTATATTTATATGTTACCTTATACATACTTGATAAAACAAACAAACACATAAATAAAAAAACATCAGAATCTTGCCAAACAAAAGCAATCATCTGCCATAATTATTATAGATATACTCTGTGAATTACCAGGGAAGGTCTGTTTTGCTCTCTTCCTACTACATCCAGAATTCCAAGTTCCACTGTCTCTTGGCCTCTCGGAAAGAACCACACCCACCTGTGACTTTGGATTACATTCTACCATTACAGTCATAAGTCAAGATAACCTATAATCAGACTCAATTCTACAGTACTTTTGCAATGGTTGTTAAGCGAATGCAATGGTCATAAGTGCAAATCTATTCTTTTGAATGAATGTTTTTTGCCAGAAGTCTGCAAGAAATGTAGCAAATTGTGGTTTTCTGACCGCTAGACACTGCAACTGATTGTAAAGTCAAGCTTTACCTTTATGGTCATGTGACCAGAGGGCAGGCATGGCATGACAATTTTACTAGGACCTGAAATGCTTTACGAGTCATCAAGCATCAATTTCAAGCTTCTTGTAATTTTCAACAGTCTTTAAGGGACTGTTCATAAGTTGAGGAATACCTCTACGGCAAGACAAACAAGTTGTGCCTACATGCATCTTGAGTTCAAGAAAGGTGGATTAATGGGCAAATTCAGCCTCTGAAGGAAATCAGCTCAATTTATTTTATTTGTTTTGTATCCAGATCAAACCTTAAACTGCTCAAATGATTTCACCTTTTGGTTTTATTGTCGACCATAAACAAATCACTTTTGGTACATTCTACTGGTAGTAATCAATGGACCAACAAATGGGCCAGACACTGCATCTCTCCACATTCACACAGTGTGTTGTTATCCTCCAGCAACCCCCACATGAACATACTGATCTTATGCTTAGACACCACTCTCCACCTAATCAATGTCCTGAAAGTAACAAAGGGAGATCAGATTCCATCAGCCATGTTCTCTTCTGGGTTTATTCCTTGTTCCGTAAATTCTCCTTCCATTTTCTAGTTCGGTGTTGCTCCTGTGTGCCTTCAAGCATATTTATTCTTGCCATAAAACTCTTCCTAGATCTATTGTTGTAACTATGTATCATTCATGTGTTTGCAACTGTGTATCATTG